>JALPQD010000566.1:687500-1127500 GCA_023101885.1 Typhlomys cinereus | reverse complement strand
TGAAATCTGGGACTGCCCTGTATACACACAGGAGTGGGGACATTTGAATTTGAGGACCTTAGTCTTTTGAACAAGTGTTTTAATGTTTTTATATTTATTATTATTATTATCACGTGTGTGTGTGTGTGTGTGTGTATCAGTGGGCGCTGTGTGTGTCTGTAGATCAAGAAATCATCCTGGATTGCTTCTACCTCCTTTTTGCTTTGCTCTGGGATTTCACAGGCTCCACCCACAAAGGCCAGAAATGTAGGCCGTTGCCACTTGGCATTTTTAACATGGGACTTGGAATTTGAACTCAGGTCCTTCTGCTTGCAAGAGGCAGAGTCTTAACCCCTGAGCCATCTCTCTATCCCTGCAAGTGTTTAATGTCTGGAACTGTTTTCCCTTCTTTGCACATGAGGGCCCTCTGCTGGCTACACTTAGCTTTGCAGTCTGTGAGCTGGGCAGATTGTCTGGTTCACTCTGGAATGACTAACATTCTGGCCGAGGTGCTGTCTCCCAGGTGCACCAGAAGTGCAGGAAGCGACCAAAACACTGAGATCCACGCAGGTGCAGGACTTGTCTTGGTACTTTCAAAACAACATAAATAATCTCTGTCATTACTAACTTATTTATTTCTTCCTCAATTCTATCCATTTTTCACATGCAACATACACTGGAGATGGAACACGGGAATTTGTGCATGTTAAGTATGTGTCGTAGAAGGTTGGCAGATAACTCAAGTAAAAGCTCTTGCCATGCAAGCCTGGGAACTTGACTTTGATCCCTGAAAAATCCCACATAAAAATCCAGATGTGTTTGCACTCATCTGTAATCCTAACTCTAACAGCAAGTACCCAGGATAGCGATAGACACAAGTGAGACCCTGCCACATGAGGTGGGAACTAAAAAACCAATTATTGAAAGTTGTCTTCTGACCTCCATATGTATGATCTGCCATGTGCATCCCTGCACACACACACACACACACACACACACACACACACACACACTATAAAATAAAAAGACAGTTTTCAAAAAGTATATGTTCTGCTACATTGGGCTATACCCTCAGCATGCCAATTTTTTTACTTCAGAATTTTGATAGCAAATTATAGAACCGTCAAGAACTTATGGACTCCATTTCAGGGTTTTTATATGGACTCTATTGCAAAATTTTATAGCTTCATGATGGCTTTACTCTTTATCATTATAAAATGATCTTTTTGTGTCTAGTAAGATTCTGTCTTCAAATCTGTTTTGCTTGCTAATGATCACTTTGCATGGCATAACTTGTCCATTATACTTTTTTAAATATTTTTTTATTATTTATTGAATTGTGTGTGCGCATGTGTATGTATGTGTGTGCGTGTGTGTATGTATGTGTGTGTGTAGAACCTCGGACGAATTCAGGAACCACCATGGATGCCTCCACCTCCTCCTTGTTTACTCTGCCCCGGGGATTCACAGGCTCCGCCCTACCAGGACCAGAAACGCAGGTCACCCCCGCTTCCGCCTGGCGTTTATACGTGGGGTCCAGGATCCGAACTCAGGACCTTCCGCCTGCAAGGACCTTCCGCCCATTATACTTTTTAAAAATATTGCTTTTTTACATTTATTTGTCTAGTGTTTGTGATGAAAGACAACTTGTTGGAGTTAGTTCTTCCCTTCCATCACGTGGGTTCCTGGAATCAAACTCAGTCATCAGGCTTGGTGGTAAGCATGCCACTGCACTGTTTCTCTGGCCTTCATTGCACTTTTGTCTTTGAAACTAAGTATGTCCTATAAAGATGGAAAAGAGTTGGGATTTGTTTTTTCTTTTTCCATTTACATGTGCATGTGTCTATGGTGTGTGTGCTCACATGTGTTTTGAGTATGCATGCATGCACGTAGAGTTTTCAAAATGAAATCAGAAATCATCTTCCATCACTCTTTTTTTTAAAATTTTTTTATTTATTCACTTGTGCGTGTGCGTGTGTGTGTGTGTGTGTGTGTGTGTGCGCGCGTGTGTGTGTATGTGTGTGTGTGTGTAGAACCACGGGCGAATTCGGGAACCACCATAGACCTCTTCCACCTCCTCTCTGTTTACTCTGCCCCTGGATTCACAGGCTCCGCCCTACCAGGACCAGAAATGCAAGCCGCCCCCACTTCCGCCCGGGATCTATATGTGGGGTCAAGGATCCGAACTCAGGACCTTCCGCCTGCAAAGCAGAGGCTTAACCCCTGAGCCACCTCTCCAGCCCCATCTTCCATCACTCTTACACCTTATTCTTTTGAGGCAGAGTCTTTAATCAAACCCAGAGTTCACTGATATAGCTGATCTGGCTGGCCAGTTGCCCTGGGGATTCCCAGTCTCTGCCCTCCAAGACTGGAATTACAAGTGGATTGTCATGCATAGCTGGTATTTAGTGTGATCTGGTGATTCAGAGTTTATTTACATGGTAAGCACTTTAACCATTGAGTTGTCTCCCAATACTGTTGATATACATGTTATATCTTTACATGGTAAAATATGTAAATAAATTGTCAGGGTTTTTTTCATAATTTTATACCTGAAAATAGCTGAAGAGGCAGCAAATGTCTACTTATCTATCATTTATTATTATTATTATTAAAGACAGGATGACTTAGAACTCATAATCCTCCTGTCTCAATCTCACAAGTATTGAGATTACAGGCACCAATTCCACGCTTGGCTTTATTAACTATTTCAGTCATCCTCCCTTTTTGCTTCCTAAGAATTCATTATTAAAATACAGTTTTCCTCACACCTGCTTTATCACAAGCACACATTTCCATTATGGGAACAACACAACAGATAAATACATGCTGTTTTATTCAGATGGGAAAGAGAGTAGCTTACAATGCTCCTGATGAATTCTTACATGATTTTTGCTTTTTTTTTTTTTATGAGGTGTGCGTGTCTGTGTGTGTGTCTCTCTCTGTGTGTGGTGAGGTTCCTTGAAACATGCTTTGTAAGACAGATTTTTTTAACATGATGAATACTTGGTTCACTTTGCTTAGTGTATGCCAGGGATCCATCTTTATGATGTGTGGTGGGAGTGTCAAAAGCATGAGAGGACGAGAGTAGACAAGTGGAACCTCTTACATTACTGTTGCTCCGAAGTCAGCCATGGAGACCTGCAGCCACGATTCTTATGTGACAAACGAAGGGAACCTTCAGCAACACCATGGAGTGTTTTACTGATACCGATGCTGATACTGAAACCATCAGTTTTGACAAAAAGATAACAGAAAAGTCAACTTTTTCCAAAAACATGGACAAAGAAGGACACCTTTCTCCTGGATGCTTAGGTACTATGGACTTGCATAGTACTAGAAACAAAGGTTTTTAGGCTTAACAATTATAGCAGTTTGCCTGCCTGGTTGCTGATAAATTAACAACAAAATGGTTTAAGGAAACGAGGGGCTTTATTTAGGCTTACGATAGTCCAGTTACAGTTCTTTGTGCAGCTTGGCAGGAGAGCCAAACACCAAGGGCCGAGAGAACTGGCCAGGCCATATCCACATAACTCTTGAGAGAGAGACAATCCCCACTTGCCAGACCAGCATGTCTGGCAAGTATACAGAAAGACGCCAACTTTCTCAGCCAGTTCCCGCCATCTTATTCACCTGCCCAGGGACTAGTCTTACCATGGGCTGGGTCTTTCCTATAATCAGACAATCTCTTGCAGGCTTGCTCAGGGCTTTCCTCAACTATTAAGTTCTCACAACCGTGCCTGGAACTCAAACTGATAGCCATGAAGTTGACATGTATCTATCTAACTACGATAATGTATTGAAGCGATATTTGTATTAAATACAAACAGTATATAATTATTAAATATTTATATTTAATATAAACAATGCAAAATTTCTTCTTTAAGACTGCAAAAATATGACTGTTGTCTCTCGTTTATTTCATGATACAGGAACTTACCAGAGTTCACTATAGTTTTATGTCAGAATAATTGAGATTTGCAAATTATGGTGTATGTCAAGTTAAAAGAAAATTAGTTAAAAATCATTCTTTTCTCTAAGCAGAATAATCTGTACTTTCAAAATTCCTTGCTGTCCATGCCTCCTGATTCCTGCAGTTAAGTAGCTCTGACATTCACAGGTGGTTGTGAGAGATCATGGTTTTCTCTGTGTATTCTTCCTCTGAACATTTTTCTTATTTTTCAAATCTGTTCTTTCTTTTCTTTCCCTTTCCCTCCCCTCCCGTCCTTCCCTCCCTCCCCTCTCCTCCCCCTTCCCCTTCATTCCCCTGTTCTTCCCCTCCCATCTTCTTTTCCTATCCATTTTTAACCTTTCCTCTTCCCTTCCATCTCCTCCTTCCTTTCCTGTCCTCTTCCCTTCCCTTTTCCTCCCCTCCCCTTCTTTCAATCCTCCCCTCTTCCCCTCCTCATTTCTCCCCCTCCCTGTCTCTCCCCCTTCCTTCCCTCCCCTTTTCTCTTCCTTTCCTTTGTTATGTGGTCTTACTCTGTAGTTTCAATAGTCTAACTCTATAACTCAATAGTCTCTCAGGGAGGTATGCAGCCTCTTGAGATCTTTTCCCTCCTGTTATGATATATAGATAGACCACATCTTGTGCAGGTCTTGTAGAAGTAGACCCAGCTGCAGTGAATTCGTGGGTATAATATGGGATTTCTAAGACCAAATACCCCATCATCCCTCTGTTGCATGACCTTTTTTTCTCCAAACAGCCAGCTGCCATCTTTGTCTGAGCCCATCAAGATTGCGCTCCCTCAGAGACAAAGGGGGTGGGGAGAGTCAGATCCCAGTCATCAGCATAGCATTCTGCCTATGGCTTGTGTCTTCAGTCTCGAGGTCTGAGAGAGGAGCCGGGGTCTATAGGCTGAAGAAGGTTAACTGGAGGGGATTCCATCTAGTCAGCCATCAATCAAATTGGGGTGGGCTTTCTGGTGATATAGCTTCCTTTGAATTGCCTCTGCTCCTGTAAGTAACTCTCACCCCTACTTCAGGAAGGAACCCCAAAAAGTTCATTGGTTCACCAAGTTGGACCATAGAGCGATCATTACTTTGCTCAGTGTAGAACTTCTACCAGGGGTGGAAAGATGGTTGTGTGGTGTCTCCCCAGGGAAAGTGTTCACATAACACCACTGACTCTACCCAAAACAAGCAAACAAACAAACAAACAAACAGCCTCATAAATGGAGGTAACTCCTTGGCCTCAGACATTTATCTAGGTGACAGCATCTGTTAGGCAAGGAACATCTGTGCCTCAGCTGGCACTGGCCCCTCTGACAGACACCTGGGAGGAGGTTGGGGGGTCTGGAAGAAGCTTGGCTGGGAAACGCAGAGGCCACATGAAGCCAGTGTTGCCCCAGATGACAACAGTGACGCGTCTAAGTGAATAGAGATGAGATCAGCACATTGTTTAGAAGCACCCGCCAGTTACACAGGTCCCCTCCCTGTGCAAATTAACTTGAAGTTGCTCATTCGTGCAATCCTGTTCTTTGCATTTGTACCAAATGCTCCCCGTGAACCCCAGACTTCCGGGTCTCTCTCCTCAACTCAACACCAGTGTAGCAGTAGTCCTTTCTAAAGTCTGAAAAATGAAATTAGAATAACAAGAGTGACACACATACAGAATGTCCCAATTGTGCCTTAATTTCTGATAGTTTTTTCTAGATAGAGTCTTGGTTGACAGAGATTTTTTTTTCTTCCAAATTTTGCAAGAAATCGGCCTTCAGGCTCCAATTGCTTCTGAGAAGTTAACAGCATTGATAGCTTTCTTTTTAAATTTTTAAAAATTTTTATTGGGCTCATGTGTATGCGCATATGCCTGCATCTGTGTGTGTGTCTGTGGGTATCTCTGTGTCCATATCAAAGGGCACTGTGTGTGCCTGTGGAGGCCCAAGGATGACATCGGGAATCACCCTGGATCACATCTTCTTTACTTTGCTCTGGAGGTTCCCACGCTCCACTTTCCAGGACCGGAAGAACAGGCCACCGCCATTTCCTCCTGGCATTTTTATGTGGGATCTGAACTCAGGACCTTCTGCTTGCAGGCAGAAGCTTAACCCCTGAGCGATCTCTCCAGCCCCTAATAGAGTTTTCTTGTACATTATGAGTGAGTTGTTGCTGTTCTTGATTTTCTTATGCCATACCTGAATATGAATCTTTTTCGTTACCATTTATTTATCTATATTTTTGTCTCAATGCTTTTCATCATTTGGGATTTCCTGCCTTCCACTGAACTACACATTCAGCCCTAGTGATTAATTTTTAATTCTTTCCTGCTAACATTCCTATTATGTCCAGTGTATGTCTCATATTTTTCTTTGGAAATTTTTCTCTCATCCCTTTCCTTGGGTGGGATTATCTACAAAGATCTCTTTATTTGCTCATTCTTCCTTCTGCAAGCTCCAATTGGTTGGGCCGCTCTAGTGGTTTTTATTACAGACGTATCCTTGGACTGTGCCCATGATCTCATTCATGTGTACACAAGCTCTATCATTGAGCTCTATCTCCAGTTTCTTTTTAAACTATTGTCGAGTCAGAATTTCACTAAGTTGTCCAGGCTGGCCTGAAATCATGCTTCAGCCCCCTAAGAAGTGGGGATCACAGACCTGCTCCTCCAGGCCCAGTGTTGGGGAAATATCCACTCCCTAAAATGAGAGACTAAGACTGGGTATGAGGTGAAAGAGAGGAGAGGGTTTACACTAGAGATCAGTTGGATCTCTCCAGTAGGACATTTCCATCCCACCCAGAGACACAGCAGGCTTTGGTGTGAGAGTCTTTGATAGGCAAAAGCAAGAGTCGTGGATACAGGTGTCAACTTGACAGTTGAGGCACATTTGTAGCGTAAGCAGAGTGAAACCGCAGATTGCTTAGTGATGGAGAAGGACCAGCCCATGGCGGAGGGGACTGGGCTCTGGACAGGTGAATAAAATACAGAGATCTGGCTTAGACAGTTGGCATCTTTTGTATACTTAGGCAGACAAGCGGGTCTGGCAAGTTAAGATTGTCCCTCTCTCAGGCATTAATGTAGATGTGGTATGACCAGTTTCCTTGGCTGTTGGTGGTGGTATGAGCTCACCTGCCAAGCTTATTCTTGGAGCTTCCCCCACACATCTGCATTGTCAGTAGTCTTGGGGAGCAGCGGGTCCCTGGCAGATCTTGCACAGGGGTGATTTGTTAGTTCCTTTAAAACTTCTACCACATCAGCTGCCACTATACACTTTTGAACGCTGCTATTTCCATGTGGTTCTTTAGGAGTAATTCTCATTTAGGAAGCTAAAAATTCTTCGGTGGCCTGGATTAGTTACATAATGAGAAGCTGTCTCAATGACAAAGGAAATCCTTTGACACTATTTAATAGTTTTATTTTGCCTTCTTTTACCCCCACATAGTTTCTCCTGTTTAGAAGTTTTTAGAAATGTGTTGCTTTTGACACCCCAGCTCTCTCAAAGGCCCCTACCTTCCTTGTCCTAGAGATGAGGTGTAGCTCAGTTTTAACACGGACTACTACGCTCGATGCTCCTAGAGTACAGCCCGGAGATGCAGTCACTCTTGCCTCTTCCATTTCCAGGGGCAATTTCTTCCTCTGACCTCTTTGAAATGGTTCCGTTGCTTCTATTGCTGAGAACCGGCTGCATTCACCATGAAGCTTTTTGTTTTTCCTTCCCAGAGCTTGCTATTAGCCCAGGCTGGCCTACAATTCATGATCCTTCTGCCTGAGCCCCTGGAGTGCTGGGTTACATCATGTCCGATTTAACCTGCTGACAGAGCTCCAGGGTATTAAAAAAATTTTCATTGCTTTATACATGAATCCAGTGAATTTGTGATAGCTTCACACCTTAATCTCCAGTCCCATCTTTCCTCCCTTTCCCACTACCTTTCCTCTCCCTTCTCCCCTGCCAGTTTCCTCGGGGACATTTTTAACACTGGGGACCAAGCTCAAGGTCTCCTTTGTGGGGAGCACCAGCTCTACCAATGAGGTTTACCTCCAACCCCAGCTAGCGTTTGTTCCAATTTAAACTCAGACCTCTCTGCACAGTAAGTATATCTTAGGCTTGTCCTAACTCCAAGCCTTTCTCATTCCTGTTGAAGCTTTCTTTGCTATTTCCTTTTCCTTGTCGTCATGGAGATACGAGTTATCACCTTCCCCACCCTCTACATTGAAGCACCCTTAGAACCACTTCCTGTCTCATTATGGAACGTTTCTAATCTTTTATTTAAATCCATCGCATTAATAACCTTTGCTTCTACTGGACAAACCTTGGTGCTTGTTACTCCAGAGATGGAAGCCTGGCTTCCTGGGACTCTTGTTAGGTGAAGCAGGGGGCTGTGGCCCGTCTGCACCGCTAGGTGTTCCTTGCATGGAAACCCTGCTTCTGGGGACTGGGAGGAGAAACACGACTTTTTGCCAGGAATTGTTCCTGGAACACTCGGTCCAGGGATTGAGAAGCACTTGAGGTTTCTTATTTTTCTAGGAGCTTGGGGGAAGAGACGGTGGGGTCACAGCTTGGACTCCTGGAGATGAAGCCTCGGGATCTGTGCCTACGGAGCATGTGCGCTAACACTCTCGGTTTAAGATATCTGTAAAATGTTTTTGTTATATGCTGTTGCAACTTCCAAAGATTATATTTACATTTTTTTAACCTGGATAGTTGTTTACAGTTATAGATTCTCATGGTGCAATTGTCAGAC
The DNA here is from genome assembly GCA_023101885.1 of Typhlomys cinereus. Lineage (NCBI taxonomy): Eukaryota > Metazoa > Chordata > Mammalia > Rodentia > Platacanthomyidae > Typhlomys > Typhlomys cinereus. Next base: position 1,118,842 of record JALPQD010000566.1, on the reverse strand, counting down.
TTGGTGGCAAATTGACTTCATCTGTTGAGCCATCTAGCTGGCTCTTTTGTTTTTTTTCCATAGGTAGGATACATGCATGTGTGTTTATGTGTCTTTTGCCTATGTTGGCTCGCGTTGCCTATTGTTCAGGTGCACATGCCTGTAAGTGTACGTTGGAGGCCCAATGATGATATCAAGACTCTGCCTCAGTTAGAGCCTGGGTCTCTAATTAAATCCACAGTGTGCCTACAGCGCCAATCTGGTCAGCTCTGATGACTGCTAGGCTCCCAATTGTGGGACTGGAACCTCGAGTAGTTGTCATGCTCACTTGGCACTTTTTACCTGAGATCTGGGAATCTGAATTCCAGTCCTCTTGCTGGCACAAGACTTTAGCTGCTGAGCCCAGGCTTGGGCTATATAGTGCATGTCTTGGGGTGTAAACAACGAGGACCCTTTAAATAAGGTGAAGTTTTCACAACCCAAAGAGCTTCCTGCTGCATCATTGGTTTAGCATTAACATGCTGCATCTAGATAAGTGAGCGAGTCTTTAATAGTTCCTAAATACATTCCACAAGTAAAGTGTTTATAATTCATTTATAAGTGCATGGCTTACACTAGTAAGTGTTATCTGACCTGTTGTATAAACAGCACTGATTAAGAATTAGTCTTGGAATAGTTTGTGAATTTTCTAATCCTAACTCAGTACATTAAAAAAAAAACTATGAATGATATAAAGATGTAGGAGTCATGATAAAACCAATCTACAAGGTAAAGAATCCAGCCCCTTTCCAGGTAATTTAGAAACTCCGAAGTTTCTCTCAACTTGCACATGGCCACACAGAAACGAGTCAAGAGGATTTTCTACGTGATGGAAGTGTGTAAAATGCCAGGATACAAGTACTGGATGATCGGCATTCTGAAACCAACTTGATTTAGAAAACACACTCAAGTCCGAAACAAACAGGTGGAATCAGGTGGTTTACAAGGACTGGAACTGAGCGCTAGTCATCATCAGAGTCTGAATCGTATTTCTTTCCTCGGATAGTCTTCTTTTCCAGCTTTGTGAAGTTTGTCCCAAATTTCTTTTGGCTCTGAAATGGTGGCTCCATCAAATTTCCACTGAAAGTAAAACAAATTTTAACATTTATTCTTGATGCTTTCATATATTTGGTATACTAGATTATATTTTTTTCTTTACTGTAACAAAGAACACAGAGAATTCAAGAAGATTTCTTTAAAATCTGGGAATTTAACAGCTTTAATGGTCAGTAGCTTTGTATCTTTTTTAAAATTTTTTATTCAATTATGTGTGTGCGGGCGCGCATGTGTGTGTAGAACCACAGATGAATTTGGGAACCACCATGGACGCCTCCACCTCCTCCTTGTTTACTCTGCCCCGGGATTCACAGGCTCCGCCCTACCAGGACCAGAAGCGCAGGCCGCCCCCGCTTCCGCCCAGCGTCTATACCTGGGGTCTAGGATCCGAACTCAGGACCTTCTGCCTGCAAGGCAGAGGCTTAACCCCTGAGCCACCTCTCCAACCCCCAGCTTTGTATCTTTTTTTATACTAAGGGTTTTAGATAAATGGTTTATTTTCTCTCATCATGGATTACACACACACACACACACACACACACTACTTTTTTGCTACGAGGGAGATGAGTTGGTCATGCTAGACAAACCCTCCACTACTGAGCTACTCCCCAGCACTATATCAATTAGTATTTCATACTCTGTGCCAATAAAATTTGACTGAAAAACTGAAAAAGAAGAGTATTTTGGTTTGACTGGTTCTGGTTAGGCTGAATCCGTTTGTTCAGGTTAGATACAAGCATCAAGTTGATAACTGAGCCTTTACAGGCACACTTACAAAGAATTACTAAAGTAGGCTTTGAGCAAGCCTAGGGAAGAGCATCTAAATGATGCGGTTGAGACCATTCCCCGGGAAGATGGGGGGAGTGTTAAGAGGTTTGGGCATCGCTGGAAAATGTGCTCCTCTCTCAGTTCTTCCTGTGACTATTGTGTAACTAGCTCCCTTGGCTCGATGCTGTTATGAACATAGCGTCCTTCATGCTGGAGAACTGTAACCAGAAACTGTAAGCCAAGAATAAGACCCCTTGTTCTAAAGTTTTAGGGTCCTGTATTCACTCAGCAAGGGGAAGATGAAACTAACATGACTTGTTTCCCTTTACTGTGATAATGAGACAGTGTTCCTCGTGTAGATTTCTGCAGACTTTAGCAAAATTCAGAGGCTGCATTATTGATAACCTGAAATAGGCATAAAGCTTTTTTTTTTTAATAAGTTTTAAAAATGATTCTGAACAAATGAAAAGATTTGAAAATAGGGAGTTTGGCAGGGGACATGAAGGATTGTAAGGGAAAATAGAAGGGGGATGGGACTTGGGATAAGGTGTGAAATTGAAAATATTACAAATTCACTATATTTTTGCATGCAACATTAAAATGAAAGAATGGAAAAAATTTAAAAATTCAAAAATTGATGCTGGAGAAATAAATGAAATGAGAAGTTTTCTTTCTTATTGTCATTTTGCTTTTCCTTTTCTTTTAAAAATGTTTGGGGAGCATTTCCAGCACCCAGATGTTGGTTTTGAAAGATCATCTGTCAATCAGGCATATGGCCCACACCTCTATTCTAGTTTTATGGAGGCTGAGGCAGAAGGATTGTGAATTTGAGGCCCCTGTGGTCTATATGGTGAGATTCGGTCTTAAACAGTAAGTTGATTAATCAATAAATGAAAAAAAGCTGTGGGTTGTGGGGGGAGTATCATTTTCCCATAAAAGAAGCTTGGCTTCTTAGAGAAATGCCAAACAGAGAGATAAGAGTTCCTTGTTGACCTCCCTAAACACCTCATCTGGGCCAGAAGAGAATGGCTTAAAGGACTACGGAGCCATCAGTCATGGACGATAGCCACTGAATAAAATAATTTGCGGCTCATATGAGTCAGTGAATGAAAAAGTAAAACACAGGCGCTCAGGAAGGTACCACTGGCACAGGGGAGCACTGGTCACAGGGTGCTGTTAGCACAAAACAAGAGAGAAACCATCGTGTGATGCACCCGGGAGAAAAACTCTGACCTCACTCCTGACATCCCTAACACAGACACACAACGAGAATCGTATCTTGAGAAAATGCTGCAGAAACTCAAACCAGGGGGATATTTTACACATTAACTAGGTTGCATTTTTGAAAACTCAAAAAGAAATAACAGTAAATGGCCACAAGTGAATAGCAACCAGAATGAACAACTAATAGTGACACGTTTCTTTGCGAGGATGACAGTGTATTTGTGCAAGTTCTATAAATTACCTAATAGCTGTTTTAATTATTATGAAGAAAATTTCTTACTCTCAGGAAATATACATGTTCAGGATGGAAGGGATACTGCACTCTACAACCTCTATTCAAATGGTTCTGGAAAAAAAATTTGCAAGGCCTAGGGAGGAGAATTCATGTGATCATGACTGGGCTGTGGATAGAGTGAGACTCTGTCAAAACCAACCAACCAACCAACCAACCAACCAACCAACCAACCAACCAACCAATTAACCAACCAACCAACCAGAAGGGGAAAAAAAGTAACTTTAAAATGTAAAATTTTGCTCAGGGAATAAAATTGAATTGTATGACAGCAACGGTTCACCACACTTAGAAGAGATTTAAAGAAGGGAGGGAAGTGGGAGAGAGAAGAGCTGGGAGAATTTTCTACTTTAAAGGCACATTTTCCTTGCTATTAGTTTTTGTAAGGCAGGAACAGGCACAAAACACTGTGATTTGTAGAATTAGACAACATCATGTAGAGGAGACAGCAAAGAGACAAACCAGAAAGAGATGCTGGATTTCAGATGGCTTTCCAACTGCAACATCTCTATGGCACCTGAAGTATAGAAGCCTTCTTGTGACACAACTTAGTATTTTAATGTCGTCTTCAGGACTGGGGATGTATCCCAGCGGCAGAGTCCTTGACTAGCTTGTTCCCAACACAATAAATGGAAACTGTCTGTCTAGTACTGCGTTTTAAATACTCATTTTATTAAAGAGGATGACTAAAGTCCGTGATAAGTTGGGAAGTAAAGCTTGGGGTGTAGCTCAGTGGTATGAGGCATACAAATAAGTCTTCTTTTTGGCTTACAATTACCTGTAATTAATAATGTCCGAACAGCCGAGCCTCCATTCTAAAGTTTCCGTGGTGAAGTCATCTGTATTTCCTAGGTCAGTAAATCCAACAACATAGTCTTGTGTTTTCCCATCTTTCAAGAGCGCCAGCGTGGGAATGACTTTGATGCGCAGTCTCTCACAAAGGAATGGCGCCTTTTCCACGTTCAGTTTCAAAAACTTGGTTTCAAGATGCTTCTTGGCCAGTGTCGCCAAATGTCGGTCTAGTATTTTACACCTGTAACAACACATGCAAAGTTACAAGCTCACGTGGCGCTAGGCTTCTTTGTGCACCCAACCTGCCAGTTTTTTGGCTTGAGCTTATGACGTGGCAGCCAACACCTGTGTCAGCGACCTTGTTTCCAGGTCATAGGTCAACTGTGTGATGAGAGGCATGAAGACAGTCTACAAAGTCAGGTTTGTCCTAGTGATATATTTTTTTAAAACAAACAAGCAAATATGAAATAGATGTTCAAGTCCATAAAGGGGGTTCTTGAAGTTGTCATGTTCACAGGAGAACCAAAACCAATTAAGGTCTTGCTTCCCTTATGCACGTTTCCTGGTATCATTATGAAGGAAAGCTTGAAGAGGGACAAATCAGAGGCTAACAGAACTAGATGAGACTTTCAAACCTGGAAATGCAGAATTGGTGTCATATTTAGAAGCCAGGAAGAAAGACTGGGTTACAGAGATCTCTAATTGTGAGAAGCCTATTAAGGCCAAAGGTTACTAATACTCTTTAAATAGGACTCTTAAGAAAAAGAGAAAGTTCAGTTCACATTTTCCTTTTCCCTGGTGCTGGGGATGGACCCACTGAACTCCACTCCAGCTCTGTAGTGACTTTTACATCTTCTATGGAAGAGGACGTGGCATTTTAAGTTGAAATCTCTTTAAAACTGAACAAGTCTCTGACACGCCTCAGACAGACACTGCTTCAGATCAGTGCCATTCACTACAATCGACTTTAAAACACTGTCAAACTTCTCTGTTGGCGGAGGCGTTAGGCTTACAGTCGTGTACCTGATCATTTTGAGGGCGCTGTCAGATGATTAGCACACAAAATGCTTCCTGGGTGTTTCACTAATAAACTTTGCGTACACTTGGGATTTTTTTCTGAACTAGGTCAGAGTTCAGTAAGTTTCCTGTAACCTTAACCCTGATCACTCGCTCTGGCTCTAGTTTTCCAGTATCACCCGAAAGTACAACAAAAAGATTTCTGTGAAAAATGGCAAGAGAACAATTGTTGCAGTCTGGGGCACGGCGGGGACCCTTGGGGATGGGGGTAAGAAGGCGCGAAGTCAACGACACAGACTCTGGGAGTCAGGCAAGCATCAAAGCAGGCTTGTTCGTTGCAGCTATTGGGCTTGCCTATATACTCCCGTTTTAGTGAAGCTTTAAAAAAAAAAAAAGATAAATAGAAGTACAGGGAAAAAACTCAGTAAGTTTATGATTATATAATTTGTTGTTATGAAATGGCTGAATGGTGACCCTCTTTGCCTTGGCCTCCCAAGTGCTAAGGTTATGGGTTTAAACCATCATACTTGGGCTTTACCCACTTTAAAAAATCCAAAAATCCCTGATCACTCACTCTGGCTCTAGTTTTCCAGTATCACCCGAAAGTTCACACAGAAATACCTAAAAATCCAGGAATAGCAACCAGGTTGCAATCATTTAGTCCCAGACTTAAAACACTGGCTCAAATCTCTTTTTTACTCAGTTTTCAGCCAAGAAATAAAGGAATTGTAAGCCCTATCTGTAATGTTCTGTAATGGTCAAGAGATAAATGTATGGATAGGAAAGCAGACAGCCTAGGTATGAACTAGGAACTTTGGAGGATTTGCAAAGTTGATGGAATGGTCTGAATCTTAGTTTCCCAGTTCCAATTGAAGGTGAGTCCTCCCGCCTTCACTGCTGTCTGTTCATCCGATACATTAACTCCGTCTTTACTACATGCAACAATACTTCTGTTCTAGAGTGATTAACCTAGAGCACAGTGGGCTTCAGATTAAGCAAATGCTCTGTTTTAAATAAATTAACAATCTAGTAGAGAAGCATATGTAGATCAGTAACACGCCTTAGTAAGACGCCTGTTCATAAACTTAGTGACTTGAGTTCAATCCCCATAAGCCTACAAGGTAGAAAAGAGACATGACTTCTGAACACTGTCCCCCAACCTCCACCCATGTGCCATGGCCTGTCTTTTCTCAAGTAATTTTTTTAAAAAGAGAAAGGCATATAATAAGTGAATGAATGCTATCAATCTTAATACCAACATAGTTGTTTCAATGTATCACTTTGCCATAAATGCTGTCATGCACAGCAACCGAGGCCTGGCACGCTGTGACAAGACAGAAATCCATGCTAAGGATAAACCCAAAGTTGCAGTGGGGCCCCCAAGATGCTGGAGAGGCCAGGACCATACGTTGTGGCTGAGGAAGGTTGCAGGCAGAGAACAGCGGGCCCTGAGAGCTTCAGGAGGGAGACTGCCCGGCTGGTAAGAGACACTATTTATACCCCAAAGCTCAGGTGCTGGACACTGAGTGAGAGGACCTGGAGTTTACTGTCCTGCGGGACTTTGGCCTTGCTTTGATTTGATCATTCATTATTAGTTCCTGATTCTTCCATTCTAAAATGTTCATTTTGTGTTATATTTTTGACTTTATAGGGGCTTATAGTGAGAGAGACTCAGACTTTTTAAAAAGTGGGAACTACTGAAGATTACTGGAACTTTTAAAATTGGGTTGAATGCAGTTTATAAGAGGAATATGGGACCTTGAGGAGAGATGTACAGTTACAACTAAAAGGTGGTGTGCCCTCGAGTCAGGGCTGACAAGGGGTGGAGATATGATAGTAGTACTGTCAACCTGATACTTAGAAGGCAGATCTCAGGACCCACTGAGAGGTATTCTTAATTAAGGGTGGTCTCTGGGCACGCCCTGTGAGGGATGCTAGTTGCTAGGGTCAGGTATTTCATTGTAGCAACATGTAATAAAACAAAAATGCCCATTTTAGGGATACCTTCCCTCTTTAAGGGATCATCTTAGATTCATACTGGGTTGCTTTTAAGAGAACTTACTTTTCTTTTTAGACCAGCCTGGCAGTTTCCAAATATACTTCTGGTGAAAGGCTTGTTCTAGCCATTGCCTCCCTATCAAGAACTGTTAATTGTAAAGAAGTGAACAAATAAACATCAACTATGAAAGCTGTTGTTCTCCAATTCCCAGTATTGTAGATCGAAGATACAGAAATAATCATTGTTCTGGTAAGAATACACACACACATACATACACACACACACACACATACATATATACATACACATACATACATATATATACAAAATATAAAATTTGAGTGTGGGAGTGTGTGTGCACATGTGCACACATTTGGGAAATAGCTCAGAGAGTAAGGTGCCTACTCACACACCTAACAACTTTGTGGGTGCCACAATGCATACATGGAAGTTAGAAGATAGCGTTGTGAAGGTAGTTTTCTCTCTCCACTTCTTCTTTTTTTTTTTAATATTTATTTATTTATTCAATTGTGCATGTGTGCGCTTGTGTGTGTGTGTAGAACCACGGGCGAATTCGGGAACCACCACGGACCGCCTCCACCTCCTCCTCGTTTACTCTGCCCCAGGATTCACACAGACTCTGCCCTACCAGGACCAGAAACGCAGGCCGCCCCCGCTTCCACCCGGTGTCTATACCTGGGGTCTAGGATCGGAACTCAGGACCTTCCACCTATAAGGCAGAGGCTTAACCCCTGAGTCACCTCTCCAGCCCCTCCCTCCACTTCTTTAAAAATGTATTTATTTATCATGTGCATGTATGTTTGTGTGTGTGAGTTCAGGCACACACATGCCAAAGTATGCATGTGAAGGTCAGAGAACAATTGTTTCAGAAGTCAGTTCTGTCTACAATGTGGATTCCAGAGATTGAACTCGGGTCACCACATTTATACGCCTTAACCCAGTGAGTCACTCTGCAAGCCGCTGTAGGCTTTAAAGTTAATCATTAAGGTAACATGGCTTGGGGCTTGAGAGTTGGCTCAGCAGTTAAAACACTTGCCAGGACAAGTGAAGAAACCAGAGTACTGGATCCCCAAATCCCACGTAAAATTCTGAGCAGGTGCAGTGGGCCCCCTAGAACGCTAGATTCCCTGGCAGGTGGAACTTGGGAATTCTCAAATCAAGCTGGCTAGCCACATCAGCCCTAATGGTCTACTCAGGGTTTAATTTGAGACTTGGGCTCAAAACAATAAGGCTAACAAGTGATCAAAAATGATTCCTGATACCACCTTTGAATTTCCAAAAACACAAGTACTCATCTGCACAAACACCCACACCCATGAACCTATATGCATAGAAATGTGCATACATACACATTTCACACACACCTATATGTGAAAGGATAAAAAAAACATAGTTTACCTTGTGGACTAGAATTACAAACATGCAAGATCACCATGAAACAATTTAGGCAGCTGTTTTTTTAATTTCTAGCCTATTTCTGTGCACATATCTCACTGCCATAAAGCCGAGTCCAGGGTGGGTCAAGTTACCTGAAGGTGGAGTCTCTGTAGAAATGGCACACCACCTTCTCACTCTCTTTGACTTCCTGAAAAAAGTCTCTCTCACTAGGAATTTCTTTATACTCCCCATGCCCTTTGGAAAGCCATTCCTAATTTGGAGAGAAACAAGATATAATACATGTGCAACATCTTTTAGTACAAGATAATCCAAATATCCTAACCACCAGACTATTGCATAATGAAATCAACTTTGTCTTGTAGAGAAATATATTCCCTTTAGCAGTCAACTTCCTTCTGATTCTAAAGTTGATCAACACAAAAATATTTCCATAGCATGGGTTGGATTAAGACATTTATTTTAGAAACTTACTCAGAAGTTTCAAAGTAAAAATTCTGAGAAACTCAGGATTAAAAGATCTACTTTATTATTTTGTGCTTTAATCTATAACAACCAGAACATTCTAACCAAATTACTATAAAAGATTTCTCAGTTTTTCTTTTTAAAAGGTAGGTTTGCTCATTTTGCGGTGCGGGGGGTTAAACCCAGGATCCAGAGCATGCTAGGCAAGTGCCCCCCAGGGCTACTTGCTGGAAGACCTACTTCCAACAGGCGAGGACTTCCACACCGGCCACCATGAGTGGTTTCCTCAGAAGAAAAAGTAGCTACCAATGATGCCCCAAACCAACAAGATCGCACCAACCTAACCTCCCAGCGCCTGTTATCAACCAAGCCAGAGAGATCTTTCAGCCTCTTTGAACATTTTCTGTGGTGTCAGACTGGTTACCTCAACCAGACACTTACTTCCCTTCCCTCTTTAGGCAGCTTTTCTTTTCTTTCTTTCTTTTTTTTTCTTTTTATTGCACTGGACTTGCAGGCAGAAAGTATAACTTTCAATTCCCTTTCAACTATTTACTAACCTGGGATTTTGATGAATTCCTGAGCCTGTTTCCTCATTCATAAGTGGTTACGCTAAGCTGCTATCTTACTGTTTCTCTGTGAAAATGATAAGACAACCTACTCAGCAATGCAGACGTGATTAATAAGCATCTCTACTTGATCTCTAGCTGTTCAATTAAGGCAAACCCTTAGAAATGTCTTGTCACACTCTACTAGCCCCAGCTTGGCCTAAGATCAGAGAGAAAAGTTTAAATCTCTTGTACATGCCAGTGCTTCAAATGTTACATCTTATCTAAGTCTCTTCTAATGCAATTATTTTACACAGACACAGACACTTCAATCCAGAAAATTCTGCAAGTGGGAATGGGAATGTCCCCCTGGAGCCCAGGGGTTGTTAGGTGTGTGCTGTTGGAGCAAGGTCAGAAATGAGGGCAGAGAGGTTACTTGTTTTTGCTGCTGGGCTTTCCTGAGCGCCTCTAGTCTCTTCTCTTTGAGGAGCTCCAATTCATCTTCATCCATCTGATCCAGCTTCTGGATTTCAGCATCTAAGTGATTTTCCACCAGTTTCGCAGTTTGAAGCAACTGGTTCTCCAAAACTTTTGAAAACATGTCAATGGATGAGTCGCCTTCCATTTTTCTGATGGGTATTGTTTGGTCTTGGTGCTGGGGAGATTTACGAACAAAGAAGCAAACAGTAAATCAAGTTTTCTCTTGCTTTACAAAATTCTAGAAGTGTGCAACAGTTCTCCCCAGAGTATTTTGCTGACCTCCAAGCTTTATATTATGCTGAGAAATGTTTCTGTTTAATTTTCAATAGCTATGACTCACATCAAAATTTTGGAAATATCGGGCTGGAGAGATGGCTCAAAGATTAAGACTCTGCCTTACAAGCAGAAGGTTCTGAGTTTAGATCCCAGGTCCCATGTTGGCAGCCTGCACTTTCTGCCTGGATGGGCAGAGCCTGGGAAATCCCCACAGTGAAGTAAGAAGGAGGCTCAAACAATCCAGATGATTCCCAAAGTCACCCTAGGGCCTCCATAGGAACACACAGTGCTCTCTGATATGCATGCACATACATGCTAACTGAATAAATAAATAAAATGTAAAATTATCTTTAAAATTTTTGGGGGGAAATATTTAACTTTATATTTCAAGTCAACTGAAAAGAAAGCAGACTACTGACAAAATATTTTCAGGGAACTTAAGCCAAAACAATCATTTTTTTTTAATTTATTCAATTGTGGGTGTATGCATGTGCGCGTATATGCATGTGCGCATGTATGTATGTGTGCGTATGTATGTGTGCGTATGTGTGTGTGTGTGTGTAGAACCACAGACGAATTCGGGAACCACCATGGACCGCTTCCACCTCCTCCTTGTTTACTCTGCCCCGGGATGCACAGGCTCCGCCCTACCAGGACCAGAAACGCAGGCCGCCCCCTGCTTCCGCCTGGCGTCTATACGTGGGTCTAGGATCCGAACTCAGGACCTTCCGCCTGGCAAGGCAGAAGCTTAACCCCTGAGCCACCTCTCCAGCCCCAACAATCATTTTTTTTTTAATTAAAGTTCAATTGAGAGCTGACAATAAACTATGTAAGAGAAAATTTTAGGTGCTTCTCATTTAGTTGATGTTTTACATTCTACAGTGAAAACAAATCTTTAATAAGGCCATCGCCAAACTACAGAGAAATCAGTTGTGAAGTTACATTTGTTACGAGCTGACAATCAGGATTTACCAAAGGAAAAGGTTAAGTGTGGCAGCTGATTACAGATGCCAACATGACAACCGAAAGTTGAATTTTTGAGCACATCTGTGAAGAATTGTTTAATTACGGCAAACCCTGAGCAAGCCTGTGAAGGACTGCCTTAGTGATAGGGGAGAGCCTAGCCCATCGTGGGTGGGGCCACTCTGGGCAAGTGGAGAACACAGAGAAGACGGGTTTGGTGTTCTGACAGACTGGAAGGCTGGCAATTGAGAAAGTATGCTTTTTTCCTCAGTGTTTCTGCAGATGTGTTCTAGTTCCCTTTGTTCCTGATGTTGGCATGACCCCTCTTGCTACACTGATGAACTGTTAACAGAATCGTCAGCTGGAATAAACCTTTTGGTCCCCTGCGTTGCTTCAGTTCTGTACTCACTCAGCAAGGGGATGATGAAACTGGTACAGGGAGCAAAGCAAAAATGACTGTTAAGGGCCTACAGGGATTGGCACTGAGGCCTTCCACATACATGCCTGTACCAAGACACACTTCAACCATGAATTGAGTAAAAATAGTTTTTTGATTATCTCTTTAAAGGGATTCTTTTAATCCCTAAGATAAGTCACTACAATTTCTGTTAAGAACACTGTCTGGTGTTCCATAAACCTTGGAGTACATTAATATCCTATTAACAGAGTCTACAAGGTTGCAGAAATCAACACTGGTTTCAATAGACTCAGTGCTTGTTCATGCGAAACAATATATTATATACTTTCAAAAGATGTTATCTTCTCTGATATTTTAAGCAAATTCTATTGTTTAAAGTAAGTTCTAAAACCGAATAGAATTCATATTCAAAACATCTGGGGGTTGGAGAAATGGCTGAGGTTAAGCCTTTGCCCACACAAAAATGCAAGGCAGCCTGCACTTCCAGCTCTAGAAGGTGGAGCCTGGAAAATCCCTGAGCAAAGTAATAGGAAACAGAGCAATCCAACACACAGTGGTCTTACACAGGGTTTCTCCCTAAATCTGAAACCAGCAGATTAACTAGGTAGCTGGTAGGGAGGCCTCAAGATCATATTGTCTCTGCCAATCAACACTGGGGTTACAGGATACAGGGATAGGTGACTGTGCCTGGCTTTTTAAGTAGATTCTGGGGATTGGAACTTGGGTCCTTATCTTTGCCCAGCAAGTGCTTTTACCCGCTGAGCCATCTATCTCCCTAGCACTTCAGTTACACATTTTAAATAAATGGAGTCTTTTTGTTATTGTCAGCAGCAGCAGGCAATTTTATGTGTATTATTGTGTTATTGACACAATAGTAATTGTCACAATTTGTCCATGCCAGTAAGGAGGCTGTTGTATATCCGTGAACTACAATACTCTTGCAAATACTATCAAAGTACTTGGGAAAAAAAAAAAAAAAACCTGTGAACTTATTAACTGAGCTTTTGATGCCAAACTTAGCTTACAGATACCCTCCATAATGCCAATTTAATGGGAACATCAATTTTCTGCATAGGAAAAGTGGTTGAAAACCAACCCTAATTTCTCCTCTGTATACTCAGGGTTAGCGGTGCCTAAAGCACATGGATACTCACTAAATATTTAAGGTTGAGTGAACAGCCTTGCATCTGTCCAAATTATTATTCAGATGCAAAAAAATATTTGCGTTTAAGGAAACGAACTGTCAAACAGCAACAAACAAAACCCATCCCGGCGAAATGGTGGGGCCTACGTGCCAGCACGCAGCAGGCAGAGGCCAAAAGATCGGCAGCGAGCTAACATCAACGTCAGCATTTCACGCGCGGTGGGAACGCGAGCGCGCGACCCTCGGGGTCCTGCTGCCTGGTGGGCCCGAGCCTGCGACTCCCTGGCCCCGGACCCGTCTAAGTTTCCATTCTGGGCCGCACAAGGTCCGTTCAGGGTTCAGCTGGCGGTGAGCGCTGCCTTAAAACATGGATAAGGGGGTGCTGGCGGGGGGTCCCCGCAACTTTTCTTTCATCAAACCGCTCCGATTCTTTCCCGGACCAGACGGAAGGGCAGGAACGACTCCCTTCGAACAAAACCGAAGGGCCCCGCCCGCCCCGCCCCGCGCGCCCCGCCAGGTGAGGGCAGCGCCGCGCGCCCCGCCCCGCCCCGCCCCGCCCCGCCCCGCCCCGCGCGCCCCGCCAGGTGAGGGCAGCGCCGCGCGCGCGGCTTCAACGACTCCCGGGACGCATGCGCCAGCGGCTCCCCGCAGGGAGGCCAGCGGCGTCCGGGCCGCGCCCTTCCCTCCCCCAGCGGGACGTGGGGTCCTGATGGACCCTCGGCCCTGGGTCGCGGTGCCCGGGCTCCTCCCACCACCTGGGCCTCACCTGGACTCCTAGGGATGCTTAAGAAGTGGGAGCGCCGCGAAAGCGCCACAAGACCGGTGCGATTCCCTCCGCTTCTCCCTGGCGGCAGCTGTTGGCGGCTGCGGACCAGCCGTCACTTCCGCCTCATCACCGGTTGAGCCCTCGCGATACAACCCGAAACGCCCGCGGAGGGGGCGGCCGGGCCTCTGACGGCTCTTCCGCCAGGGCGCCTTTGCAGCCACTCGGAACTCTGGGATTCCGACCCTTTGCTTCCCTCCGGATTAAACTTTTTATGGGAAGGATGCAAAGGATGCCGGGAGTTGTAGTTTTCATGATTCCCCGATACCCATAAAACAAACTTTGATAACTTCTCGCTTGGGATGCAAAGATGGAGATCCACATTAGGGGATTGATGGCTATGTCCTTGTTCCCGCCCCCCCCCCCAAATGTGCACAGTTAATGATTCACGGGTGTTACTAACAAGTCGCATTTCTGTCCCGGGTGGATCTCTCCCTCGAGAACTGCATGCAGCAGGCTCACCGTTGGTTCACTCTGGTTCTGTCCTGAACTTCCTGGAGCCGAGGACATTGTAGGGTCCCACTGGTGACCCGCATGCCGGCTCCTCCTCCCACCTCCTGAGCCGGGCGTTCTCCAGCGGGAAGGGCGCTGACGTGGGCAATGAACCGCCTCATTGTCCGCCCGGCGGTTCTAGAACCCGGGGGAGCCGCCGGGCGTCGGTGCGCGGCGGTCGCTGGCAGGTAGGGGGCGCTCGGGTTCCTGCCTGGCCGGCCGGTCAACTGAAGACGCTCTACCCGCAGCGCAGCTCTCGATGAGCCGCGCCCTGCGTCCCCACGCCGAGGCGGCGGGGCGATGCGCTTGCGCACTGCGGGCTCTCACCATATGTGCCCTGTCCCAGCGCGCGGGTCTCAGGCGAGCCGGCTGCGGGAGGCGGCAGCGCGCGAGCGGCCGAGCGGAGCGGAGCCCGGAGTCTGCCCGGAGACAGCGGGGCTGTGAGAGGCCGGGGCGGGGGCTCGGGCCCACGAGCGCCGCTGACACGCGATGGGGAAGAAACAGAAAAACAAGAGCGAAGACAGGTAGGAGGCGGCGGCGGCGGCCGCGGCTCGGCGGGGCCGGACCGGGGCTCGGGGGGGTCCGCGTGCGGTCGCCGCGCGGGGCGGCCGCTTCCCGGGGGGCCCGGGCGGCCGCGGAGGGCGGCGGCGGCCGGCGCGTCTTCCCCGCCCCGGGGCCGAGACACCGTCCCGCCGCTGCCGTCGCGCGGCTGCGGGGCGAGTTCCCGACCCCCGAGCCGGGGGGCGCGCGGGGGGCGGCGGGGCGCGCGGGGTCGGCGGGGCGCGCGGGGGGCGGCGGGGGGCGGCGGGGCGCGTGGGGGGCGGCGGGGGGCGGCGGGGGGGCGGGGCGCGCGGGGGGCGGCGGAGGGCGGGGGGGGCGCGCGGGGGGCGGGCGGGGGGCGGCCGGCAGCCGGGTCCTCCGCGCCGGGCTCGGCGACGGTGGCCGAGCGTCTTTAAATAAAAAGCCCCTCGGCGTGAAGACGTCCTGGGAAAGGGGGGAGTCGGGACCCGAAGTGCAGGCCGTCGGGCTTTTGTAGTGGCCGCGCGGCGCTGGAACTTCGGGGGCGCCCCGACGGGCCCCCCGACGTGCTGTCCCTCGACTTGCTCCAACTTGGACGCACTCGTAGGGTGGTTTCAAGGGCCGGCGGTGCGGACTGCGTGCGCTTCGCGCTGCTTCCGGCCTGACTCGGGGTGACTTCTCCGCTCCCGGAGCACCTCCTTCTGGAAGGAGCCCGGGCGAAGGCTCCCGGGGGGGCTGCTCGCTCCCCCTTGAAAGGCCTTTCCTGGGGGGCGCGTGTGTGCGGCGCGCGTGCTGACGACGGGCAGGTTTGGGGTGCCATCCCGCGTGTCAGGTCCGATCGCGCCCCCCCCAGCTTGACTTTCCGAGAGCCGCCACCATCTGTTAGGTTCGCGTCTTGGGGTGTCAGCGAGCTGACGCGCTTGAAGGACCGGAGGGAAACTGTGCGAAGGGAGCGAAGCTGTGGGCTGGGCCGGGAGCGTGTGGCCGGCGGGGGACAGTGAAGTGACCAGCGTGGGCCGGCGGCTGCTTTGGAGAAGGGGCGCTTCTCGCGCGCGCTGGAGTTCACGCGGAAGAAGGTGCACTGGGTGTGAGTGTGGTCGTCAGTAGAGAGAGAGCGAGCGAGAGAGCGAGAGAGAGCGAGAGACGGAGCGAGACAGAGAGAGACGGAGAGAGACAGAGCGACAGACAGAGACAGCGAGAGACGGAGAGAGCGAGAGACGGAGAGAGACAGAGCGAGAGACAGAGCGAGACAGAGAGAGCGAGAGACAGAGACAGAGAGCGAGAGACAGAGACGGAGAGAGCGAGAGACGGAGAGAGACAGAGAGCGAGAGACAGAGACGGAGAGAGCGAGAGACGGAGAGAGACAGAGAGCGAGAGACAGAGAGAGAGACGGAGAGAGACAGAGCGAGAGACAGAGACGGAGAGAGCGAGAGACGGAGAGAGACAGAGAGCGAGAGATAGAGAGACGGAGAGAGACAGAGAGCGAGAGACAGCGAGAGAGACGGAGAAGAGAGACAGAGAGAGACAGAGAGAGCGAGAGACAGAGAGAGAGGGATAACAGCAGTGCACTCCAGACTGTTTCCGCAAAAAGTTACCTAGAATTTATTGTTATTCAAATCAGCTGAATTCGAAAAGACCAGCAGAAATTTGGTTGGTTTAGTGAAACGCAAATCCTTTTAACTGGCGACAGAATTTTTGGTTGCGTAAGTTTCATCACAAGAAAAATGGAAAAATGAGTTTAATAGAGCTCATGGATTGCTTACCTGCCTTCAAATGTCACTGGTACATAAACAGCCTTATTTCGCCCACCTGTGGCTTACTCTAAAGCAAATCTAAAAGATTTTTGATCTATAAATCCATTAAGTATATCTGAAAAACACTTGGACTTGGGCACTACAGAAAAAAAATCTCATAGAACACAGTCACGATGCTGTCATCCAGACGAAGAGAAAGAAAAGACTGTTTTCTTAAATTTCGGGACAGTTTTCTAATTTCTCTGATTGTCTTCTTTTTGTGAGACAGGGCATCGCGTACTGTACGTTGGCATAGAACTTACTGTGTGACCAACGGTGCCCTGAAGTCTGATCCACCTACTTCACCTCTCAAGTACTGAGATTTTAGAACTGGACTCTTCGATTGTCTTAAATTTTTAGTGCATTTGTTTGGCTAAGTATTATCCAAGTTTCTGCTTGAAAAAAAATTTAAACATTAATTTTAGGGAGGGGGGAAAAAGGAGGAAGAGAGAGAGAAGGCATGAACATGGGTAGAGGTTCACCACGTGGACTTCTTAGGGTCAAGCTCACACTGCCCAGTTTGTGAGGAGGCTCCTTCCTCCTGAGCTGCCTGGCCAGCCCCAAAATGCATATTTGTGTTATTCTATCTCCAGAGTCTTTATCAAAGAAAAAAAGTATTAGGAGAGGAGACACTACTTTTGTCTATATTTTTCATGAAAAGCAAGTGTCTTGGTGACTCAAAATATTTTCACAGATGGTATAAAATTTAAATTGCAACCACTAGGACTTACTAAACAACTGGCTTGGTAGAACAGAGAACATGGCGCTACGTTCTCTCGCCCAGGTAATGTACTTCTTTCTTGGTTCATTTTACCAGGACAGTTGGCAGTGTAATTTTTAACATTTTCTCTTAAACCAGTATGAAGTGTGTGTGTTTGTCCAGGTATTCTATTTTTAGCTCTCTTGTTAGGGTCCCTTTGATACTGTACTAAGAAATTCAGATGCTTTTGATCAGAATTCCCTGGCTTTCGTCCTTTGATATACCACACGAGATACAAAGAGTCTGCAAATTTGTTTTTGCTTTTCTCTTTTATATATTTAAGTAGTACTTCAGGCATATTTTGAATATATATATATTATTTATTTAAAAGGACAGGAATAAAGACTGGGAAAAAAGTCTGGAAAGAGAAAGTTTTATTTTGGGATTATTGTCCTTTTTGTAAAATGAAGTATTTGGTCATGCTCCCTTATATAAAGAACCTCAGTGTAAAGACTGCACTGTCTTCTCTCCCTGGCTTCTTGGTTCTTGTGAGCCATCTTGTTTTTTTTGCCCAGGTGGAAGTGGGTGAGACGTGAACAGCTGCTTAGTGGTTACTAAGATAAGGAAGATGTAGAACCACTCTTTAGTTCTTGGAAGAACATAGAATACTTGATTGTTCTTAGCTTGTGGCATTATGTTTAATCCTTATTTTCAACTTTTTAACTGCTCAATATTGCTTTCTACTAGAGTTCACATGGTTTTTTATGATATGCATATGGCATATAGTACATCTAAAACATAGCATATATTTTATTATATTGATGATATTTATTTGTATTTCTTTTTAATTCAAGAACTTCATTTAAAAACAAAGTTTGTCTTTAAACCAAGTTCTAGAATTCTTTTTGCTAGAGTGGTTAGCAAATATTTTGACTCTTTTTTGTAGGGCGAGGACACTTGAGCCAAAGGATAGGATTCCATATTCACAGATGAAACAGAAGATAAGGCTGTATGGCAGTCAGTATTTGTGTCCCTGTAACCTTCCTGTCATCAGTTTGCAGAGTGATGCCTTATGGGATCCTGCATTCTTCAGCAGTATCCTACTATTTCTGTTTATAACATGTAGTGATGTTCTCTCAACTGATATGCCCAGAAAAACAAGGATTTAGATTATCTAGTTTTTCAATGTTCATCAGTTCTTTGTTTTATTTTTTAGATCTATTTAAAGGTAAACGTGGTAGATTTTTCACTTTAACAGAATCAAAACAACCTTCTCCCTGCCAATCCTCCCTGATGCAGCACCTTATCTAATACAGAGGGAGGTAAAATAATTTCTTCATGCACCTCTTCAGTCAGCCATCATAGAAATGAGGATCTTCTTCAGGAACTGGATAGTATTAGAGAGCCGTGTAGTGATGCGGCTATTGTTTGCTTTTAACTACTGATAATTGCTTTGTAATGTTGATAGAAATCCTTGTGTGAGTTCTGCCTGCCTATCAGAGACCTGTCTAATGTTAGATGAGTACCTTAGTGTCAGGTGCTCATTCAGCCATTCTGATCAGGGTAGCAAGATCCTGTCATAGAAAATAGGATGTGGAAGAAGAAAATGTGATGTGTTTCAGGAACCTGTTTTAGAAGGATCTGTAGTTACAGCAGGTACTGTAAAACGTTCCAGGAAAGGACCAGTCTAACTTGAAAATGCAGATTAAGCATCCTTAATTGGAAAAACATGAAATCGGGAATGCTCCAGAAATCGAATTATTCGAGTACTGACAAATGGGAAATTCCACACCTGATGGCATATGATAGGTCATAATAAAAATGCAGTTGTGCTCAAAACTGGGTAAATTCTTCATGCTGTGTGTTTGAGAGGTATGGGAATGGGACTGAGGAGATGGCACATTGGTTAGGACACTTGCCCAACAAGCATGAGGACCAGAGTTCAGATCCCAGAGCCCACATGGTGATCACCTGTAATCACAGCATTTGAGAAGCAAAGACGGAATCTTGAGGGCAAGTTGACTACCGAGAGTGGCCAGTTGGCCAGTTTTGGGTTCAATTCAGGGACCCTGTCTTAAAAATAAAAGTGGAGAGTTATCAAAGAAGATACCATCAACTTTGGGCCTCCACTCATACATGTAGTAAGTGCTCACAAATATGCAACCCCCTTTCATATACACATAAAAACAAAAGATTTATATGAAACATTAATGAATTTTGTGTTCAGACTGGGGTCCCAACTCCAAAACATCTACATCTTTGTGTATGTCTAGATTTAAAAAAAAGTTGAGTTAGGGGAACATGCAGGAAAGCACAGTGGGTATGTGGAGGATCAGAGGACTTTTGGAAGTGTCTCCTTCTAAAATGTGCACTCTGGGGCTTGAACTCAGCTTCTCAGGTTTGTACACAGTTGCTTTTTACACCACTGCCCCTCCCCCAAGCCATCTTACTGGCCCTGTATTTAGATACTCTAAAATCTGAAAATAACCTGAAATCCAAAAATCTTTCTGGATCCTAGCACTTTGGATAAGGGAACTCAAGGTAATTCAGATAGTCTAGAGTCAGCAAAGCAGTTCATTTCTTCCATGTATTTGAATTGATTTAAAAACCTAACAGAATAGTTTCTTAAATGGAGAAATGCATAATCTTGAGAGTTGTCTTGTTTAGTGTGTTCCTGCACTGCACTGATACTTGAGGAACTTTATAAGGAAAAAGTCAGTTTGCTAACATGAAAGAAGAAAGTTGTTTCTGAGACTCATGCTGGGACTCGTTCTGTGATAGAGTTGTTTACTCTCCATGGTTAGGGGCTAATTCAGTCTAATGCTGCTTGCCCATTAGTTGTGTTATATCTATCCTTGGCAACTTATTACAATCTTGGAACTGATCTATAAAGTGGACATAGCATCCTTTTTCTAGGAACTGAGTGTCAGTGATTTGGTCTCGAATTAGGGCTTTTTTACATTCTTAAATTGCTAAAGAATGCAAAAGGCTTTTATGTGAGTTTATATTTTTAATACTATGTATGTATTTATGTTATATATGTATTTAAAAGTTCTTAATACCATTTAAAAATATCTCATGAATAATTCACTAAAAACTGGTAAGTCACATTGTTAAACATTTTTTGTAAACCTTTGTCAAATGACTTAATAGAAAGCTGGATTTTTATGTTTGTTTGTGCATTCATCTGCTGCATTATCAGATATAGTATTGTAAAAGAACTCCATTTGTAAGAAAATGAGAATAAAGAAGATTAAACCTTTTGGTGTTTTTTTTGATCTCTGAAATTAATTTAGATCTCCCCCCCCCATAAAGAGGTCTTGGAAGCTAATTTGAAAACTGATGATTTAGGCATTTCTAAACTGGATTTAGGTATTTTTGAGACATTTTTCCAGCTTGGCCATCATTAATGCTTTATAAGTGATTTAGCATCTTTGAGATTCGAGGATAATATAAGTCATCTCTAGCATGTGTTATTATCCAAGGTTTTTTTGAAATTATTTTCACTTTGGAATCTATGATTTTTAAAGATTATTTGGAATACTTGACATCTTTATGGCACTGAGCTATCTCATTCAAGAAATACACTAAGTACTTTAAGTGCTAGATGCTGAAAATGAGGTGGTGAATAAATAATACAGGTTTTTCTATTTATTTGGTTTTTTTAATTGTATATCAGTAAAATTTTGTTTTCATTTGATTCCTCGGGACATTTCTTAGTTGGCTTCTCCCTAGGTAACTTAAGAGGCTGGCACTGTACCTCAGTGGTAGAGTACTTACCTGAAGCCCTGGATTGTATCCCCAGCACCAGAAAACAAACTAACCATCAGTTTGTGTTTTCAGTAGCACTTCTTTCCAAGATGGTTGTCCGTGTCTGATCTACTTTTGAATCCTATTATTAAAAGTAGTTACTCAGGGAGAAGACTAAATTATGACTTAGTCTATTAGTTTGTAGCAGTGTATTGCTAAGTAATAAAGGGGTATGGGGGTAAATTAAAGACATTAAAGTAGTTTTATTGAGTGACATACAGATGACCTCTTTACCTTCCCTGGATTTTACTTTTTTGCACTTGTATGCATGTGTCTATGTATGTAACTCTGTGTGTGTGTGTGTGTTTAAAAGAGGGCATATAAGTGTGTGTGTGTCTGTGGAGGCCCAAGAGTGACTTCAGGAATCATCTTGGATTGTGCTATCTCCTTATCGCTTTGCTCTGGGATTTCTTAGTTTCTCTCTTCCA
Organism: Typhlomys cinereus; assembly: GCA_023101885.1. Classification (NCBI taxonomy): domain Eukaryota; kingdom Metazoa; phylum Chordata; class Mammalia; order Rodentia; family Platacanthomyidae; genus Typhlomys; species Typhlomys cinereus. Next base: position 1,097,404 of record JALPQD010000566.1, on the reverse strand, counting down.
CAGCCAGAAGTGCAGGCCCCTGACATTTCTGCCAATTATTTTTTATGTGGGATCTGGGGATCTGAACTCAGGTCCTTTTGCTTGTAAGGCAAAGTCCTTAACTCCTGAGCTATTTCCTCAGCCCTAAACTGGATTTTATTAAGCAGAATTTGTTGAAATTATCACATTACACTATTTGCTTTAGCAGTACCATAAACCTTACATTACTTTAAGTTTTCAGTATTTTGTGTGTGAGAGAGAGAGAAAGAAAAGAGAATGCGCGCAGAGGTCAGAAAACAATGTCTGCAACTTCATTCTCTCATCATATGGGCTGGGCTGTAGGGAATTGAACTTGGGTCATCAGGTTTGTGTGCAGATGCTTCTATCCATTGAGCCATCTCAGTCCTTATATAATTCAATAATGAACAGACCAAATGAAGAGCTAATGCTTTTACTAGCTTGAGAGAGAAGAAAAGATATGTCGGTAGATACAAGAACTATTCCATTCCTCCTCCGCTTTTGCGGTGCTAGGGGTTGAGCCTAAGATCTAATCACCTCCAGCAGCCCTATTTTCTTTGTGACACCCCTTGTAGCATAGAACTTTAGTGTGTTTTTTGTCCTTTATGTATGATTGATTGTTTCCCAATTTATTGAAAAAATTTTGTTCTTTGATTTTATGTAGGTAAATAATGCATTCTAATTGCTCTCCCCCACCTTCTCTGCATGTCTTGTTTCTTCCCTTCAAATCTCCCTCCAGTAGTCATATAATGTTTTGTTTTGTTTTACATTGGATTTAGTCAGGGCTATCTGTAACAATGGGTTTGGGACTATCCATCGAGTCTAGTGGGCTGATCAGTAGGCACACTCCCTTCAGAATCTGTTAGTTGCCAATTGTTCATTGGTAATTGGTAAGGCTCGGTGGGGTTCCTCCCATATCCCTAGTTAACTCTTGACTGAGCCAGTTCCATGTAGGCCTAGTGCCAGAAACCACGGCCATTGTGAATTTATGATTGCCATACCATTGTTATGTTTAAAAGATGGAGTTTGTGGGCTAGATTCCACCTGGTCATGATTAATAGACTTTGTTGGCATTTTATTGAGGAATCTATTCTTTTACTTTTAACATTTGTATAATTATTGTCACAGCTACTCTGCATGTTGCTGATAAATTTATAACCAAAGACGCAAGGGAAGAAGGTGTTTTTTTTTTTTTTTTTTTTCTGGCTTTTGATTTTTGGTTGTAGTTCCCTGTCCAGTTTGGAAGAAGAGCTTAGCACCAGGAACTAAGGGAACTGGCCATGCCACATCTACGTATCCACAGGACTGTTAAAGAGGAACAGTCCTTACTTGCCAGACTAGCATGTTTGGCCAAGTATACTGAGGAATGCTAAACTAACTTCCTTAACTAGCTCCTTCCATCTTACTTACCAACTCAGAGATTAGTCCCACCACCATGGGCTGGGCCTTCCCCATCTACTAGACAATTTCCTGCAGACTTGCTCAGGGCTCAGCTAATTCTTTACAGATGTGCCCAGAGTTTGAACCTTCAGTTGTCAGATTTACACTTGTATCTAACTATGACACTAGGTTTAGGCTTTTATTAAATAGCATAAAGTTGGATTTCTAAAAATCAGTTTAATGTTGTAAATATGTGTGTGTGTGTGTTTTTAATTTTTTGAGTCTTTTTGAGTCTTATTTTGTAACCTTGGCAGATCTCCAATTTCCAGCAATCCTCTTGCCTCTCACCTCCCAGGTGTTGTAAGCTACCATCTCTAGCTTATAATGTGCATCCGTTTAAAGTTACTTAACTTTGCTTATAGTCAGTGATATGTAGTCATGTACTCTCGAACTACATTTTGGTCAACAGTGAACTGCTTATGTGACTTGATCCTTTTCATTACAAGTAGGAAAGTTTATCACTTCAAGGTTATAATCTCTGCTGTGTTCACGACAATGCTGATGTAACCAAACCTACAGTGCTGCCAGTCACATGAAAGTGTGGATGTATAACTATCTACAGTGTATAATATTGGATGGTGAATACCTGTAACTAGATTATGTTTCTACTGTGCTGGATTATTTTTGAGTATATGGTTATTTATAAAAAAAATTTACTAAATAGTATGCTGTCTTATATGGTAGCAACTTCTTATAGTCAATACTACTCTTTTTTTAAATTTTTTTTATTATTTCCGCTCATACAAACTTAATAGGTAGACCAGTTCCCTCCCTCCCTCCTCCTCCCCCTGACAATACTACTCTTGATTGCATCAGTTTTCTCTTGTGCTTGATTAGATCTTGTGTTTGGATGATCATGACCCTGAAAACATTTGGCTGTGCTATATACCACATAGCTTAGGTGAGTGATAGGACATGCTGTTAAGGTTGTGTGCTGTCTGTGATGCTTGAATTGACAAATTGCTTAATGATGCATTTCTCCCAACGCATTCCTGTCATTAAGGACCATATGACTCTGTATCTGAATTTGTTTTTGTCGTTCTGTTTTGTTTTCTATGACATTTTGTCATGCTTTCTTTTTCTTTCCTTTTTAATTTCCTCTTACACAAGGTTAGAATTTTTATCTTTTTCTTTTTCCTACCTCCCTCTTCCTTCCTCTCTTTCTCTCTCTTTATGTGAAACCAACATTTAACACCCCGTAAAATAGTTTAAGGCATTAGGGCTATTGTCTATATTCTAGATGTATTTTATAACACCTACTCTGGGTTGGTGACCTTACTTTGAATGTTGCCTTTTAAAAAGCATTTATCAGAACAACCTAAAAAATGTATGTATAGGGTGGATTTTCTACTATTTTCTTAGGACTTTTAATTTGTTCTGTATCAGAATAATGTCATAAAGAAATGAAATATTGGGAGCTCATTACCTTCTCAAGTTTTAGAAATTGTGTGTCAAAGTGTGAAGATTTTTTTTCATTGCTAGGGATTAAATTTTCACATACTGGGCAAGTGTTTTACTACTGAATTATTTATGTCACTAGTCTGCAGCTACTTTTTAATTAAATTTAATTTTTTATTGTAAAAAAACTTTGAAACACGATTAAGAAATAGAGGGGATGATATACTAAACCTCTATATACAAGGTCTCATTCTGTATAGGTGACTAACCTCAAAACTCCTGGTAAATTCCCCAATGCTGGAATCATAGTAGTCACACCTAGTTTATGTTTTCTCTTTCAAAGTATTTTCTTATATACTCACAGTGCACTTATCCTATCCAATATAATTAATGTCTATTCTCTAATATCCATTCCACATTTCTAACTTCCATTTTAGCTCACAAATAACTTTTGCATTTGTTCAAATGAGAAGTAAACAAAGTTTTTACACTATTTCCTTTTATAGCTGATAATTATTTTAAAAGTCACACTTCAGTTATAGGCAATTTTTTTTCCGTATGTGAATCTTTTTAGTATAGTTTCTGAACTTAAGGGTTTTTTAGCATTGGTTATCTTAGCCTATTGATAATTAAAATGGAGTAGAACTATAAAGGAGGTTTATAAGTAGCAGCTGTATGTAATAATGATTATTAATAACCTATTTATAAACATGAACTTACTTGTTCTGTATGAAGAAAGTATACCACTTCAAATGTTCAATTCTGCTGTTTAGAACAGCCTTGGTGATGTGTAGTGATTTGTATTTACAAAGCAAATCCTGTGTCCATTAAGTAGTTATTCCCTATTTTCTTATACCAGTGCACTCCTAGGAAATGTCAATTTACTTTCCATCCTATGCTTTATGTACTTTGGGTACTTCATGTGCATGGATCATGCCACATGCTTTGGTGTTTTGTATTTCAGTTCTTTTCACAGCATAATGTATTTGAGGTTTGGTTCATCCTGGTTGCAAACTGTTAATAGTCCATTGCTTATGTGTTAACACACACACATTCCCACATAATGTTTATCCATCTCATCTATTAGTGGGTATTACCTTTGGTTATTGTAAATTGTGTTTCTGTAAGCATTTTGTTCACAGCTATTTGCCTGAATACTTGTTTTTAAGTTGAGTATATATCTAGAAATGGAGTTGGTGGGTCATGATAATCCCGTCTTCAGTTATATACTACAGCATCTCTGTATCTTTTACAACCCTATCAACATTTTGTATGAGTTCCAGTTTCTTCACATTTTTATTACTTTTGCTTGCTTCCTTTTAAATAGCGGTTGAATTGTGGGCTTTTGTTAGATGGTGGAGTGTTTGTTTTAAGAAAAGCTGTAGCTCACACTGGCTTAGCACTTAGACCTTCTTGCCTGGGCTTCCTGAGTGTTGGGATAAGTGTGTGTCACCACACTCAACTTTAATTGTCTGAGTGGTATTTTTGTAGTTAATGAGGTTAACTATCTCATCACATTCTCCTCGCCTATTTCAAATAGCTTTGAACAAAAGTCTGTGTGAGTACTTGGCCCAGTTCTTTTTTGGTGCCTTTTTTAAAAACTTTATTCATTCATGCGTATGTGGTGTGTGTGTGTGTAAAATTATCCTGTCCTCTTTCCTCTCCCCATTATTTGGATACAACTGTAGTATTTTGGAAAGTTAAATAGTAAGGGATAAGAAGCATATCGTAACTATAAATTTTATTTTTTTAATGTTCTGTATTTCAAACCTATGGCCTCCTGAATGCTAGGCACGTGTTATACTATTAAGCTACACCCCTAATCCTTGCCCACAAATTTTAAAAGATGGAGCATTTCCATTCATTTGGAGAATTCACATATGATAGAATCCTTGTCTGTGGTGTCAGATAAATGAAATACTATTTTACTTTCACTCAGTGGGATTTCGAAAACTATCAGTTAATTTCTTCAGAAAATTCACTTTGGAAATTTTGCCACCTGAAAAAGTATAGTAATTGTTGCAGTAGCATACATGGTTCTTATTAAACTGCTGTGTTGATACTGGTGAGACCATATGATGGCCATTCTTTTTTATATATCTTTTTGCGTGTGTTTATCAGGGCACTGCGTGTCCCTGTGGAGGACCAAGAGTGACTTTGGGAATCTTCCTGCATTGCTTCTACCTCTTCCTTGCTTCACTTTGGGATTTCCCAGGCTCTGCCTACTAGGGCGGAAGTACAGACTGCTGCCAGTTCTGCCTGGCATTTTTATGTGGAACCTGGAATCTGAACTCAGGACCTTCTGCTTGGGAGACAGAGTCTTAACCTCTGAGCCATCGCTCCAGATCTCCATTTTTTTCTTTAGAAAGTATGCTCTAAGACAACATTGCATTTGGAGGCCCAAGGGTGATTTCAGGAATCCTTCTGGATTGCTCTACTTGCTTAATTTCTTTGCTCTGAGATTTCCCAGGCTCTGCCTTCCAGGGTCAAAAATGCAATCTGGTGTTTTTATGAGGGATATGGGGTCAGAACTTAGGTCTTTTACAAAGACTTTATTTAACCCCTGAGCTATCTCTCCAGATCTTCATTTTTTTCTTTAGAAAGTATGCTCTAAGACAGCATTGCATTTTAGCTACAGGTGGCAACAGACATTATGCAGGGAATACAGGTGTTAAAGAAATAGAATGTAGTGGTCAAAGACACCTTCATTTCTGGCATAAAGAACAACTTAGATTTGCCAGATTACTTCCTTTTACTGTGCCCAGGGCACATTTTTCTTATATCCTTCACTTTTAGCCCTTTGAATTTCTTCTGTTTGTCTTTTTTCTCATGCTTGAAAGCCAGACATGGTGCCTTCTGTCAATTTCCCAGACCCCACTTCTAAATTTAGGAGTTGGAAGAACGACTCACTTTGTAATATACTGAATAGGCATATAGGTTCAGATACTGCAGAGTTGCCATCCTTGGTTTCAGTTGTGTCATGGTTTGAAATATGAGTTGTCCCTCACAGGCTTATGTGTTTGAATCTTTAGTTGCTTGGGAAGGTCATGGCACCTTTAGGAGGCGGAGCATTGCCAGAAGGAAGGCAGTTAGAGGAAGGTGGGCCTTGAGTTGGATTAGCTCCATCTTACTTCCAGGAAAGATCTGGTCTTGGCAGCTGGTAGTCTTGGCAGCTGTCAGCCTCTTGGATGGATATGACCTAGACCTCCTCCATGCCTTTTCCGCCATGAAGGACTGTATTTTCCCTCTGGAACCGTAAGCTGAATAAATCTTCATTTTCTCCCTTAAGCTACAGCAACACAGGGAGTAACCAATACAAGTTGTTATGTATCTTGGAAACCATTTGTACTTCAAGTTGCCACTGTGAGGGCATGCTAGATTGGAAGATATTGTAGTATATGGTGTCTTTAAGTATCAAGGGGTGAAAATGAGTAATTAACTGCATTGTCAGTGATACCATATGTAAACAGCTGCAGTCAGGTCATTCTAACGATGGTGGTGGTCAGCAAACTTGTGATTTAGAAACTTCCTTTCATGAAAATAAGTATATGAATCAAAGTTTTTCTTAACTGGTTATATTACTCATTATACAAAGTAAATTAGGTGGGAATAATAGTGATTTAGAGCCAGATTCACTACTATGAATTACAGTGACTGACTTCACTTTTTTTCATGTGATGGTGTGCATGTATGTGTGTGAACATATGTGTGTACACATAGGGGCCTGGAGATGTCAGGATCCTCCTGATTGCTCTTCTACCTTATTCCTTGAGGCTGGTCTCTCAATCAAAATCACAGTTTATGCGTAGGGCTAATCTCTCTCTCTAGCTAGCTTGCTCAGTGGACCCCTTCCACCTCTCCCCTCCCCCAGTCTCCTCCTACTAAGGCTTGAATTACAGGCGTGCCACCAAGCCCACCCAACAGTTTTATGGGGTGTAGGAATACAGACTCTGGTTTTGTTGGTGTCAGTACTGTAACACCGAGCCATCTTTTCCTAGAAGTTTTTATAAAAATTAAGTGTGTGTATGTGTGTGCGTGTGTGTATGTGTGTTATAGTGTTTATGTTGAGGACATACCTTCAAGTTGGTTTCCTCCTACCTTTATTTGGATTCTGGAGATCAAACTCAGTTTGATAAGCTAGAATGGCAAGCACCATTATCCTTATTTATTTATTTGTGTATTTATTTATTATGCAAAGTCTTGCTATGTTGCCCAGACTGAAATTGTAATCTTGGGATCAAGTGCTCTTCCTGCAGCTTTCTGGGTAGCTGGGGCAACAGATATGTGCCATCATAACCAGCTTCAAATATTCTTGTGTCAAATAGTAGACAACAGTTTTTAAAAAATGTATTTTATTTTATTTTTAATTAACATATATTAGTTGTCTATATCATTGGAGCGCTTTGATATTTCCACATAGACACAACTTCTTTATACATCCCTACTACACACACCCTCTAATCTTCACTTTGTATTATGAGGTTGATGTTTCCTACGTTACGCTGTCAGTCGTCTAGTGAAGCAATCATTCTTGTACATGAAAGCTTTAATATCATGTACATTTTATAGAAGTGGCATAAAGTAAAACATAAGCCACAAAGATGTGGGGAGTCAGAAACTTGAGAATGGCACAATGGAAGCAATAACAGTTAAATTTTTTGTTGTTTGTTAGTGTACTTGGTATATTGAAATCATTGTTTCTTTGTGTGAGTTAAGGTTCCCTGCATCAGCAGTGTCTGAGTACTTGCTGGAGCACATGCAGCACCTCTGAAGCAGATACTCAGAGAGAATAGGGCTGCAGCAGCTCGTCCATCCCCTGCCCGTCAAGTAATGTAGACACAACTTCTCTTAATGCTCAGATTTGCAGCATTAATGTGAAGGATGACATTGCTTTGCTGAATTTTAATTTAGTGCTTCTCAGACTTTATATTTATTTGGGGATCTTATACAGTGGACTTTGGCATGCAGTAGATCTGAGGTGGAGCTTGAGATTTTTCATTTTTGACAAGATGATAGTCTGTTGCTTCTGGTAATATGCTTTGAATAGCAGATTCTAATATTTCCACTAGGATTATATTATATCATCTGTAATAGATTTTTTTCACTTTTTTTTTGGTTTGTTTTTCTGAAACTTGGTTTTGCCATGTTGCCTAGGTTTCCAAACTTTTGGGCTTAAGCTATTCTGCCTAAAGGCCCTTAGAGACCAGAGGACAACTTTTCAAAGGTCAATCATATGGGCTTCCAAGGGTCAAATTCAGGTCTCCAGGTTTGTGAACAGGCACCATACCCTCTGAGCTAACTTGCTGGTCCTTTACATCTGATCTTTCTTGTCAGCCTGGAACACCCGAAGAGAAATTTTTATTTTCTTTCTTTCTCTCTTTCCCCCCTTCCTCCCTCCCTCTCTGTGTCCCTGTGAAGGACCAAGGGTAAAAGTGATTTCAGAAATCATCCTGGATTGCTTCTACCTCCTTTTTGCTTTACTCTGGGATTTCTCAGGTTCTGCCCACCAAGGCCAGAAGTTCAGGCTGCTGTGGTTTCTGTCTGGTGTTTTTATGCAGAACCTAGGATCTTAACTCAGCACCTTCTGCTTTCAAGGCAGAGTCTTAACTCCTGAGCTCTCTCCAGCTCCCTAATAGGGATTTTTAAACAAAAGCTTGTGTTGGTGTTTATGATAGAATGCTGTGGTGAGGTAGCCATCTGTCTGTAAAGTCCATTGCATGTGAATCCTAAATTTTTGTTGTCAAATTAAAGTTTAAAACAGAACAGATTAAAAGTTGCCAGAGAGAACTTTCAGGTTTCTGAATCAGTTGTAAAAACTGCTAGATTGAGTTTATAGATACTTTGATTATGTAATGTATAGGAACTTGCTTTGTTATTCTTACCATATTTAGAATCTGAAAGATGAGTTTTTTTGTGCAGGTAATAAAATGATACATTCTATTTTTATTGCATTGTACAATATAATACTGATATGATTTTCTATGCTTTTAAAGTTAGATTCCATAAGGAAGTTATAAGTTGAGTGAGCTGTTTTGGAGACATAACTACTTATGTCTCTGTTAACTAATGGCTTATATAATGCTGAAAATAATTCCCTTGAAGGTTTAGTGGTGGGAGCTAGTGAGGAGCAGTGACTATCATGGTTTTTTTTTTTTTTTTTTCTCTTTTCTTTTATGTGTAACTGTTGGTGATCAAGAGTAAGAGAAGATAGAGGTTGGGAAGGGAGATGCCCTAAAGTAGGAATAGACCCTTTTGTAGTATTGGAAAATTGAATGGGCTTTTGTGTGTTTTGCTTGCATGGTGGTTGTAATAGAGTCATCTTCAAGCCTCTTAACTCACTTTTTCACCTCTTCTGGTAGTTAATGATGGCTTGTCAGCTAGAACCTGTGCTCAATTTCTCATTGGGACCTGATTATGCATATTAGCTTAGAAGCGAGCATCCTGAGGGACAGGAAATACAAATCGCTGCTTTAAGGCTTATGCTGGAGAACCGTAACATTTCTGTCATATTCTGTTGATAAGCAGTTATAAAACCTTTACATCAGTAGAGAGTATCAGAGTATTAGTCATTTCATTTTTGTATGGAGGCAGGATCTCACTGTCACCCATGCGGCATAGAACCTGGGATCCTCCTGTCTTTTCTTCTAAATGCTGGGATTATGGAAATGTATCTCCATCTTTGAATTTTGAGCTAGAGTTTTTAAAACCTCTATAGTGGGTAAAGAAATACTAGAGAAGAGAGGCTAGACTAAGAGTCTTAGAAATTTTGCTTCTAAGACTTGAATTCCTGGGGAATAATTTGAAAAGGAATCAAATTTCTTGTTTCTTGTCTTAACTTCACAAGTCATTAAACAACATTTCAATGTAAATGTCCCTCATTAAACAGAACCTATCAAGTTTGCAATTGAGAGACTTAGATATGAGGTTACTCTTGTTTTTACTACTTTTAATGAGCCTTTCTGGTAGCCTCTGTCTTTAAAAGACTATACCATATGACTATCCAGATATCATTATTGTTATTGCTTTGGTATTGGGGATTGAATTCATGATCTGATACATGCTAAGCAAACTATCACTGAGCTAAATTCCAAATCATTATTTTTTGTATTTTTTTTAATTATTGTTTTGCGTGTGTGTATCTGAGAACACTGTGCGTCCCTGTGGAGACCCAGGGGTGACTGCAGGAATCATCCTGGATTGCTTCTACATCCTTTTGCTTCATTCTGGGATTTACCAGGCTCTGCCCACCAGGGCTAGAAGTATAGACTGCCACTAGTTCCACCTGGTGTTTTTTATATGGCGACTGGGATCGGAACTCAGGACCTTCTACTTGTGAGGCAGAGTCTTAATTCCTGAATCATCTCTCCAGCCCATATATGATTTTTTTAAATGATTCTAAAAATCAAATAACCAAAGTTGAGTACATTTTGCCCACACATTTAAGAAATATATCATGTTTTTAAAAATTCCTTCATAGTTACAATCATTTTTAACTATGCATTTCACTGTTAATAAAAAAGATTGGGACCTGGAGAGATGGCTCAGGGGTTAAGACTTTGTCTTGCAAGTAGAAGGTTCTGAGTTTGGATCCCAGGATACACATAAAAACTCCGGATGGAAATGGCAGTGGCCTGTACTTCCCATTGGTAAAGCAATCCAGGATGATTCCCGAAGTCACCTTTGGCCCTCTATAGAGATACACAATACTCTCTGGTACACACACACATACATACATATATACATACATGCATACATACATACATACATATGTACATACATACATAAAATATTTAAAAAATTACCTTACCTTGAATAAATAAATATTTAAAAAATTAAAAAGATTGGAACTTCTAATGTTATAACTTCTAAAAATGGATAAATAATTTATAATAGTTTTATAATTTTAGCCTTGTTTTTAATAAACGATTATATATTGTGTTCTTGTTTTTTCTCTGTTTTTATAGTAATCCTAGAAATTCAGATTCAATACATGTATGTTTTGAAGTGTAACTGATATAACAAAAATTCTAAATATGCAGTGAGTTAGTACATACTCCCTTCTTAGCCATAATTATGATAAATAGAGTATTTCCATCACCCCAAAACATTTTCTTATGACCTTTTGTATGGGATTCATTTTCCTTATGGAAGGCTTTGGCCAGTAGGCACTGTGCTCTTTGCTCCCCACCTTTCAAATTCTGGGAATCAAATCCAGGGCCCATGAAGCTGTCCTGGGGCTGAGAAATACGAAAGATGGAAAAAAACACAAAACGATGGAAATACAGAAAAAAGTTGGATCAAAACAAGTGGTAAATTCCATCTTCTCCAAAGGGAGAAGGGTGAAATTCCCTGGCCCAGTCCTGCTAGACTTCATTTATAATCAGGTGCTTGGGAATCCGTATGTAAATCTAGGTGTGGGAGGTGTGGGGCCTCTGATTGCTTGTAAAGATAGAGTTATGAGAAAACTTTCCTAGTTTCCAGTGTATGCTTGGATGGCCAACCCAAGACTCAGAGTCAATATTCCTGATATTCAACTTGGCTGAGAGAGAGAGAGAATACACAATATATTTCCAGCATAAACAGGAGCCCTAAGATCTCAGGCTATAGCCTTATCTTTTCAGAGACTCCAGAAAGCACCTGTGGGTTAGACTGATGGGTTTCTGTATTTTTGTTTTCCATGGAAAGATCATGGTTTTAATTTTTCTCAGTTTCCTGTACTTTTTTTAAATCAAGGAATGGGATTTCTTTTTCTAGCAATGGCATCCCCACTTTCCCCTAGTTAGTGCTGTGCAGCATTCCAGTGATTTTTATGTTTATCAGTTGGCCAGTGTGATTTTGGTTATTGTGGCTGCATGTTAAGTCTTGGAATCTGGTAAAACGATTCTTCCATTTTATTTAAATTTAAGTTATTTTTGTTCCTTTGCTTTTGAACTTCACAGAGGCATTCCATTTTTCTGGTAACAAAATTGTTTTTTTGTTGCTAGAATAAATGCTTGACCCAAAACAATTTAGGGAAATGGGTCTTATTTGGACTCATTCTTGTTTATGGTTCATTACCGCAGGAATGATACCATCATCATAAGCCAGCACTTGAGAACTGGCCACATTATATTCAGGAAAAGCTGAGAGAGGCATACTTTCTAGCTTGCCAGTTTGCCAACTAGTTTTTTCTCCATATTACTCACCTGCTTGAGATCCCACCACAATGGGCTGTTCTTAGCCACATCAATTAGATAATATACAGATTTGCTTGAAAGATTGCCGTAACTAAATAATTCTTCGTAGGTATCTTTAAAGGCTCAGTTCTCAGTTATTGGATTGATACTTGTAACTAATTGCCATATCTTCATTTGCTGTCTGTATTAACTGTGTCTAAAAAAAATCTTGCTGGGATTTTCATTAGGTGTGCATTAGGCCTGTCAGTTATTTTAAAGAGAGTTGTCTCTTAGTATTTTTTGAGTCCTTCAGTCAGTAACAGGACATGTTTGTGTTTTCCTTAAATTTCTTTTATCAGCATTTTATAGATTTTAGCATACAAATTCTTTACAATAATTGTCAGATTTAATATTGTATTTTCTTTGGAGTGAAATATAAATAGCAGGGTTTTCTTTTTGATTTAAAAAAAGAGCACAGTCAAATACAAGAAAATTCCTGATGGGGCAAATACAGTTTGTGTGAGAGCCTGCAGATTTTTGGAGGTGAGGGTCAGCCTGTTTCTTCTCACTTAGTTTTCAGAAACTGCTGTAGTGTGAAATACTGGCCATTCGCGTGTGTGTGTGTGTGTGTGTGTGTGTGTGTGTGTGTGTGTGTGTGTGTGTGTGTGTGTGTAAGTATTCGTGTAAAAAAGGGCACTGGGTATACCTGTGGAGTCCCAAGGGTGACTTCAGGAATCACCCTGAATTGCTCTACCTCTTTATTGCCAATGCTTTGGGATTTCCCAGGCTCAGCCTTCCAGCACTGGAAGTTTGGGCCTACGTCATTTCTGCTTGAAGTTCTTACATAGACTCTGGGATCCAAACTCAGGTTCTTCTGCTTGTGAGGCAAAGGCTTAACTCCTGTGCCAGCTCTCCAGCCCTGGCACTTTCTTTTGGGGATATTCCTGGGAGATGGTAGGCTATCTGATGAGACTACAGAGTTGTCCTTGTCCCCCCCTCTCCCGACTCCTTTCCACACATCTAGCCTTCAGTGTTGTTTATTTGATGTCCTATATATTATCTGATGGAAATCTTTGTCTTGTTTGCCACTGGCGCAAGTCCGGTTCACCTACAGTTCTCATCACAATTATTTACAGAAGTTCTCTAACTGGCTCCCAGCTTCCCAAGTAATCTGTATTCAGGCCTGCTGTTCATACCACTAACTGTGGAACTGGCTTTCTAGGACTGTGCCTACTTTGTATTAATGCACGTTCTTTGGCTATTTCTAACTGTAGTGCTTGGCTTGAAACTTCTTACTAAGGAAATTTTGACTTTGTCATTTTAGAATTGGTGCTAGTGTAAGCATCTCTGTATCAATGTTTAAAAGAACAAATTTCAGTGCTATCCAACTGTCTATGAAAGCACCATTATTTCCTGACCCACCAGTTTGCTTATCTATCCTAAGTTCCTTGAAGATAAATCCTTGTAGTCAGTGTTTTGTTACAAAGTCTTTTTTATCTTATTACACTTCTGGAAATTAATATTTTCTTTAACAAATTAAACAAGATGTTTGTTATGCAAATCCTTTGATTCTTGCTGTGCCATTCAACTGGCTTTAATCTGCTTTTTCTACTATCTGTCTCAGACTGAGTGACTTTGGTTTTCTGTGTTTTAACTGGAGTTTAGTTTGGCAGGTGAAGACATTATGGGATGAGATCAGAATGAAGCCAAGCAATGAGAGTGAGTGAAAATAAGTTTGGTTTGGGATCTTTAATTTTATTTAAGAAGTCATACTTAAGTCATGCTGATTGATATATGTAGTCATGTTTTCCTTAAGGCATTCAGTCTTCGTGCATTTTAGTTTTCTCAATTTGTAAAATTAGATAATATACTACAGGGTTTTTAAAGTTCAACCCAGCTCTATAATTCTGCTGTTTTAACTAAAAAATATTTGAGTCCGAGTATTTAGGTATTGTTGATAGCCAAAGAACGACACCTATTTTATCCTTTTTCATTCTTTTTGGACATACATACACAAAAATGCCTTTGTTATTTACCAAAATTATTCCTTTTCTTGATTACCTAGTTTTTTGTTTGTTTTTAAAGAGGCAGGAGCTCTTCTTTACAGCTCCAACCCAGAAATTGTATTGAAGGAGATGTAGAGCGTAATAAATATATCTGTTTGTATAACTCACTCATGGTGAATATTTTTTCTCAGTGTATCACTAATTTGTGAAAATTTTACAATAATAAAACATCTGTGAGAGCAAATGTGATAGATGATTTTGCTTTTGAGTAACATGGTCTCTTCTCTGTTTTCATTTAAGTGCCAAGGATGATATTGATCTTGATGCCTTGGCTGCAGAAATAGAAGGAGCAGGTGCTGCCAAGGAACAAGAGCCTCAGAAATCAAAGGGGAAGAAGAAAAAGGAGAAAAAGAAGCAGGACTTTGAGTATGTTTAAAATACATTTGATCTTTATTAGTTTGGGGACTAGACTCAATAAACTGTTCCAATACCTCAAAATGTATTTTACTCTTTTCTAGTGAAGATGATATTCTGAAAGAATTGGAGGAATTGTCTTTGGAAGCTCAAGGCATCAAAAATGACAAAGAAACTGCTTCAGTGAAGGTTTGGCCGACAGATCATTGTTACCATTCACATTTCCTGTTTTATTCTTGCTTCCTGCTGCTGATTTCAGGAGTGGCATTGGGACACTGGTGTTCGTAAATGTGTTAAAAAGGAAGTAAACAAGTTTTAGGAAAGAAGTAATGTTCTTTAAAACCTTTGTATTTGTAAAGATGCTTTATATGGGAATCTAAAGGTATTTAATGAATTTGGTACATTTGGAGATAATATGATATCTCCATCTTCAATTTTCTGTAGTTTATGTTTCATTCTTGTTTAAGAAGACCTGGCGATTGTGAGATGTACTTCAGGTGTGAACTAGCTTCTGATGTGGGTTGATTTCTGTGCTTCTGTAAAAGAATCCAAAAACTTTGGAAATTATTTTGAAAGCTTTTAGGAATTGTGTACTCAGTGAAGCGTATGACTTTGAGTGCTGTCAATTACTTTTAAAAGATGAAAGAGCAGTTGATCATTTCTAACAATGGGAACTTTTTAGCCAACAGAAAACGAAGAAGAAACTGCTTCAAAACAAGATAAAAAGAAAAAAGGACAGAAGGGCAAAAAAGCAAGTTTTGATGATGACAGTGAGGAGTTGGAAGATAAAGATATAAAATCAAAAAAGACTGTGAAATCTAAAGTGGACATACACTCTGGGAGTGATGACGATGATGATTTCAATAAACTTTCTAAAAAAGCAAAAGGGAAAGCTCAGAAGTCAAATAAAAAATGGGATGGGTCTGAAGAGGATGAAGATAATAGTAAAAGAAGTAAAGAACGTTCAAAAGTAAATTCTTCAGGTGAAAGTGGCGATGAATCAGATGAATTTCTTCAGTCTAGGAAAGGACAGAAGAAAAATCAGAAAAACAAACCGGGCCCGAATATTGAGAGTGGGAATGAAGATGATGATTCTTCCTTCAAAATTAAGACGGTGGCCCAGAAGAAGGCAGAAAAGAAAGAGCGTGAGAGAAAAAAGAGAGATGAAGAAAAGGCAAAATTGCGGAAGCTGAAAGAAAAAGAAGAGCTAGAAATAGGGAAAAAGGATCAGAGTAAACAAAGAGAACCTCAGAAGAAATCTGAAGAGGAAACGGTAAAGTCCAAAGTGACTCTTGATATTGGTACTGCCTCCGAAGAGAAAGAAACCCCCACAGCTGTGGAAGGTCAGTAGTAAGCACAAAAGATTTAGTTCATACTTAATTTATGATTGTTATGCCCCAAAGGAATTTAATTGTAAGACACCTTTAAAAAAAGTATGTCCAAGGAGTTAGGCACAGTGGTGCCTACACCTGCAGTATTAGCTACTTGGCAGGCTGAAGCAGCAGAATTGCTTTAACCAGGAATTGAAGAACCTATCTTAAACAAGCAAACATGTGACTCTAAGTACTCTTTGATTTGATTTTCATTGTTACACACTTATAAAATACTTTGCTGTATGTGTGTGCGTTGCATGCATGTTATGCCATGTGTGTGGAGGTCAGAGCATCTGTAGGGATTCGCGATTTCTCCTCATGGGCTAGGAGTATGGGATTATGGATGCACACTACTCCACTGTAGAACTTAAATGGAAATTCATTCATTTTACTCTTTAAGCTTTAGACATGCCTTTGTTGCATAGATTAAGAGATCATTAAAATGAGTATTGGCTTAGTGCCCACAGAATGTTTATCTTGTATTCTTCAAGGCAGCTGAGACCAAAACCAGCAGTGCAAATGCCTCAGAAGATCATTGTGGGGCCTGATAAGCTCAGCTTAGTTCAGGGTACTTTGATAGCATGTGGCCCTAGCCTACGGATAGCACAAGCCTTTGCCCCTTGTAGGGCTTTGAATTCTGGCTAAGGTTTACTCATTTATAACCAAAGGAAATAACCGATTTTCTTAATCACTTTGCTGTTACTCTTTTTGGTAGATGACAATGAGGGAGACAAAAAGAAAAAGGATAAGAAAAAAAAGAAAGCAGAAAAAGATGAAAAAGAGAAAGAGAAGAAGAAAGGACCTAGCAAAGCCACTGTGAAAGCTATGCAGGAAGCTCTGGCCAAGCTTAAAGAAGAAGAAGAAAGACAGAAGAGAGAAGAGGAAGAGCGAATCAAACGGCTTGAAGAGCTTGAAGCCAAGCGTAAAGAAGAGGTATGTTTATATGGGGTTGCACATGTTGATAATGGGGTTCACTTGAAATCTATTTATGTCTAGTATCTGATATCTAAAAGATTCATATTTGTCCTGATATAAGAAGGATGAGGTACAGAACTATTATGCTTGTATCACTTCATGTAAAAACAATATATATATGTGTGTGTGTGTGTGTAATTACCAGCAAGGCGCTCTAATGGTACTAATAGCAAGATAAAATATTTAAAGGATTTTCATTTGTAAAATCTAAAATAATACTTTGCATATATCTTAAGAGCTTTGAAGTTTCGGTTGTTTATATGAAGTTTTATTTGTTCATTTAGCTAACATAACTTTTATCTTATGTGTACTCTTTCATAGGAGCGATTGGAACAAGAAAAAAGAGAAAGGAAAAAGCAAAAAGAAAAGGAAAGAAAAGAACGTTTAAAGAAAGAAGGGAAACTTTTAACTAAATCCCAGAGAGAAGCCAGAGCCCGAGCTGAAGCTACCCTTAAACTTCTGCAAGCTCAGGGTAAGTGATATTTTTCACTAAATGGAAGCTTCTCTCCGTGTAATTGCATCGTAAGTTGCAGGAACATTACTTTAGGGGAGCAGAATTAAACCCGAATGAAAACTCGTATGAACTTGCCGTGGGAAAATTTTTAGTTAAAAATGTAAGGAATATAGGATATAATGCCATGTTGTGTGTAAATGATAGTGTTGCTGTGAAATCCATCTTTCTCACATTACATAAAAATAGAAATGGTTGAAAAAAAAGTAATACTTATCAACCAGTTTTAGTAGTTATTCTTCATTCTTGTTTTAAGCCCTTCTCTCTTTTTTTTTTGGTTTTGCAGAATTGAAAGTTAATCTCATTATTTTTATTTTAACTTCTAGATACTTGAGTATGTGTCTAGCAGATAAGGACGTTTTGTTTTTATTATAAGTTAAATTCATCTCACAATATTTTTTTTTACATTTACTTAGTTGTTTTATGTATTTGTGTATGCACGTTTACTACATGTGTTCTGAGGGTAATTTCGTATAGTCTGCTTTCCTTCTGCCTTTATATGTGTGCCAGAGATGCCCAGGTAAAAAGGCAGCAAGTGTCTTGACCCATTGAGCCACTTCTCCAGCCCATGAAATTTAGTTTTTAAAATAATTGGTTTGTATACAGGAGGATGTGTGTGTCTGTTACTGACTGTGGAGGCCAGAAGACAGCATAAGGTGTTTTTCTCAATTGTTTCTCTATCTTAGTTTTTGAGACCAGTTCTCTTGCTAGCTAGTGAACTTCCAGTATCTGTTTCTGGCTATTCCCTTCCCCCCTTTTTTAAATGTAGATGCTAGGTATCCACACTATATAGTCTTTATATTTGTGCAGCAGGCACTTTACTGACTGAGCCTTTTTTTTTTTTTTCTTCTAAATCTGATGGTCTTTGTGTTTTAAAAACACAATTTTTCTATTATCTTCCAAATGTCTTTTGCAAATTGGCTAATTTCTGGATCCAGGTGCCATCCATGACAGGTCACATATGGTTGACATATTCCTCTACACTACTGCCACTCCTACTCTGCCTTCCATTTTTGGCATACTATTTATTTGTCAGTATTAGTGGATGATTTTTCTAGAATTTCTCATATTTTGGATTTGTTGAGTTACATTCTCATGATAATGTTGGTGAATGAATATGCTTCTATGTGTTACGGTTTGTGAGATCTAGCAGCTTGGCTGCTTCCTCGTGGTACTGTTACTTCCTTATGCTATCGGGCTTGTGACTATGTCAAGCTTAATTAGTAGGTTAAAGTATTGATACCACCATTTATTGAAAAATTCCTCAATCTTCAGTTTGCCATTTTGAATTTAAGTAACTCTCTAAATGAAAACTTTGCCCAAAATACATAGTTTTTATACAGGAATGCCAGGATAAGAGCTTAATTCTTTCTCATGGTTTCAAAATAATAGTTGATACCTGGCAACGTAAAAGGTGATCCATGAGTTTAATTTTTTATTGTTGTACATATATATTAATCGGCAAACTTTTATTTCATCCCTTGAAGGTTTTATGCATTTGTACTTAAATTGAATCATCTTTTTGGCCAGTGGAAGTCCATTTAGGTTGGTCTTTGTGATATACTTTAATTTTCTTCACATGACCATAATTTTCTCTTGATTTCTTCCTTCCTGGGTTCATCTGCTATATTTTTTGCTGTAAATCTGGAATCAGCTATTTACCCAAGGACCCTTGGTTCCTTTTAGTACCTAGCCTGCACTTTCCTTCTTCGAGCCATATTTTCACATGCTAGGTAGAGGCTGCTAGACAGGGAAGCTGCATAATTTTTATCCTCATCTGGCTTTATATCCTTTTTCTTTTATTTATGTAATGTATTTTTCTTATTAGAGTTATAACTTTGATTTTTGCAATTTTAGTCAGTGTTAGTGTCTACCTTTTATACATAAGCTCATATTTTAAAGTTAACATTCTATCATTTTTCCTTATTCAATTTAATACACCATGCTATATTACTGTTGTCTTTACTATAAAACTTCTGACTGTAGTGGGAAATTGTCACTGATCAGAAATGGCATGAGACACGTGTCTTTCGAGTTTGTTATGGGACTAGAGAATTAATGTAATGTAGAACCATTTCGTTTGTAGCATTATCCTTCTGGGATTAACTATTGACCTTTGATTGAAAAAAGTACATTTTCCTCAGGTTTCTTAATGTTAGTTGAAAATTAGGTTTGCTCTACTGTCTTAATTTAATAATTTCATTTATTACTGTATAGGAAAAAATACTCAAAAAGGTAAGAACCATGAATTCCAACAAAAAACAGATTTCTGACTTCATATTTTAAAAGTTCTCATTTCAGATAAATCACTTTACTAAGTCTTATCTGCATTGCCCTTTTAAAAATTAATACAGCAAATTCCTATTTATATTCATACAGATTGGTAAGAAGAGCATATCAAGCCACTTATTAAATGAATGATTTCATTTAAGGTATAGCATAATTAGTAAAAACAATTTATGAACCATGATACAAGGAAATATATACAGAAAGATAACTGAGAATGTTTTGGGAATTCTCAGTGTTAGAAGAGATGTCTGAACTTGGCATTTCATCTGATGTTTTTGGCAATGTGAAGTGCTATAATTGTTTTAGAAAACAATTTAACAGTGTACACAAAGGACAATAAAAATTTCATTAGCTATCTCAAAATCATTCCACTTCTGGAAATCTGGTATAAAACAGCCACAAATATATAAGCAGTCGGATTATGACAAAAAGAAAGTAGGGGCTGAATGTTAAGTTGGAAAAAGATAAGCTACCTAGTCAGAAATAGTACTATTTGAAGCACTCTAACACTTAGAAAGCAAAGAAAACTTTCCCAATGGAATGTTAGAATAAAAAAAGTGTGAGTCTTTTTTCATGTAAGTGAAGTCATTCTGTATTAATTCTCTGATATTACAGATTTATTAGCTTAAAACAGTGTAAAAGCTGTAGCATTGTAGTTCTGTAGGTAAAAGTCTGAGTGGAGCTGAGGTGTTGGCAGGACGTTTATTTTTTCTACAGATTCTTTTTTTTTTTTAATTATTATTTATTCAACTGTGCGCATGTGTGTGTGTATGTGCGCGCGCGCGCGCGTGCGTGCGTGTGTGCGTGCGTGTGTGTGTGTTCCCGGGCGAATTCGGGAACCACCATGGAGGCCTCTACCTCCTTCTGCCCTGGGATTCACAGGCTCCGCCCTACCAGGACCGGAAGCACAGGTCGCCCCCGCTTCCGCCTGGCGTCTATACGTGGGATCTGGGATCTGAACTCAGGACCTTCCGCCTGCAAGGAGGAGGCTTAACCCCTGAGCCACCTCTCCAGCCCCTTTTTCTACAGATTCTAAGTAGGACTATATTCTGTTGTCTTTTCTGGTCTTTAGAGACTACCTACATTCCACGACTCATGACTTCCTTAATCTTCAAAGTCAGCAATGTTGTATTCTAGCTGTTCCTTAATCATATCTCCCTCTGACCCCAGACTCTCTCTCTTTCTTTCTTTTCTTTTTCTTTCTTTCTTTTATTTATTTTTATTTATTTCCCCCCAGTCATACAAGCTCAATAGGTAACCCATCCTCTCCCTTCCTTCACCCTTACCCAGACCCCCTTGCATAGGAGCCTAGTGCCTGTGATCCATGCTAGACTTTGGGGGGGAGGGGTCGTTGACATGTCAATCATTTGCAGGTCATGCAACGTCTGATTATGGCTACTGTGGCCTTAACTTGTGTGGAGCATCTTGCATATCATTGGTCCTCCCCATCTTTAGGCTCTTACAATCTTGTTGCCCCCTCTTCTGAAAGTTTCCCTGAGCTTTAGGATGGGGAGAGATTTGGCTGATCTGGTTCCAGGTGATTAATGTAGGGTCTTTGGTATTATGAATTATGGTTTGTTATTTTCAGTTTTGCTGTTCCTGTGTCACCCTTGGCTCCATCCTGATTGGTATTGGAGGTCACCTCCTAACCAAAGATAAAAGCTGTTTAAATGAAGATCTTACTATAAGAGAAGATTCAAAAATATGGAACACTTTACAAATTTGCATATCATCCTCCTCAGGGGCCATGCTAATCTTCTCTATCGGTCCATTTTTAGTATATGTGTTACCAAAACGAGCACCATATGCCAAAAATATTTACAGCTATTTTACTTAGTGGTGAAAGGTGGAATAAGAAACCGTGACACTACGTATAAGGCAAGGCAGTCTGTGCTCACACAAAGGAGTCCAGCATTGTGCTGAAGTCCCCTAACTTGGGAAGTTAGCCTGAGTAAATAAAAGGGAAGCAGATTGGAGAGAGGCAGTGAAAGTGGAAACATGCCACTGAATCTCTTCCGCCACTCAGTAAATCTTAGCTACAATAAATGAGAGTTGTAAATATAACATAAATATAAGGCTGTAAATACAATGTTAGTGCATAGATAATAGTTACATTTCTTTATGCTATCATTTAGCTACTGAAAAATCCAAAAATTTTGAGAAATAACAGTGCCAGCCCAAAGAAATTGAAATGGTTATAAATCTTTTGTTTGTGGGGCCTGTGTTCTGAACACTGTGAAGCAGCAATGAATAAATTGAGTAAGCCCTAAGATACTGTATTCATGAATCATGAGATTCAGAATTGTTAAGTTCTTCTAAATCTGTACATTCTACGGGATTCTAGTTAAAACCGTAAGCATGGTGTTTTATAGTACTCTATAATCTATCCCAAAATGTTTTTGTGAAAAGACAGGAGTCAAATAGCCAAATTACTTTTGTAAAAGAAAAATAAATTTAGAGTCTTGTTACCTGACTTCAAGATTTACTCAAAATAAAGTTAAAAATTCCCACAAAATAAAGCTATGAATGCAGTGTGCTAAAGACAACTGGAAAGATTGTAGATTCGAACAGAGCCTATATGTGGTAAGTTGATTTTTTTTAATCTTTTCCTGTTAGAAGTGAAATTCAGTGGATCAAATATGAGTTATTTGTTCAGAAACAAGCAAGAAAATCTTGTCTTGATCCCAACTCTTGTCTAAAGTAATTCAAAATGGATCTTAGATTCATATATGTGATG
The DNA here is from genome assembly GCA_023101885.1 of Typhlomys cinereus. Classification (NCBI taxonomy): domain Eukaryota; kingdom Metazoa; phylum Chordata; class Mammalia; order Rodentia; family Platacanthomyidae; genus Typhlomys; species Typhlomys cinereus. The sequence goes on along the minus strand of JALPQD010000566.1, from coordinate 1,075,109 downwards.
ATAAAACTTTTAAGGAGAAAGAGGAAAGTCTAATAAGGAAGTGTTTAAATAATGATTTTAAAAGTGTAAACCATAAAAAGGAAGAATGATAAATTTGGAGAGATTTTGGTTTAAAACTTTTTGTCTGAAAAACAAAGGAAAATTCAAAATCATGTATTTTGCAAATAATTAATCCAGAATATATAAAGATCTCTCCATTCAACACCTGGAAAATCAACAGTTCAGTTTAAAAGCTGGCACAGATTCAAAAAGCTACTTTCGCCAAGAAACCGTAAGTGTGGAAAGAATGGCAAGCATATTGATATCAAAAACAACTGGCAGTTTTGAAAATCAAGTGTATATTTAACTTCTATGTCTTTGCCTCTTTGTAATGTTTATCCAAGAAAAATGTTCATGAAAAAGCATATGTGCTCACATTTATGTTACTCATTATTGTAAACTAAACACTGAATTATCTTTCCAACTATAAAATTAAATGAATCAGTGAACTAGTAAAAAAATGTGCCAATTTCAAGAACAAAAAGACAAAGTTCTGTTACGTGCCACAAAGTAGATATAAACCTTATATACGCATTATGGTTTCAAAACTCACCTGAAACTTTCTACTTATTTGGCGTTTCAGGAAAAGTTTAAATTAATAGAGGTGATGGCACTTGTCAGTGGTTACTGTAAACCCAAGGTGTGAGGGAAGCTTAGCCACATGGCCCAGCACAGGTTGATTGCAAGGGTGATTGCAAAACTTCTGCATTTATCCCAACTGCTACTGTATACTTAAGTAAATTTTATGATACTCTTTGTTAATGAAAAATCGTTTTCCTGTGAATGTTCTTTTATATTTTAGGGGTGTAACTTTGAGTTAAGTAAAATGTCTTTTAAAATGATGTGTTCTGTTAGATTAACACAGGCCTTTTTATGTAGCTCACGCTGACCTTAAACTTGTGATGGTTCCCTTGCCTCAGCCTCCCAAGTACTAGAATTACTATTGGTTGCCAACAGGGCCCATTTTTAAATACTCTTTCTTGGGCGTTATGCAAACAGTATAAACGTTCAATTTTCTTCTCTATCTCTCAGGTGTTGAAGTGCCATCAAAAGACTCTCTACCAAAGAAAAGACCAATTTATGAAGATAAAAAGAAGAAGAAAACTCCCCAACAATCAGAAAATAAGGAAGGTTTGTATATAAAATTAGCCCCTTGGTTTAGAATGATTTCATGTACCTTTTTCTCACAACTTTGAAAACAAGACTGTCTTTTCAGAACAAATGCTGTATGTGTGTATCTGTCTGTCTGTCTGTTTTGTTGGGGATTTAACTCGGGGCCTTGTGCCAAACGTGGTCTATTTGGTGACATCCTTACCTGACTCAAAAGAAAGGCTAACAGAAAAGAATTTTAGTCAAAAAGTCTTAATAACAGAGGAAACGTAATTTTTTTCCTTCTAGCCCTCGGTGATTTTATATTCTACTTGGGCAAAAACAATGGTTTCCTGTACACCTGATGACTAGTAACTTAAATGTTCTCCAGACCAACTGAAGACAGAGGTTCTTATTACTGACAAATACTCGGTAATGAACAGGATGTCCTGAAAGAAAGCAATGCAAAAATTTTGGTAGCTGAGTTTCTGCTTGTTTTTCAGTGTCGGAAGCAATGGAATTAAGTGCTCCTGCAGAAGCTGTGGAACAAGGAGTGCCAGAAAAAGAAGAGATACCACCTCCTGTTGAACCAGGCCAGTAGCATTAAACTTCTTGTTAATTAATTCTACTTAGTGTTCACATGCTCTCAACTGTCTCTCTTTTCCTTAAGCTCGAAGTCAAATACTGGCTGGATGACTTTCTTGCTGTTTTTTTTTTTTTTTTAAATCATCTCTTTTCATTTCCACTTTGAAAGTGTCCAGGGGTGGCTTACATCAGTTTTGCTTCGGTAGTATCAGTAGAATGCTTTGTAGAGAACAGAGGATTTTACACTTCATTTCACCTAGATAGTTCTTCACTGAGCATTTTTCACATGGTGAAATTAACAATTTCAATAGGCATCCACTATTACAGACTTTATTTGCAGCATCACTAAGAACTGCTGGTTTGCAAATGTTTTTGGTTCTTTCGGGTCTTATTTTTTTAAAGATGACTCATCCAGATTTGTTGATAAATAATAATTAGAAAGGAGACATACCACTCTTTTCAATTTTTACTAATTTTTCCTGGTTGGATTTTAGTGAAAAGAAAGTCATTTGCATAAATAATAAATAAATATAAAATTAAATAAATAAATATCAAAGTCTTTCATAGTCAAACAACATGGAAGAGTAGCTGCTGCTTTTGGGATTGTAAGCACAGCCTTTTGTGTTATTTTGAATTGGATGTCAAGTGACAGTTTTATATCTTCATTTTTGGAATGGAACTGATATTTCCTGTATCCTTGGTTTTTTAAAATATAAAGTATCTGTAAAAAAGGTTAAAGCAGCATATGAATTATATGTATTGAGTGAGTATGTTAAAAATTCAAAAGTAACTGAATTTATTCATGAATCCTTTTTATAATCTAAGGAACATTTCTTGTCTGGTTTTCTAATTTAATTTATTCAAATGAAACCTGAGTTCAACTTAATACAGCATAGTGAATGTATATTGAGAAGTAGCAGTAGTGAATCACAGCATGGCCACTTGGTGAAAAGATAAGTACAAAGAAAACAAAGCTGTATACATATTTTGTCATCATTAAAAGCATTTCTCTTTCATACCTGATATAATTTACCACTAAACTCAGTGTCTTATTTGTAAATGATTTCTATGTATTTAGTGAACCTTTTTTTTTTTTTTTTCTCCTTTTAAACAGAAGAAGAAGAAGAAACCGAAGATGCTGAATTGGATGACTGGGAAGCTATGGTCAGTGACGAGGAGAGAGAGAAAGGTGAATAACTTTTTAGGACATCCTGATAAATCCACCAGTCATTAGATGTGTTCATTTAAGTGAATAGTCTCCTTCCTAATTATGAAAACAGTGAACATTCTGGGATGGAGACTAGTCTCACTCTTCCCATTGTCGTGGTTCCCAAATTCAAATGAATAGTTTTTCAGGTCTTTTTATAAAAATAGCTACATTATTTTAGAATGATGATGCCATGAATATTATTATTAAAATTAGCCTTAAAAAGCCAGATAAAATAATAGCAAAAAAGTCATATAAAAATATCATTCCTAATCACTATAGATAAGGTATAAATTTTGTCTTGTTTGATCATTACTTTCTGCCATTTATGACTAAGATTTAATTTCTTCTAATTGCCTTCATATATTTTAAAATTTTTTTTAAATTTATTATTCAATTGTGCGTGTGTGCGTGTGTGTGTGTGTGTGTGTGTGTGTGCGCGTGTGTGTGTGTAGAACCACGGACGAATTCGGGAACCACCATTGACGCCTCCACCTCCTCCTTGTTTACTCTGCCCCGGGATTCATAGGCTCTGCCCAACCAAGACCAGAAACGCAGACCGCCCCCGCTTCCGCCCATTGTCTATACGTGGGGTCTAGGATCTGAACTCAGGACCTTCCTCCTGCAAGGCGGAGGCTTAACCCCTGAGCCACCTCTCCAGCTCCGCCTTCATATATTTTTGAGAATGATGTTTAACACTGATATTTGAGACCTTTCCTGTATCCTTGGGTTTTTTTCTTTTTTAATCTTTATTTACTCTGTGTGTGTGTGTGTGTGTGTGTGTGTGTGTCCCTGTGGAAGATCAAAAGTGATTTTGGGAATCTTCCTCCTTTTTGCTTCATTCTGGGATTCCCCAGGCTCCATCCACCATGGCCAGAAGTATCAGCCGCCACCATTTCTGCCTAGCAATTTTAGGTGGGACCTGGGATCAAACTCAGGACCTTCTGCTTGTGAGGCAGAGTCTTAACCCCTGAGCCATCTCTCCAGCCCATGTATCCTTGGTTTTTAAAAATATTTTATTTTTTTAGTGTGTATGGGAGGCATTGTGTGTCCCTGTGGAGGACCACGGGTGACTTTGGCAATTATCCTGGGTTGCTAGGATTTCTTAGGCTCCACCCACCAGGGCTGGAAGTGCAGGCTACTGCTGTTTCTACTTGGTGTTTTTATGTGGGACCTGGGATCCAAACTCAGGAACTTCTGCTTGTGAGGCGCAGTCTTAACCTCTGAGCCATCTCTCCAGCCCCATCCTTGTTTTCTTTCTTTTTTTTTTCCCATCCTTATTTTTAAAGCTATAATTTTTGTTTAAACATGACTTTTGCCTATTTTAGACAGGTTGGATGTTAATATTTTTTAGTTTCCAGTTTATATATTAACTTTTATCTGATTTATTTTGTACATTTTTTACCTTACAAAAGTAGGTGATTAGGGAGCATGTGTGTTTGAGGACTTTCTGTGCTTTCAGGATGGTGGTGTGTTATGGCATCCTTCAGAGGAAAGAAGTACTGTGGAGGGAACATGGGTGAAGTCTTTGTGAAACTTCTTTTGGAGCATTAATCTATTCATGAGGACAGAGCCATCATAACTTAGTCACTTCCCAAAAGTCCCTACCTCTTAATATTTCCACAGTGAGCAGTACATTTCAACATGGAAGGGAAAGTACATTCAAACCATAGCAAGCATAGTTACATTTGATGGCTACATTTTGTGTAGTTGACAAAGTACATTGTTTTGAGCTTCTTATCTCAGTTACTATGTCCTATTTGTTCCTTTTCTGACCTTTCTAATCATTATTATTTTTCATTAGATTGTTGGATTTTTTTCATTGTTGTGAATTCCATTTTCCTTTTTTTGTAAAGTAAGAATCGTATATCTTTTTCTTTGTTTTGCTTTGTTTTTGGATAGCTCTGTCACAGTTACAGAGCTGTCACAGGAAGATTAATTTGGTTTCTGCTTCCTGAGGGAATGTAGTCCATCATGGCAGGAAAGACACGCTGGACAACAGAAGTTTTGAGGTGGCTCAGGTCACAGCAGCCATCATGGAATCAGAAAGAGCAAGGGACAGAGTGTAGTGGACACAGAGTGTGGCCACCCAACCTCAAGATCACCCTCTGCGACTGCGGCAGGCTCCACTTTCTGAAGATGCCCTGGCCTTTCCAAGCATTAACACCAGCTAGGAATGCAGACCCCTGTCCTGTGGGGGCACTCAGGTTCAGCCACAGCAGGCAAGTTAGCCGGGGCTCATGGGCCAGGACTTGGAAATCAAGGTGTTCTGCTGAATTCCAAGTGCTTTTTAAAACAGGATTTCACTAAGGAGCCCAGTCCTTCCTCAAGCTTGTGATCCTCCTGCCTCAGCCTGGCTTTACTGGTGTGCACCACCTGAGACCACTTAATTCTTTAAAAGAAATTACTGTAAGTTATTTTAATTTGAACATACTAGCTAACAAGTCTAATGTTGGTGTCTTTCCATACAATACGAAGTCTCTAGAATACTTAAACGGCACTTATACAACTCCCTGTTTGCATTTCATGTTCTCATTCCTTTTCAAATTCCTTACTTTTAAGACTCCTGTATGTTATTCAGTCTTGTTGAATATTTTGTTTATCCACATTTTAACATTTTGTGCTTCATTTCTTCCTGCATATTTAAACTTTTCATTTGGGAATCTCTTCTTCCTTCGTAGGAAACACCTTTTAGATTTTCCTTTTGTGTAGATATGTTAGTAATACATTTCAATTTTTGTTTTAATGAATTAATTGAAAGATGATTTTTATTTTTCATTCTTTAAAGTTATATTTACAGAATTGAGCAGTTCTTGGTTTAAACTCAGCCACCTTGAAGTTAATATTCTTTTGTCTTGCTTTTGTTGTTTTTGTTGAGTAATAGAGCCTAAGTTTCCATGTGGCTTTGGTTTCTAGGGGGTCACAGTGTCACAATGTGGGTGCGCGGGTTAGGGTTCTTTTCTTTCAGTCCTCCCATGGTTCTTGGGTTTATTGCATTTGCAGGGCTTCTGAGTGTTCTGGGGTATGGTAGTAGCCTCACAGGGGTTCTTTCCCGGTGTTCCCATGACGGAGCTTAATTACCACTGTTATTTTTCTCCATACTTGACACCTGTCAATTCATTCTGAATTGTTTACCTTGTGTTCTACATCATTAGTTTTTCCTTGGTTTTGTATCTCCTTGCTTAACCTCATCCCTCCCTCAAATTTTTAATTTCACCTATAGTAGAGAGTAATTTCAGAATATCTATTTAGTTATTTCTGTAATTTTATTTGCTTTACAAAAGTTTTAGTTTGTTCTGTAAATATTTAGCACAGTCATTTTAAATGTGGGAGACTGAGGAGATATATATCAGTGGTAGAGCATATGACCTCGAATGCACAAAGACCTAGATTCAATCTCAGTACCGAAAGAAAGAAAAAGAAACGAAAAATTAAGCCAGGTGTGATAGGTAGTGCACACTTGTAATCCCAGAACTTAACAGATGGAGACATGAGGATAACTGTGATTTGAGGACTAGTCCTGGGTATATAATGAGCTATAGGCTAGTCTGGACTAGTTTGAAATCTTGTTACAAAAAATTAAGAATAAAAATACTTTTCTTGATACCTTACATGCTGATTTTCTTAATGTAATTTATTTCCTCCTTTGTCTTGGTTCCTTTGTACATTGTGCTGGATATTTTACTTACGAAACCATAGAAATGGTAGTCAAGGATTATATTATCTTTAGAACAAATTTATATCTTGGGATCCAGAAATGCTCCAAATTTGGAATATTTGCATGTATATAATGTGATATCTTGGGGATGAGGACCCAGGTCTGCCAATGAAATCAATGTTTTTCATAAATACCTTTCACTTGTAACCTACCAGTTATTTTATGCAGTATTTTTAAGACTTTCATGTATAAAGAAAGTGTCATGAAGTTTTCTATTTGTGGTATCATCATAGGTACTTAAAAAGTTTCAGAATTTGGAGTGTTTCTTCCTGGATGTTGATAAATTGTTTGAGAGCCTGATTAGCATGTAGGAAGACATTATGATCCACAGACATCTATGTACCTGTGATCTTAAAACAGACGTTTAAGTCGTCATAGCAAGTTTAAGATCAATCTGAGATATGTTGGACCTGTTTCCACTAGTAGTAGTAGTAGTAAAGATAGTAACAGTTCGGAGTGAGCATCTCACATTTTGGAATTTTGAATGAAAGAATATTCAGCTGTATTATACTAGTAGTCCAAGTGAGCAAATAATATCCAATCAATCATCTTATTCTACATTTTGAAGTGAGAATCTGAAGATGATTTGACAGTAATGGAAGAGGCCTGTTTATTTCTTATTCATCCTTGCTCCTCAGGTGTAATTTTTCAGGATTTTAATCCACAGCAAAAGAAAAACTCTGGTTGGTATCCATTGTTCCCTCCTTTATCCATTCCAGGCCTTGATAGATCTGGATTCATAAACCCTGGCCTGAACACTAAGGCAGCTTAGCCTTCAGCTGCCACCTTCAGAAACAGCACAGGACGTGTTTCCTGGGTGGTGGGTTGCTGCCTCAAGGTTTTAGTGCTAAAGGGCCATCTTGTCTGTAGCGATAGACAAATACTTGCGTTCGTGGTGGGTGAGAGCAGTATCACTGCTGTAAACAGCTGCACTCAGGGCTGTTTTTCTTTTAAATCTATGTTTTTTATATATACATCTGTGACATTAGCTTCATTTAAAATATTATATTTGCTTTCCCCAAAGAAGGAAAAACGGTTCATATAGAAGTAAAAGAAAACCCCGAAGATGAAGAAGAAGAGGAAGAGGAGGAGGAAGAGGAAGAGGAGAGTGAAGAGGAGGAGGATGAAGGAGAAAGTGATGGCAGTGAAGGTGATGAAGATGATGAGAAGACATCAGATGAGAAGGACTCAGGGAAAATATTAGATAAGAAGCTAAGTAAAGAAGTCAGCTCAGACTCCGAATATGACTCTGATGACGATCGAACGAAAGAAGAACGAGCTTATGACAAAGCAAAACGGAGAATTGAGGTATTTATTTTTCCCTTCACTGCTGTCATTCCCATTTGTTCGTTAGAACTGTACAACTAAATGTTTTGAGAAGTACTTCTAAAACACAGTGTTGTTTGGATTATCTTGTGCAGTCTTTGTAACGTGGGCTTCCTCTCTCTCACCAAGTGAGCATGGAGGCAGCTTCATCATCATCTCTCGTTTTTCCAACTTGATGTGCTGTTTGGAGGCTGCTTCATTGGCTTGTGAAGGTATTTGCAGCATAGACGCTCCCGTCAGTCAGATGTTTGCCTTCCTGGTGTTAGGATTTTAAGCATGTTTGCCTGCATCCAGATGAAGTTTGTTTACTTTAGTTGATTGGTTGATAAGTTTTTTTCTGTTTTTCATGCTATAAATGTGGTAGGCTTTTTTTTTTTTTTTTACCCCAAGAGATTTTTTTTTTTTCTTAAATTAGTGAGCCAAGTGTAAATAACACATTAAAATGTAGTTGGGACTGATTACCCCACTGTACTCGGTGTGGGTAAAGTGTTTGCTGTGTAAGCATGAGGACTTGAGTTGATCCTTGGTACACATGTAAAAGTTGGGTGTAGTGATGCACCTCTGTAACCCCAGTTCTGGGAGGCAACAACTTAGGGATTCCTGGAGCTCGCTGCCAGCCAGCACAGCTGAACTGGTGAGCTGCAGATAAAGGAAGATGTCTGACATGATGCTCAAAGATAACACAGTATTATATATCCCATTTGATTGTAGCACATAATCCTCTTTTATGGTATAAAATTTAGTTTGGTTGTATTTTATCAAAGATTTTGGATTCTGTGAGTAAAATTCTGTGATCAATAGCTTTCTTATACCTGTTTGTATGGCTTCTTTAATAATATTAGCATCCAGGATTGGCTGGGAACTTTTACCTCTATTTTCTGCAGGCTACTTACTAAAGGATTTCATGTTACTTCCTTTTTTAAATGTTGAGGCATATTTTTATTTCAGTATTATAAAACTACTAAATCTAGTTCTTACTATATACTTCTGTTCAGATTTTCATTTCATCTTGAGTCGTTCTTAGTAGTTTATACCTTTGGCCATCTTTATCTTTAGTTAAAGTGGTGTTTTTGACTTAAGTTTTCTAGCCTTATCTTAAGGAGATTTGCTGAGTTCTCATCCTGTCAATTGAGAAGGCTGCCTCAGTACAGTCACCAGCCACATTTTCTGCTCATTTTATTGAAATGGAATTTAAATCAGTCTTTTTCTGATTTGTTTCTCTTAACAAAATACCACAGGCTCAATGACTTAAACAACTGAAATTTACTTTCTCACAATGTTTTAGCCACAAATTCAAGGTCAGGCATCAGCACGATCCTCTCTTCCTGGCTTGCAGATGTCTGCCTTCTTGCTGACATGGGTACACGTGGAGAGAAAAATCAATTTATGACATGATGTCTATGCTCCTTAATTTAGTTAGAAAGAGATCAAGATCACACATGCATACGCAACACATGAAGGTCAGAGGACATCTTTCAGAAGTCAGTTCTCTCTTTCTTGGCTCTGGAGATCAAATTCGGTCACCAGGTTTGCATGCAGCTGTCGTTACCTGCTGAGCCATCTTACTAATCCTTGTCTGTGCTGCTGCTTATAGGGACATTGATCCTGTTGGATCTGGGCCCTTAGCATTATGGTGTCATTTAACTTAATTATTTCTTTAAAGGCTATGTTTTTAAATGCGTTCACATTGGGAAATTTTAGTAATTAGGTAACAAACTTCGTAGATCTAGAACCTTGTTACATACTAAAATATTCTGAAATTCATCCCAGAATTCTTGTCAGAATCTCTATTGTGGTAATCTCTACTTAAAATGGTCCTTTGGCACCAGATGTCTACTCTGGAATCTAGGAAGCACCTATTAAGAAATCCAATTAAAGAACATTAATTACTTATAAACTTTTTTTCTTTTGAACAGTACTATAGAACAAACACTTGACCTGCCATTTGTTCATTTTTAAATATTACGAGTTAGAATTTCTAAGTCTGTGTTATCTTACTGCCACCAAAAAATTTTAATACTTAAGGCATAAAAGAAAAGGCAGTTTTAACCATATCAAATCCTCACTAAAGTCAGTGTTGAGTTTGAACAGTGTTTACTGTGAGGCTTTCAGGTACCACTCTTTTGTAATAGATCTTTGCACACTCCCTTTTTCTTTCTGGAGAGTAGAAAACAGTTTTTTAAGTGCCGTTCACTGTTTTTTTTAGAAAGTTTTTCTCATTTTAATGCCAATTTTATTGTAGTTTAAAAGCTGTTGTTTCAAAGAACTGTGTTGGCTTGTTTTTATTTGATTCTCAGAAGCCCAAATATTTTGGTAAATGCTATAAAGAAGGAGGCATTGTCTTATTGGTCCATGGAGATGACTGTGCCTCAGGAAAGTTGAATTTACCAAAGCTGATGCTTAAACAACTATCCTTACTGAGAAGGTCATTGTTGCCGTTCATCTGCATAGTTGCTGATAAGTGACCAGAACACAGTTTAAGGGAACAAGGAATTTACTTTCTTACGACAGTCCTGTTACAGTTTTCAGTCTAGCTTGACGGGAGAGCACACACCAACACCAGGGCCGAGGGAACTGGCCACACCATCACTGCATAACACCTGAGAGATGGACAATCCTTACTTGCCAGACCAGCATGTCTGGCCAAGTGAACAGAAGGGTGCCGACTCTCTCAACCAGCTCTCTGTGATTTATCCAGGGCCTAATCCCACCCACCATGGGCTGGATCTTCCCCATCAGCTGGACAATCTCCTTCAGGTTTGCTCTGGGCTCAACTCAACCATCAACTCTCTACAACTGTGCCCAGAGCTCAAACCCTCAACAGTCAAGTTGACATATGTGCTTAACTGTGACAGTCATTTAGGTAGCATTTATACATTTCATGAAATTCTGAAATAGATTTTCTTTTTTTTTTTTAATTATTTATTCAATTGTGCAGGTATGTGTGTGCGCATGTGTGTATGTATGTGTGTGTGTGTAGAATCACGGACGAATTCGGGAACCACCATGGACGCCTCCACCTCCTCCTTGTTTACTCTGCCCCGGGATTCACAGGCTCTGCCCTACCAGGACCAGAAGCGCAGGCTCCCCCCCCCCCCCCCCCCGCTTCCGCCTGGCGTCTATACGTGGTGTCTAGGGTCCGAACTCAGGACCTTCCGCCTGCAAGGCAGCAGCTTAACCCCTGAGCCACCTCTCCAGCCCCTGAAATAGATTTTCTTTAATCTTTACAATTTTTGCCACTTTTCATTCAAATCTTCACATAAATTAGGAATTGTATTAGACATTTGATGTGATGATTGAATCAGTACCTTTTCCATTCTTTATATCCTACTGGATTAGCTATATGTAAGAGTGACCATTCCTATATGCTGTCCTGAACTCTAGCTAGGTTTCCCGCTACACAGGTAACCAGAATTGATGTGGTAGGAACCAGGCCGTGAAGTTTACCTGCAAAATGCAGTTTTGTGTAGTCAGATTGCTAGAGCACTTGGGTGGATTGTGAGACATCCTCACATGATTATAGTAAGGATTTGAAATAATACTTTTGTGATTTTTTTTTTTCCCCTCCGTTTCTAGAAACGACGACTTGAACATAGCAAAAATGTAAATACCGAAAAGTTAAGAGCCCCTATTATTTGTGTGCTTGGACATGTGGATACAGGGAAGACAAAAATTTTAGATAAGGTAAGAAAAAAAGGCGTGTGTGTGTAAATCTTTAAAGCAGGCAAACAATACCTGTGAAATATTTTTTGTGCACGTGTAGTGTTACGGACGTTCAGATCTGCAGACCTGCTGCCTCAGTGTCATTGTCAAAGAAATGAGTACACAGATGTTGGTAAAGGGGATGGACTGTAGACCTCTGCAGTGTAGACACAAAGGATATGGGAAGAAAATCGGGCCAAGATCCCTCCATTTCTGAGGAGGGTGGGGGCCTGGAGGCAATTAAGGCGCCCACCTATTCTAGACTTGCCAGGTTCTTTGTCCCTAGATATTCCTTTGAGAGATGTAAGCCTTTCGTGTCTGTTCTCTTAGAGGTCAGCTTCAGATTCAGGACTGCTGAGTACCTGTTAAATATGGTAATTGAGCAATCATCTGGTTGGTAAAGTGAGCGCAGATTATTTCCTCCATCAGATTTTAGGTGGAGGTTACTGTTCAGATACCACAGGGGCAGTTCTGCGCACAGGAAATAAGTGGCAAATTTCTAATGGATATTGTTTTTCTAATTGATACTGTTTTTGTCTTTTTCCATGACAAAATGCTAATCTGATATCAAGATACATTGCATTCATGATTAACTTGTTAATTAATAAAGTGTTTTATGAGCATTCGAATTGCTGTCTCATAGCTCCGTCACACGCACGTGCAGGATGGTGAAGCAGGTGGTATAACCCAGCAGATCGGCGCCACCAACGTTCCCCTCGAAGCCATCAATGAGCAGACTAAGATGATCAAAAATGTAAGTGATATCAGACAAGTTTATTTTTAATCGTAACAAACATTAGGATTGGGTAGATGGCTCAGGGGATAAGATTCTACCTCAAAAGCAGAAGAACCTGAGTTCAGATCCTGGATCTCACACATACCATGCGGATATGGTGGTGGCCTCAACGTCCAAACTTCTGGACAGGAAATCCTGGGACATCCCATACTGAAGCCAAAGGGAGATAGAAGCAATCCAGGGTGACTCCCAAAATCATCCTTGGGCCTCCACAGCCACACACAGTGCCCTCTGATATACACATAGGAAATAAAGTAAAATAAATCTTAACAAAAAATGAGGAAATACTTGGAAAATAATTTTTTATAGTGGACTTAATTTTTTATTTTCTATGTATGAGTATAAATGAATATGTTGCATGGTGTAAGTATGTAGAAGGCAATTTTTTTTGTAGTCAGTTACGTTTTTCTGTCAAACTCAGGTTGCAGACTTAATGTTAAGCACTTGACCAGCTGCCAAGCCATCTTGCCAGTCACTAGAACCTTCAAAATATCTATTAGTTATTGTATTTATTTTTATGAGAACCCTCTGTTCAGTTTCATAGCTAGCTGTCTGTTTGTCTAGCTAGCTAGCTATCAATCATCTGTCTTTCATGTGTGAGCATATGTGTTAGCATGTCAGAGGAGTAGGTTGGTTCTTTCCCTACATTATTCAAGTTCTGGTGCTAGAACTCGGGTCCTTAGGCCATTTTACAAACACATCCATAGTCCATTTCTTTTGATTGACTTGTTTTCTTGTTGTTTTAATTTTTTGAGTTCTTTGCATTTTATAGATTCCAACCCTCTGTCAGATATAGAGTGTGCAAAGATTTTTTATCTTTTCTGTTTCTTTACTCAGTTGTTTCCTTTGCTGCTTAAGTTTTTAATTTCATGAGGTCCCATTTGTCTTTTGTTGACTTTATTTTAAGAGGAAATAGAATCTATTCAGAAAGACCTTGCCCATGTCTTTATCTTGAGCTTGAAAAAATTTTTTAAGAAATCCTTGTTTGCTTTGCTGAATTAGCATCTGTATTATTTTTCCATATTTTGCTTTAGGTTTTTCGAAAAAGTAAGCTATTTACTGTAGGAGTCCTCATATGCCTTGTATTTTTCCTACTCTGTGAGAGACAGCCATTATTGTATCTGAAGTTAACACTTGCTGTTCACCTCCATATCTTATCACTTTTATCATAGATCTTCATATTTGAAATTTGATATCTACGGTTAAGCATAGATGATATTATGAGTTCATATCTGGGCTGCATAGTGAGACACTGCCTCAAAAAAAACGAAAGGCTGGAGATGTAGATGGTTGGGTGCTTGCCTAGTTTGTGCAAGGAAGATCCTGGGTTGAGTTTCCCAGTGTCTCAAAATCTACGCACTTAATTCTAGCACTTGAGAGACTGAAGCAGAAAGATCACTACAGATTCAGCCTGGGCTGCATGTTGAGTTAGATCAGCATGAGCTAAAATAGCAAAAACCTCCTTCAAAAACAAATATCTCAGAACCAACTACTAAATAGATAGATAAATATTTGCTGTTTTATTTTCTGTTACTTTTACTTACCTTCCCATATTCATTTGTTTGGAGTATTATTTTTAAAAAACTATCTACTGTATTGTGGAAGTGTCTGTGAACCATGGTGAGCATGTGGATTGGAGGACAGCAAGAGTGAGTTCTGTCTTCCTGCAGTGTGAGCTCCAAGGATTGAACTCAAGTCATTAGGCTTGATGTTAAGTACCTTTATCCACTGGCCCCAAATTTTACTTTAAGTATAATAATAAAATAAGGCAAAAGCTTAGTAGATCATTGTAATGCAGTCACCCATTCCCTTGTTAGGAAGCAGGAGTCTAACTAGTTATTCAGGCAGCTCTCCACAGATGTCTCTTTCTTAACTGCAACTAATTTTGAAGGTAATTTTTCCCTTTTTGTGTATATGGTTTTAAAAATGTTGCTGTTCAGATCCTGTCCTCTTTCTTTCCTTACATAGACTAATCCTACCAAATTGACTGTAATTACATATTATTATATTCAAAAATGAAATTAAAATTTTTTTTTATTCAGTTGTGCATGTGTGTGCATGCGTGTGTGTGCGCACGCATGTGTGTATGTGTGTGTAGAACCTCGGGCGAATTCGGTAACCACCATGGACGCCTCCACCTCCTCCTTGTTTACTGTGCCCCGGGATTCCCAGGCTCCGCCCTACCAGGACCAGAAGCGCAGGCCGCCCCCGCTTCCGCCTGGCGTCTATATGTGGTGTCTAGGGTCCGAACTCAGGACCTTCTGCCTGCAAGGCAGAGGCTTAACCCCTGAGCCACCTCTCCAGCCCCTCAGCAAATGAAAATTAATATCTGATCCTTTACCATTCATGTACCAACTCTTAAAGAGTGGCCAATTATTTTGGATTCATAGATGTTAATTAATATTCCCTGAGCTTCAATGCATTTCAGTTGTTACTGTGCTGCACCCCATCTTCTCCTACTGCTTATCACTTGAATCGGATATATTCCTGGTTTTCATCCATTTTTATTGTATCCACCTAGTCTGGTGTACACTTACTTGATATAGAAACTTCCCCAGATCCAGAACCTTATAAAAGGTAAAAGTGGCAAAGGTGAGTAGAGAGCATGTTGGCAAATGTGTCTGGCTTTGCTTCTGGACTCATCTCTGTTGTAAATGTGACAGAGGTCATTGAGTTGATCTCTGGTTTTTAGCTTATTTTGAGTTTTGTATAGCTCAAGTTCTAGTAGATTCCTAAGAAAGGTGTTAATCACAAATTTTTTCTATTGAATTTTTAAATATTGAATACCTAATTTGTGGCATTCATATTAGGTCATTTGGCTATATGTAGATTCCTAAGTTCACCTTTTTGCCTGAGTATTTTAAGGTTCACTTTCTTATCAATTGATTGCTAAATTTGATCAGAAGGCATATAGTCATTTTAAATTTTGATAATTCTCTGGGCCAGTTTTTTTCATTGTGTAGTGTCAATGTTGCAATGCGTAGTTTTCAATCTATTTTAAGCCTTTTTTTTAAGTAAAAGTTTTTAAACTTATAATTTAAAATTAATTTTTCTTGTTTCCTCCCCTTTCTTGTCTGTTTTCTTTTATTTTGTTTTGTTTTGTGGCCCCAGGGTGACCTGGTAATTCTCAGTCTATATTAGGCTGGATTAGACTTGCTGCAGTCCTCCTGCCTCTCTATCCCAGGTGCTGGGAATATAGGTGGGAACCACCATATCTAATTATTTTTGTGTGGATGTGGGTGTGTGCAGGGTACATCCGTGTGTGTGTGAGCGTGTGCGTGTGCGTGTGTGTGAAGGCCAGGTCATTCTTAGGGACCATTCCTCAGATGCCGTCACCTTTTTTTTGAGATAGGGTCTCAAGTGGTCTAGAGCAAGCAGGCTAGATTGGCAGGCCGCCACACCGTAGGTGTCCATCTGCCTGTCTCCACTCCCTCATTCTGGAATTATAAGCTATCACACCCTGCATTTTTTTTTTTTAATTTTTTTTATTATTATTTATTCAACTGTGCGCATATGCGTGTGTATGTGTGCGCGCGCGTGTGTGTGTCTGTGTGTATGTGTGTGTGTAGAACCACGGACGAATTCGGGAACCACCATGGACGCCTCCACCTCCTTCTGCCCCGGGATTCACAGGCTCCGCCCTACCAGGACCGGAAGCGCAGGGCGCCCCCGCTTCCGCCTGGCGTCTATACGTGGGATCTGGGATCCGAACTCGGGACCTTCCGCCTGCAAGGCGGAGGCTTAACCCCTGAGCCACCTCTCCAGCTCACACACCCTGCATTTTTAAGTAGGTTTTAGGGATCAAACTCAATTTGTCAATCTACTGACTGTGTCTCAAGTCCCAGCTCAATGAATTTTTTTTTCATATATGTAGAAGAGGGCACTTGAGCATGTTACCTGGAGGACCAAGGATGACATCAGGAATCATTCTGAATTACTCTATCTCCACTGTATTTCTTATCCATCTTCATTTTTTGGTAGGATCTGGGATTCTTTTGCTTGCAAGGCAGATGCCTTAATTCCTGATCCATCTCCCTAGATTCTATGAATTTTTAAGTTTTTTTCTATGTCTCAGTCATTGGAGGATTCATAGTGTATTAACAGATTACAAAAACTTAAAATCTGGGCTATAGAGATAGTTCAGGAGTTAGTTAACCTCTGCCTCACAAGCAGAAGGACCTGAGTTTGGATCCTGGATCCCATGTAAAAACATCAGGTAGAAATGGCGGCCTGTACTTCCTGGTCCTGGAAGATGGAGACTGGAAAACTCCAGAGCAAAGGAAAGAGGAGGTAGCACAATCCAGGGTGATTCCCCACGTCACCCTTAGGCCTCCATAGGCACACACAGTGCCTTCTGCTACAAACAGGCACACGGGGGAAAAATAGAAAGCAACCTTAAAATCTTATGTTTTTGAACATGAAGAGCAAACTTACTCTTAGATTTATTTGATCATCCTGGTAAATTTTCTTTAAAACATAATTTTGGGTTTTTTTCATGCTTTAAGACTTGCTTATAATTGAACTAGGTGAATTTCTACATACTGAAGACAGTCCCCTGTGTCAGCTTTTCACAGATGTCTTTTTTTAATTTTTTTATTATTATTATTTATTCAACTGTGTGCATATGCGTGTGTATGTGCGCGCGCGCGCGCGTGTGTGTGTGTGTGTGTGTGTGTGTGTGTGTGTGTAGAACCACGGACGAATTCGCGAACCACCATGGACGCCTCCACCTCCTTCTGCCCCGGGATTCACAGGCTCCGCCCTACCAGGACCAGAAGCGCAGGCCGCCCCCGCTTCCTCCTGGCGTCTATACGTGGGATCTGGGATCCGAACTCAGGACCTTCCGCCTGCAAGGCGGAGGCTTAACCCTTGAGCCACCTCTCCAGCCTTTCACAGATGTCTTAAGCGACTACTCTGCTCTGCCATGTATCACATTGACATAACCATCCCATTTAGGTGACACCATTGCTTCACGTCAACAAAAATATTTTCCTATAAAACTCCTTTAATATTAAAAGAGTAACCATGCCTATTGCCTTGTGAGTCACTGCTTTAAGGTGTTCATTTGAAACAGGAAGTTTTCATTTCAGGTAAATTGTTTTGTCAAGAAGTTTTAGTTTTGACCTTAAACTCTGTATCTGTCTCCTTTGTCAGTTTGATAGAGAAAACGTACGGATTCCTGGAATGCTGATCATTGATACACCTGGGCACGAGTCCTTTAGGTAAGACCAAAGCTTTTGTTATCAAAGATGCTTTTTGAAGCCAGTTAGTCTAAACAATTAGGATTTCAGAGTCAGTGATCTTAGTGTGGTCTCTTTACAGCCTTTCTCTGTTCATCATTGACTTGAATAGTGTTTTCTTTATATCCTCAGTTTTTAGAGAAGAAAGTCTTCTATACTTTGAAAGAGCCTCTTCTCTATTATGGAAAGTAGAGCTGTTCCTAGTGGATCTAATTTCATTAATATTTGATCTAATTCCTATTCCATTCCAAGGGGAATATTGTTTTTACTTCATTATCTTCTTCAGCACGTGCACACACACACACACCTTTAGTAAAATTGGCAGAAATAGTAGAGTAACTTCTGGAACTTACTCCAGAAAATTCAGTTCTTTGTTTCTAAGAGATGAATCTTTATCAAGTGAAGGGCAAACGACACTTCATGCCTAGTTGGTGCCCCTCCTCTGTAGTTCCCATCTGTAGATTGACACAAGCAAGATTGCATTCATGTTGCACATGCAGACATTTCCGTTTTGTCCATTTTGTCCTCAGTTTTTATTGCATTGGGTTGGGTATTCTAAGTTGAGTACCCTTTTTTTGAGACTTTGTATTGGAAGTGTTTATTATTTGCCTGGATTTTACAATTGAGCATTCCTAATCTAAAAGTGAAATTCAGAGAGGTTCAGAATCGGAACAGTCAGTGCAGCCGTGTCAGCACTCACAAGGACTTTGGCTTGGTATTTTGTGATCTGATGTCTAGCTGTGGAGTAGTGTAGAGGTGACAGCACACTGGGAGGCTGTGTGTAGGTGGCATGTAAATGCTTCACTCCGTTTCATGACACTGGGTCATCCAGTGTTTTAATACTCTGTGCTGTGGGTGATTGTTCTTACTTCTTTTTGTTAGGCTTCACAAATTAAAAATTTAAGTATAAGAAAATACTCAATTGAAAAAGTTATCACTTACTCATCTTTTTTGTCTCTATGACAGTAATCTGAGAAACAGAGGCAGCTCTCTCTGTGATATTGCCATTTTAGTTGTTGACATTATGCATGGTTTGGAACCCCAGACAATTGAATCTATCAACCTCCTCAAGTCTAAAAAATGTCCCTTCATTGTCGCTCTTAATAAGGTAAGTCCTCATTCTGAAAAATTCAATAGGAAAGAAGGTTCCTTTTTTTGTGTGTGTCATTAAAAAAATGTAGCATTACAACTGCCAAAACCATGTCTTTACCACAGCACCAATTGTAGCTAAGTTACAGAATCAACATAAATGCCTCGTCAGTTCATGAAGAAAATGTGCCATATGCACAAAAAGGAGTAGTACTCAGCCACAAAGAAGAATTAGCTGCAGATGTGTGTAGCTCAGTGACTAGGCCCTGAGTTCAGTACCTAGTGTAGCCAAAAGAAAAAAAAAGTCAAGAAGAATAAATGATGTCATTTTCAGGACAGTGGATAGAACTGGATATCATCATGTCAAGTAAAATAACTAATTTCATAGGAATAGCATGTTTTCTCCTATATTAAATAGAAGGCTGATCATTAGAAAGAAGAAAGTAGGAGAGGGAAAGAGAAGCCAGGCAGGAAGTTGGGGTGGTGATTTTTGTTCATAGATTTTATGTAGGTGTGTGTACTTGTGTGACTTAGTTTGTCACCGCTCAGAGTGTGAGTCCACATACTCCCAGAAAGGTCCTTTTATTCCTTTTGTTTATTAGTTTGCTGCCACTCTAACCTGTTACTGAATCCTGGTTTTGTCTGTTTCAAATAGTTATGTAGGTAAAATCAGAGTATTCAGTTGGCATTTCATTCCTGAAGCTGTAGCTTTGGCCATGTTGGGTGTGTCGTAACTTGTTCCTTGCAGAGTGGTATTCCACTATTATGTCACCTACATGGTATCTGTTCCCACGAGCTGTGAACATTTCTGTACAAGTCTTTTGTTTGTCTTCAGTAAATACATAAGAATGGAATTGCTGTCTTCAACTTTATGAGAAGTAAATTAGTCTAGAGAGAAAGACAGCATTTTTTTTTTTTTTTTTTTTATTCAGTTGTGGGTGTATGCATGTGTGGGAGTGTGTGTATGTATGTGTGTGTGTGTAGAACCACGGACGAATTCGGGAACCACCATGGGCGCCTCCACCTCCTCCTTGTTTACTCTGCCCCGGGATTCACAGGCCCCGCCCTACCAGGACCAGAAGCGCAGGCCGCCCCCGCTTCCGCCCGGCTGAAAGACAGCATTTTATATGTAAGAGTTCCAGTGTCTGCATAGGCCTCCAGTATAACTTTGGATTTGATTTTGGTTTTTGAATGTTTGAGACAGGGTATCACTATGAAGCCTAGATTTTATCTTTGAATTTGCATTCCTGCTTCAGCCTGTGGAATTCCTGGGTTATAGAGAGGAGATGAAGAGGAAGGGGTGCTTAGGCGTGTGTGCCTGCAGATGTGTGTAGTGTACTTAAGTGCTTGCTCAGTCATGCAGTGGATGCCTGAGGATGATGTTAGGAGTCATCCTCAGTAGATCTTCTACCCTATTCCTGTGAGCCTAGGTCTGTAGACCTGGAGCTTCAACATTGGGGCTAATCTGCTTAGCGAGCTTGCTCTGGGAATTTCCAGGCTCTGCGTTCTGGGGCTGGAATTATATGTGGACCACTACAACCACCCAGTATTTTTATGTGGGATCTGGGAATCCAAACTCAGATACCTTTGCTTTTACAAGCAAAGGTTAAGAACTTTAACCACTGAGCCACTTCCCCATCCCCCATGATGCTCTTATTTATTTAATGTCATGTGAACTTTGCTTCTTTTTCTTCCACATTTTCCCTTAGGCAGTTGACTGTTTTCTTAGTATCCCGTTTCATTGTCATTACTGGAATGTCAGCTATATCTGTATTTCGTTCCTGGTTACCTAGTGTGTATTTTAACGTGGGCTGATTTTATCTTTTGCCTCATTCGTGATTGTAAGACACCCATGAGTGTGTTCTGTGTCTTTCCTTCTATGTTCTGTACTATTCTTCATTGTACTTTATATGCTATGATTCAGTTTATTGTTTTCCATTTAATGCACAGTTACCTTTAATCAGTTTTTGAAATGGAAAATCTACATATTTACTATTTTGGAACTATTTCACATCCTATTGTAGATCAGGTTTTCTAGCAATATCATTTGTGTGTGTGTGTGTGTCAGAAGGCACCAAGTGTCCCTTTGGAGGACCAAAGGTGACTTCGGAAATCATCCTGGATTGCTTCTACCTCTGTTTTACTTCTTTCTGGGATTTTCCAGGCTCTGCCCAGCAGGGCCCCCAGTGCAGGCCTCTGCCATGTCTGCTTGGAGTTTTTCCTTGGGGTTTGGGATCTGAACTCAGGCCCTTCTGTTTTCCAGGCAAAGTCTTGATCCCTGAACCATATTTACATGCCCCCAATATCATTTTTTTTAAAAAAAGATTCATCTTTCCAACTTTTAAATATATAGTCCAGCTGATAGTAAGTTCTATTACCTTCCATTTTTCTGGAAAAAAAAAGTTAATTCACTTCCATTTTCGAAGATTTTTTTTACTTTATATAGAATTTTAAGGATTTATTTTAAAATAGTGTTTGAGAAATAACACATGCACACACATGTGGAGGCTAGAGGTCTTTTTTCCTCAGTCCCTTGTCCACTTTGGTTTTGAACCTGGAGCCCTCCACTGGTCCATGGGATTGCAACATACGCCATGCTGGGGATCCAGGCGCAGCTCCTCGGCCTCTGTGCATGAAGCATTTCACTGACTCAGCCGTGCTCCCTGGCTCCTGTTCTGTTCTGTTTTTTTAATGTTTTGTTTCTTTATTGTTGCTTTCTGGCTTTCATTCAGAATCCTGTTTCTCCGTTATGTATTGTTTTACTTTGCCTGCTTTCAAGGTTTTTTTCACTCTCGTTAGAATTTTATCAATATGATTAACTAAGTGCCAGTTCAGATACTCTGCTGTTTCCCCATGTCTCATTAAATATTTGATAGAATCTTAGACAATCCAGGAATTCCTGCTAATTTCCTTAACTCTTGTCAAAATCAACTAAAGTGGCGGAATATTTTTTCCCACGTCATGTTTCCTGGTTTTGTTTCAGTTTTGATAGTTTCTATTGTTTGGTGCTGAGAGTCATTGTGGTGTGTTTCTACTTACTGAGTTTCCTTAACAGAACAAATTGACCTACTTCTTCCCAATCCTATCCTAGACTGAGCTCATGAACTATGTGTTACTGCTTTAATGACTCATTTCCTATCTTGCCACTGTGATTTTGGGGAATACAGAATCACTTTTTTTTTTTTTTTAAGTTAGTGTCTTTTCAGTAGACATGTAATTGTATTCATTTGCAGGTTCAATATGAGTTTTGTTGCATATACAAAATTCAGGCTGTTGATTAGCATTTCTGTCACCTGAAGCACTCATTATCATGTTGAAAAACAAGGAAAAATAGATTGTTATTGACTAACCCACACTTACTTTGTATTTGTGTAATAAAACAATTAATACGAGATGTTCCAAGAAGAGAATTTTTTTTTTAAGTTTTTGTTACATAATTTTTTTGTTGGTGTAACTTGGCTTTAATTTGTCCATCTTCCTAACCATGGCTTTGACTCGTTTGGAATTTTGACAGTGCATGTTAATGTTCATAAGATAATTCTAGGATCTCACATTTCATAAACAAATAGCAATCTGTCCTGACTCACTGAGGTTAAAATAGATGGCGTGGGGGACCTCAGTAGTTTCTTATTTAAGAGAGGACTCAGATATACAACCTGTAAGGAGCTTTTTGAAGTACAATAAAATACCCGAGTAATCCACACCCTTCCTTCATGTAAAAGTAGGTTTATTTATAGGTGGATGGGTGGAAGGATACTCGATAAGTAGCACATATTAGCAGTTTTCTGCTGTGGCTATTTGAGGTGCTTCTGATGTTTTCCAGATCGACCGGTTGTATGACTGGAAAAAGAGTCCTGACTCTGACGTGGCTGCTACTTTAAAGAAACAGAAAAAGAATACAAAAGATGAATTTGAGGAACGGGCAAAGGCTATTATTGTAGAATTTGCACAGCAGGTAAGAAAGGATTTCTTTCTTTATGAAGATTCTATCTCAGAACAATTTTTGCTTTTCTTTGTTGTCTTTTTTGTGAAGTCACCATTTTTTTTATTTTTCTTTCTTGTTTGACATGTTCATACACAAATACATTGAATTTATGTCATTTTACTCCTTACTACCTGAACCTACCCTTTCTCCTATCCAGCTTGTCGCCCTTCCTACTTTCATGTCTTTTTGCATGCGTGGCCCTCTGGGGTTTTCATTTGGAATGCCCGTATTAGCAAGTGCCTGAGCGCTTGCTAGGGTATGGGTGGGTCTACAGTCACCATTTTGATTATATACAGGTCTGTTTCTCTTTCAACTGGGTATTTTTTCACTTTTTTCTTTGCTTTTATTGTTTCTTCTTTTGTTGCTGTGTTGTTTTCTTTTGAGAGAGTGTTTTACTGTGTTGACCAGGTTGGACTCAGACTCCTGGATGTGTGATCTGCCCCACTCTAATTTCCTCAGTAGTTGGGTCATAGGTGCACAGCACTGCATCTTTTAATAGCAGAAACTCACACTTCATAGATCTCTGTTTGAGAGCTGGATGTTCTAGTTGACTTAGAAAACACTTTGCTAAAAATGGGTGCCTGTATGCTCATTTCTCGAGTATTTGGATAATTTTGGTGCTAAGGATACCACTGGCTGTTAAGAGTGTCAGGCCTTCTGGGGGTATATTTGTGAATTTCAAAGTGTTTAGCTATCTGTCTTCTATTTAGTTGTTCCTCTTCCGGATAACCTCCTTTCACACTGTGGTGCTTTGGAATGACTCTCGTTTGCAGGGTTTGAATGCTGCTTTGTTTTATGAGAATAAAGACCCCCGCACTTTCGTTTCGTTGGTCCCTACCTCTGCACATACTGGTGATGGCATGGGAAGTCTGATCTACCTGCTTGTCGAATTAACTCAGACCATGTTGAGCAAGAGACTCGCCCACTGTGAGGAGCTGAGAGCGCAGGTGATGGAGGTAATCACCAGGCTTTCTGTTCGCCCCACTCTCCCTTTTGAATTGAGTTCCTTGCATAAAGATGGTCCATACTGATGTTTAGATTTTATAAGTAGAATATGTATTAATGTTTTATTTCTTTGTAAAAATGTCTGTTAGGTTAAAGCTCTCCCAGGAATGGGTACCACTATAGATGTCATATTGATCAATGGGCGTTTGAAGGAAGGCGACACAATCATTGTTCCCGGAGTAGAGGGGCCCATTGTCACTCAGATTCGAGGCCTCCTGTTACCTCCTCCTATGAAGGAATTACGAGTGAAGGTAAGCCCAAGTGGTAAATATTGGCATACAGGTCTTGTAGTACAAGAAGATCTGCTGAGGTTGCTCTTGTCACCATGAGAGTTGGGCAGTCCCTTAGAGTGCCTTTCAAGGTAACCTTTTCCTGAAAGACCAAATTGCTTGGGTTCTACACTGACAATTCTGAATATGAAAAAGATTTAAAATTTTAGGAAGCAACCAGGTCAAGAATCAGAGTGGAGTTGGAACCCAGCAGCTTCTTAGTGGTTTTCCTGATTGTAGCTGCTCTCTACTCCCTAAGAGTCAACCAGAACTGCAATTTTGTGGTCGTAACTAATAGCCATACTTTTTCTTTGTTTCACTTGACATTCACTGCTAAATTCAAGTATCTCTGTTTCCCTGTGGAAGTACAAATAGGTTCTGGGAGTCCAGCTGCTCCCCCATATAGCATGGCATCCACAACTGCATAACTTTTTTTGCATATAATCATTTTTTGTTTTTTTTTCAAGCAAACTCTTGTTTCCTTTAAAAGCTTAAACTAGAGAAAAAAAAAGAAGCAATTTAAAAATACTAAGTAAAAAATGGCTGTAATATGCATAGAGTCACTCTGTATGCTGTTGTGTCCCGACTTTCTGAGTTGAAAGATACATTTTAAGAATTACAGTTTCTGTGTGACTATGCTGCCTCCCGCTCTCCTGGGAATAGGTGGTGTGTGCTAGTCACGCCGCGCTGTGAACAGCCATCCTGCAGCTTCCACTGGGCGGCCCAGAGCAGCCACTCACAGGACGCTTTCACTGCTACCACAGGAGCAACTGGCTCACTCCTACTTGCACATTTTCATTCTCTCGTGTCTTTATCAACTCTGATAGCAAATTCTTACATTTTTGCCAATTCTGATACGTATACAGCTCTCTGCTGTTTTCTTAAATTTACCTCATTATGACTATGGCCACTGCTTTTGTGTTTCCTCATTTGTAAAACACTACCCTCTCCCAACCCTCCTTTGCATTGTCTATTTCTTGCAGATTTTATAGCTATTGATATATTCAGGATACTAGTTTACTTTCTCTCTTTTTTTGCATATGTGTCACTGTTCTTATGTATGTGAGTGCATATGCACATGGGCTCTCGTGCATGTAAGGCAGAGGTTCTGGGTGTTCTTGATTGCTCTCCCACTGAAACTGTATCTCACCAGTTCACTACGTATAGTTAACCAGCTTGTCTCTGGGACCCCTGTCTCTCTCTCTTGAGTTGTAGGGTTGCAGGTGGCCACTAGATGCATTCAGCTTTTTATCTGAGTTCTGGCCCACACACTTGTATGACAAGTGCTTTCTCTGTTAAGCTTTCTCCCAAATTCTGCTTCTCTTTTTATGTATTGCAATATTTTCTGTTTTGATTTATCTTTATTCTGTGTCTTTTTGACAAACAAATACTTAATTTTAATGTTGAATTTTCTTTAGTTGTTTTATATTATGGTTATTGGTTCTTGTACATAAAATTAACCCCAAGGTTGTAAATTTCCATAATGCTGCCGCTCTTCAGATAAATATTGTTGGAACTACTTTTGTGTCTATAGAACCAGTATGAGAAACATAAAGAAGTAGAAGCAGCTCAGGGAGTGAAGATTCTTGGAAAAGACCTTGAGAAAACTTTGGCGGGTTTACCTCTTCTTGTGGCTTATAAAGACGATGAAATTCCTGTTCTTAAAGTAAGTTTCCTTATTCTGGCAGTGTTTTCCTCCAAAGCTGTTTGGATCGATCACCCAGTCAGGTCCTTCCCTCTGTGACTTTCCCTGCCTCATGCATTTCGTAAACTCAGAATCCTGCCTCAGCATTAGGACTGTTTTGAGTATTGTAAGTCAGCAGGATATAATGCTGTGGATGCTGGTTAAATGGCCTTTTGTCACTTAAAATTGATATTTTTAAACTATTTGTACAGTCATATAAAGTAGTCTAAAATTGATATACACAGTTGTAAATGTGTATTTTTATTAAGATAAGTAGCAAAAAGCTAGATGTGATGCTTTGGATTTTGTTGGTTTGTTATTAAATAGGATCTTGCTGTGAACCTCTGACTGGCCTCAAACTCACTATGTAATCACAAGGCTGGCCTTCCACTTGTGATGTCCTGTCTCCGTCTCCTCAGTACTGGAGATGTGCACCGTGCCTGGTTGTTCTATTTTAGATACCCTGATATATAGACACAAGTAGAGACTTATTAATACCATCAGTCATTTGAAAGCTGTTTGTGTGGTGGTAGGCACAGTGGCCTACATCCAATGTAGTTTCACAAAAAGCAAACTTTGAGTCATTGCTATGGGCATTAAAAGCATTCAGCTCTTACGTAGATGCATGGGATTAGGTATGCCACTGGGGAGTCCATCACCCCAGGGCCAGTAAGAACAGACCATGTCTGTGCATGGCGTGCCTTTAATTGGTCAAAAATCAAGAGCCATGAGATACTGAGGTGTTAGGGTATTTCTTTGTTGAAACAGGCAGAGTTTTGGGACTACTTACAAAACATGTTATTTCATTCTTTTAGATGACTGTTAAACCAGTTTAATTCTAGGCTGTTGAAAATAAAGGTGTGCTGACATTTTTGTCCTATTCAATTTCCAAGGATGAATTGATCCATGAGTTAAAACAAACACTCAATGCTATCAAATTAGAAGAAAAAGGAGTTTATGTCCAGGCATCTACACTGGGCTCTTTAGAAGCTTTGCTTGAATTTTTGAAAACATCAGAGGTTCCGGTAAGTAATTGTACCCAACTGTACAAATGATTGTATGTTGTGCTATTATCATTACTTGTTGCTTATAGCTAAACCTTAAATCCCCCTCTTGTAGTACGCAGGAATTAACATTGGGCCAGTCCATAAAAAAGATGTTATGAAGGCTTCAGTGATGTTGGAACATGATCCTCAGTAAGTAAATTGCTCCTCTGTTACCTACTGTCTGTGACTTAGTACATTTCACTGAATAATCTTTGGACGTTTCAACCTTTCCAGATACGCTGTAATTTTGGCCTTTGATGTAAGAATTGAACGGGATGCACAAGAAATGGCGGATAGTTTAGGAGTTAGAATTTTTAGTGCAGAAATTATTTATCACTTATTTGATGCCTTTACAAAATACAGACAAGACTACAAGAAGCAAAAACAAGAAGAATTTAAGTAAGTCGTTGTTTTATTTACTTTGAAATGTTGGTACTAGATGGAAGTGGCTGAGGATCACCTAAGCACTGACAAAGAATGCAGACAGCAAAAGCTTGGCATGTATCTCCTTGTGGCTCCATCCTGAAGTGGTCTATTACAAATCAGAAACCTTGCAACCTTGGACATACATCCCAGTGGTTTGCAGACTAGTTCAGTGATCTGTTGTTTTATTTGTTAATTTTCAATTTGGCGGGCTTTCTCATTAACGTAACATTTAACAAGCCATTCCTCTACAAACCTCAAGTTGCTCACATGTCCACACTGCTGTGGTGGTTCGGAGCGCCAGGGCCTCAGCCAGGCTCCTCCTGCGTGTCAGGAGCCGGCCATCAACAGGAGAAACAGGCAATATGTGTGTGAGAAGTACAAATGAATCCCGAGAAATAAAACAGAAGGGGCAGTGATGAGTGGGATTAAAGGCATCTGGGAGGAGTAATCCAAAGGAGACTGAGGGGGAGGCGTGAGGGAGACGTGCAGACAGTAATAGTGCTGGAGGTAGATCGAGATCATGGATTGGGATTAGAGGTGGAAATAGTCACAGTTGCAGCATATGCTGCAGAGATCATGGTAGAAAATTTGTTCCTAGTTTGTAATCTGTAGGAAGGACTGGACTTTTCGCTTGAGTTGTGAGAAGTCATTGGTTTCCAAAATTGTGTACCTGTCGGGAGACTCGTGTTGTCTAGGAAATATATTAACAGATGGTTTAGAACAGAATGACACAGGGAACAATACGGCAGGACACGTGTTCTTTTCAGGCTACTAGAAACTATTATGCACTTCTGACTATACTTCACAACCAAGAACATTAACGTCATGACTGCTTTTTAAATAACCCATTGAAGAGAATGATGCTTCATGGTTCACCAAGTAGACAGCAGATGTGTCACGTGACAGACATGGCAGCAAGTATTGCCCATTTTTCAAGCCCCAAGGTGTGGCTAGTAAAGTATTGGCTGTCTCCAGGGACCTAGTTTCACTTGAGTTTGGGCACAAAATGTTCCCTGGTTGCCTTGATACTGAATTGGGGATTAAGAGAAGGAAATTCAGACTTGGGCAGCAACAGAAGCAAAGATGAGAAAATGGCAGGTCTCACCACCACCAGCCAGGGATAAAGGGGCTCCTCGCCAATCTAATACAAGAAAAATGTTCATCTGCATTTGCTTTTTATGTTCAATGATTCTGTAAATTTACTTTTTTTTCCCTTCTTTCAGGCACATAGCAGTATTTCCCTGCAAGATGAAAATTCTCCCTCAGTATATTTTTAATTCTCGAGATCCAATAGTGATGGGGGTGACTGTAGAAGCTGGTCAAGTGAAGCAAGGGACACCCATGTGTGTCCCAAGTAAAAATGTAAGTTTCAATTCTACATAAAACTTTAAAAAAATTACCATGGCTTCATTAATACCTTATTTACAGTCCTTTTCTATTTCTCACCAGCTGTCCCAAGATGCTTATTACTGTTCGCCGGGTGTGGTATCTTGGGTAGCTGTTTTGAGTCTTCTTGAAGCATCCAGGCTTGGGTGTTTTTCGAGTTATTTTTGATTTGAACTGTCTGTTCTTTCCTCATCAGATACAGGTTATATACTGGAAAAGAACCCACAAGTGGGGCTCTTTGACGACTCCTACATCACAGGACATTACACTGCTGGTGTCAGTTCCTCTTGGTTTCCTTCTGGCACAGTCCGTGTGAACCTCATTTCTGATTAACTTTTATCTCAGTGGTCATAGTACCATCACAGTCCTTGCCTGAGTCAGATATAGAAATGGTGGCCAAGGGTGAATCTTTCTCTCTCTTTACAGAGCCTTCTTACTGGCTTTTGAATGACATTCTAGCAGATTCTATTTCAAGCACCCCACTGTTGTTAAGAATACTCAGCATACCTAGTTTGGGAAGTGGGAAAGGTTCATGTTGTGTGTGTCCCTTTCTAACACCTTTACTCTGGAATAGTGACCTGACGTGTATAGATAGCTTCAGTGGCATTTAGAACAGTTACTGCTTCTGTGCATCTCAGTGCAGATGGAGCTGTCATGTGATGTAATTTTCTTTGTGACTTTGGGTTAGAGACTCTCCTGTGCTTTTTTTTTTCCTCACGAGGTGTCCCGTACCTTGTCTATTATGTCACTCACTTGAGCACAGCTTATCTTTGGAGTGCTGTGTCACTGATAACCTGACTTCATTCCCACTGCTTAACAGCTTAATTCCAGCCTGTTAGCTTCAATCACATGAGCATTAGCAGCAGGATGAAAAAATGGTAAAGCTTCATGTCACATCCATGATCTTGTCCTTGCAATCATCCTATAAAGACTACAGGATAGGAGGAAGTGCTGAGAGTCCCCAGGGAGATTCCAGCAATAAGAATGGGCTTGCACACCAGGACTCTGAGTTCAGTTCACAGCACCTGTGGAGGGCATGAATTCTGTCATTTATTTTTGTTTTTATTATACAGTTTGTTGACATTGGAATAGTGACAAGTATTGAAATAAACCATAAGCAAGTGGATGTTGCAAAAAAAGGACAGGAAGTCTGTGTCAAAATAGAACCTATCCCTGGTGAATCTCCTAAAATGTTCGGAAGACATTTCGAGGCTACAGACATTCTTGTCAGTAAGGTAAGCGGCATGGTAAAAGCAGCACTTTGGCAGACTTGGAGTTGTCATCTCAACCCTGTAGCGTAATTTTGAGGTGTTTGTAAAGTTTTGGCACTGGATCTGTCCTTCCTACTTTCTGCAGATAAATCTTCGTGATGTCACACCTACCCCTCCCCCACATGTGGGCTTAGGCAAGCAAGCAGTGTGTTAAGCAACATCTGGGGCTGCTGGTGGTCCGTATTTCATTCTGTTCACAATGATTGTGCCTTGGGAATTTCAGATCAGCCGGCAGTCCATCGATGCACTCAAAGACTGGTTCAGAGATGAAATGCAGAAGAGTGACTGGCAGCTTATTGTGGAGCTGAAGAAAGTGTTTGAAATCATCTAATTTTTTCACATGGGACAAGAATTGGAGTAAATGCAATACATTGTTATAATACCAGCAAGGAAACAGACGTATCTGGACACTGATGGACTTAGGTGTGTAAAATGTTTTCCATGAGAAACCAAGAAACTTACACTGGTTTGACAGTGGTCAGCTACCCTTCCCCACAGTTCCAGCGTGCCTGTTCCCCTCTTCCTTCTTACCCTTCCCTTCTCTAAAGACTTGGCTGCTGTTTTAAAGTTTGCCCTTCCTCAAATTTGGATTTTTATTATGAATCTAAAGGTCTTTCAATTTTATACTGATTAAATCAGTCCTGCAGTATTTGATTAACCAAGCTTCTACAGATTTTGTGATTCTTGGGACTTTTGATGTAAAAATGTCTTTATTCATATTCTTCCCACAGTGATTCTTCTGCCCTTAGAGATTTTTTTTTTTAAATAGGAAGTTTAGGTATTTTGGTATTTATCCACTTTGTGTGAAAAGAAACCATGGTGTAAAGCATAGTCCTATGGCTGCACTTTACTGCTTGTCCACGTCACCAAGAGTCCATTGTAATCACAGTTCCCTACTACCAATAAAACAGACATTGCAATGCTAGTAAGCTCTGTTAGGCTTCCATGTTAGTGTAGCTTCTCCTCCTCATTCTCAGGGTGAGGATTATTTTATTGTGCCTTCTGTGCTTCAATCTTGGCCTGTTGCCAGAAAATAAATGAGCCAAGTGGCAATAATAAGGATGCTTTTAAGTTTGAGATTTCAGTGCTTTACTTATGACAGCAATTCAGAGCTGTATGGTGAATCTTGAGGAATATAAGTTTGTAAGCTGATTATGAGCATCTCATACCTCCTAAAGTGAGGAGTTTACAATGCCATGGTACTGTATTCTTCCATCCAAGTGTTTTATATATATATATATATAAACATAAACATATTGTTATCCAAGGGCCAGCAGAGACAGCAACAAAGCTCATTACTACCATCAGGTGCGTCCTAATTGTCCCAAGGGTAAAAATTTGTTGGTGTATACTAATTTATAATGCAAGTTCCTTAATATGCTCGTGTTCATTCTGATGGTTCTTGGTTCTTTTTCTGAAGTAAAAGGTTTTTCAGCCTTTTAAGCAAATGAAACAGTTGAGTTTTTTTAAAGATTCACAAAAAGGAGCCTGTACAAAATATACATACAGTTCTTTATTAAACAGTTGTAAACACTTCACTGTAAAAATCCATAAAACTTTATAAACAAACATTTTGTAAATAGATTCTATGCTACAAGTAAAAGAACACAATTATTTACATGCAATACTGACAAATTTGGCACTTTTTGAAAAGAAATGTACAAAAACACTTGGTTAAAAAGAAATTATAAAAACTCAGAGCATTACAGTCATGCACTTTGCAAACACCTCACCAGCACTTATGGTACAACTAGCCGAGAGCACCAGGCTCCTTGAAGTCTTAGGTGACTTTTAGTGTGCTGCCGTAAGTTTGTTGTAAGACTACCTGAACATTGTCAAGAATAAAGTCAAACGCCATATTCCAAACTGACTCCACCGACTGCTGCATCAACCTGAAAGTGAGAAGCACAGTTAGACAGGTCCCTGGGGCTCAGTTCTATACACTGATTTGAGGCTGGGAACCAGCAATTAGGAAGTGGTACAAAGAGAGTCAACAATGTCTCCATGTTGCTAACTTCCCCTTTACAGTACTCAAACACTTCAGTTTTTGCATTAACTCAGGTAGCTAGCTTCTGAAATCTGTTCCACATACCCCACCCCTCATTCCATAAAGGTATTGATTACCTTTTCATGTATTTTATAACTAAATCCAGTTTTTCCAAATCTTTTTCCTCTATAAGATCGGTACAGTATTTCACAACTTGCAGAATGTCTTCTTCCATTGGATCTACAGAAGGAAAAACATCAATGAAGACCAGTATATTCTTCTGGCTTAGAACTATCAAGAGAGTTATCAAGAGCTCAGAACCAGCATAAAAACTCATACATGTTTGTCATCTTGAGTGTAGGAGGAACACTGGAAAGCACTGAGTTTCAAGGTGGACAGCAATAGTACTACCCGACTTAAGTAGTTCACATGCAAACTGTACACTTGAACCACTTATTTGTGTGTGCACAGAACTCAATGTCCTGGTACTTTATACACTCTATATACTCAGTTTCATGTCCTTGAATCATGGGACTCCTATATCTGGCAACTACTAGGCCAAGCCAACCTGAAATAGTAGTTATCCATTCTTTCAGCAGTGTCTTTACATCATTGAATTCAACAGCGCCAGCTAAGTTGGGTGCCACAGGTCTAACACAGCTGAACTTCTCAGGAGGCAAACTACAAGAGCTCTGCACACCTGAAGTGGAAGCAGAGAGTTCTTCCTGTTAAGAAAAGAAAGGACAAATGTACTCTATTTACATACTATGTTAAGTACATTTTTAAAAAGCTTAACGTTAACTCAGACCTGATATTAATTAAAATTACCAGAGGTCTCTGCGCAACTGTTCCTTCATGTTTTAGGAAACCATCCATTAACTTCTGGGGACTCCCATATGTTCCTGGAAGAACTTTTGCAGGACTGTTAAGCAGTTTGTTTTTCAAAGGACTCTGAATCTTTTGGGGGGGATTGGTTGGGGCTTTCTTCTTCCTGTTTTTCTTATCTTTCACTGCTGGTGGCTTTAGCTGAAGTAAAGAATTCTTCGGCACTAAAATGAGACAGGTGTAAAAGTAGTTCAAATACACAATCATCTTCGTCTGAAGCAGCTTTAGCCTACGGTTCTTCCTGCCAACAGCAGGAGGCCATGAAGACAGTGAGTTCCTCTGCCTCTTAGCTCTATGCTCTATCACGTAAGATTTAAAGTTCAACAGATACAGATTTTGTCTGTTAACAAGAACTCATATCCAGAAAGTCAACATTTCTGTTTCAAAGAACAAGTGGCCTGACAAGCATTCAAAAAAAAAAAAAACTTTCTGGTGACAGCTGAAACATTTGTTTTGTCAAGATCAGTCCAAGTACTAATGCACCTAGAGCAACACAGACTTACCAGATGCGCCGGCTGGCTGCTGGTGAGCAGCATCCTCTGCCTGCCGTTGTCTTTGATCATAAGCTGCTTTCAGCTCCTTTTGAAGCTCAGCAGGAAGGGCAGCAAAGACCTCGGGGTCCACCTAGTGAAAAGGGAAATAAAAATTTGGATTACTTCTAGATGACGGTTTATACTTATGTGTGAAAGTATAGGGTGAGAATGACCATTAGACTGAATTTTAAAAACAGCCAAGACATACATGTATGAAGTGGGAAGGAAAATAGGCACAACGGATTGTGCTGCTGTCTCTGTACATGTCTACCTTGGCTCACGCAGGTCACTGGGCTACCTGAATACAATGTACTGCAGAAACATTTCCTGGCAGATGCTTTCCCACATAACCCTACACTTAAGGCTGACTAGTGTCAACCATGTCCTGCAATTGACATGGAGTTGTACCCCAGCCCCGCCCACTACACATGGTATGAGCTAGAAGTTAGGTACAGAGAGAAAAAAAAAAAATTAAAACATTTAATTTACCTGTGAAAATGCTGGAAGGGCGATAACATTGATTCCGGAGTCACTATTAGATTCTTGAGCTTCTGGTATTTGCAACAAAACTGCACCGACAGGATGTGGTGCTATCCCTGTATTGCAGCCATTTACTGGTTCTTTCTTTTTGTTGCCATGTGACTCTTCTTGTTGAGCAGCGTAAACTTGCTCTACTTGTTCCCGAAGGTCAGGAGGAAGTGCTTCTAAGACAGACTGATCAAGCTATAAAATGACAAACATAAATCTGATGTTAGTGGCCTTAAAAATGAGTGTCTCCATGACTAGTGTCAACCCCTCGGAATATGAACACAGATCAGATGACCAAGCTTAGAAAAGCTCTCACTCCATCCCCCAAGCTAGTGCATCTCTGGAACATCTTGCTATTGAGCGAGCCTGAGGCAATATACAATCTGGAAGTAAATATAATAATCTATGGGCCAATATCAGATCAACACTAGGAACTATAAACATTCATGTAAATTCACAGAATGCCTTCCAGTGTTAACAGCCCCAGGAAAGAACCTTACTTTTCAGAGGGATAATCACTAATTAAAAAAAAAAAAAATTCAACAAAAAAGCAAAAGGCTGAAAACTTTCTAGGAGCCATTCTCTGTCTATTGAATACATTCCCATAAACTGCATAGGCCATATACTCTCACAATAAGTATACAATAAGTGTGTTCTAATTAAAGAATGAGAACTGTTCCTTCCCCTAGTTCTATGGACATAGAGCTTAGAAATTCTGACTCCCAAAGAGTAGGATGCTAATAGTTTATAGCCTACAGAAAAGGAACAGCTTATGTTGCTCAAAGAGAGCTACTTGAAAGTGCTGCAAAAACTCTGACATAAGACCTGTATTTGGTGTCAGGTTTACTGCTGTATGATCTACCCTAACAAGTGGTCCTTTATTTCCCTTTCTTATGAATTAAAGATGTCATTTTCAATGAAAATTCAGCAAAGGAAAAAAAAAGTGATATGGGTAACGCAGAAGAAATGACTTTAGGGACTAAGTTCTATGTAAAAATTCTGAATTTGATATCATGTGCTTATATTTCCAGCACTAGAGAAATGGATCCCTGGGATTTTCTAGGCAGCCAGTCTAATCAGTGAGTAAAATGACAGGTCCTGTCAGAGATAGGTGATGTTTTGCAAGGATGATGCTTGAGGTTGTCCTCAATTTCCACATGTACACATCTAAATTTGTGCCCACACCCATAACAATACGAGAAGTAAACAAACAGCATCACCAGTAGACATAGCCATACAGAAGAAAGAATATCAAGGGCGGAAGACAAGACTGATGAAATAAATTCTACATTCAAATAAGCAAATAAGTATAGCCGAATGTAGGAAATGTGCCTGAGCATGACATTTAGGGACTCTGGGGTATGCCCAAGAGACCAAACATAATCCACAGGACAGAAGGAATAAAATATTTAAATAAGACATTTAAAGCCCCAAATAACATTGTCAGGATGTCCAAAGTAAAGAAGCAATAATCAAAAACTATAAAGGAAAAATACCAAATCTCTCATGAGCAATCCTAAAAACCAAGGATGCTTTGAATTACTGAGGCCACTATTTCTAAAGATTGAGAATACCTGCCATTCTTCTGTATTTATGCCTCTTATTTCTTCTGTGATTGCTAGCTTGATGATCATGAGCTTCTTAGTTGTGTTTATACCCAGCAAAACTATCTTTAAACACAACTAAGAAGCTCATGATCATCAAGCTAGCAATCACAGAAGAAATAAGGCATAAATACAGAAGAATGGCAGGTATTCTCAATCATGACAGAATAAAGAACAAGAAGGAAATCATGTCCAACACAACAAATCAACAAATTCTTAAAACTAATAGAAAGCAAAGAACTATTAAAGTGCAAATTATATAATTAGAATACGACCTTGTAGTTGGGTAAGATCTCTAGTTTTTATATTTACAATATTTATAATTTTATATTGCAATGTTGACTTTATGGTCAACTATAATTTCTTCAGGTCATTTACAGAAATAATTATTAACAGACCAACTCACTGAAGGAGACACTGGCAAGCTTTAAGAGTATATCCAACTAACTAACCTGTTGTCTGTCTTTAAGAAGTAACACACATACTCTGGTTTCTCTTTAGGCTGTATAAATCTGTTGTCTTTAAAACTCAGAATAAAAATACCTTGAAAGGATGGGGGGGAAAGCCAGTATGGCTCCTCTGATATATGGTTGACTAAAATTTGCTTTTCATCCATAAAGCAAACATTTGTAAGAAACACAAAAAGTCAGACAGGTTCCAATACTGTAACAACAACACTTGTCTTCTATCCAGATAGATTATCCAAACGAAAAATAGAAGCCTCAGAAGGTAAGCTCTAGTATAGATGAAAGACTGAGCAGGTATCTAAGGAATAGTCCTTGCAACAGATGAAAACTCTTGTGCTGAGCAGCCCATCTCTTCCAAGGAACCCTCTCCTGAACCACATTGTGGCTACAAATACAGAAACATGGAGCAATCCCATCTACAACGTGCCAATAAAATAAATACAGAAACATGGAGCAATCCCATCTACAACGTGCCAATAAAATCTTTAGTGACATCCTAACCAAGTAGGTGGAAGGTTCTTCTACCAATGAGATCTTTTAAGATACTGTGGAAACAGACACTAGAAAATGAAAAGACCTCCTATATTAGTGCATAGGTACACATTGCCAAATTGATTTCCTATCAAATCCTAATGACTTTCTTCTCAAACCTAGAAAAATCCAATTCTGAAACCTTACAAACAGCCAAAGCGATTTTGGTGTTATTATAATTATAAAACTTCATCTCAATCTCTCAGAGCACAACAGGGTCGCAAATATCATGGCCCCAACAGAAGGCGGCCAATGGAATAGAAGACCCACACAGTTACAGACATGACAACCTGCAGAATGGGCAAATATTCTTTTTTAGGGAATTATACATAGGAACTGCAAAACTGGGGGAAAAAAATCCACCCACTATGGACTTAATATAGTGAGTAGACAGTTCTCAAGAAATGTAAAACGTCAATAAATACTTAAAAAATGTTCAAGATCTCAGACAACCAGTAAGTGCAAACTTGAACAGGTAAAGAAAGCACTTGCCATGTGTTCCTAGGACAGGAGTTCAGATCCCCAAATGTGATACAAACAAGGGCACAATGGCTCACAACAAGCCTGTTCTATTTTTGTTTTTTTATTACTGAATGTGTTTCTCTGTGTGTCAAAGGGCTGTGTGTGCTTGTGGAGACTCAGAAGTGACTTCTGGAATCGCCCTGGATTGTTTTCCCTTCTCTATGTTCTGCAGCTTCCCAGGCTCTGCTCTTTCTGTCAGACATTGTTTTATGTCTGAACTCAGGACCTTCTGCTTGTGAGGCAGAGGCTTAACCCGAGCCATCTCTCCAGCCCAGAACAGCCTGTTTTACACAAGTGGTGAAGAGACCTGGTCTCAAATAAGGTAGAACAACTACACACGCACGCACACAAACACACACAAAAACAACTGATGTGAGAGTCTATTTTATCCTAGTCAGAATTGCTACTATCAAGGACACATAATGCTGACAAAGATGTGGAAAAACAAAACAGTCACTGCTGGTGGGAATGTAAACCTGCACAACCACTGTGGAAAGAAAGGATGGGTGTTCCTCAAAGAACTGAGACTAGAGCTACATGACTCAAGCTATACACTCCTGGAAGAATACAAATACACTTGTATACACATGCATGTTAACCAACAGATGAATGAAAAAGAAAATGTATACACAAGGAATTCTGAGCACCCATCAAAAAAAAATTCTACTTGAAGGAAAAAGAAAACACGTAATCACCAAACTAAGCCACATTCAGAAAAAAATACTGCATATTTTAAATACAAAACCTAGATTTAAAATGACACACACTGTATATATGTGGAACATATATACAGTGTGTGTCATTTTAAAGTTACAGAATTGAAAGAAGAGATGGAGAGAAGTGAGAAACAGAAGAGAACATAATACATTTGATAAGAAAGCAAAAGACAAGACTCTGCGGAAGGGCAGCAGAACCCAGGAGGGAAGGCGTGACTGTGCACAGCCGTGAAGATGCCCTGGCAAAAACCCTTTACTTTGTGCGCTGACCTAAAACAATTAAAAGGAAAACAAGACCAACGAAAGTAAAAAGATCAGTTTTACTTGTAAACCAGTTTTACCGTAGAGCCGTGACAACATACCTGGGAAGGAGACGGTATCTCTATGCTTAGGTTGAGTCTTGACGGCACACTGCTGGGAGAATGCAGGCCGTTCCATTTCCTTGAAGACTCGCCTTTGCTGGTGTCCAGACTGACGCCAGCAGCCAAATGTGTAGGAAAAGATGGTGTCAAAGTGCAAGCTCTAGAGGCGGATGATATTTCCAGATCTACAGCAGCCAGAAACACTAGGAGAGACAAATACATCAAATAATTTCTAGCTCATCTGAGGTCAAAGAAAAACCACCCCTCCCTGATCCCTTCTAACTAACCCCGTCCTCTACAAACACCTTTATTCCATTCATAGTAACAGATTATAAATTTCTTTAATTAAAAAAAAAAAAAAAAGCACAGGGCCATGGTAATATGAGTATCTCCCCTACGGAATCTTTAGTACAAACAGGCAGCACACTGGCAACCAACCTTCCTTGTGCTCCTCTTCCATGCCTTTCCTAGCTTTCTGCATTTGGAGGAGGTCACGGACAGAATGTGACCCACCAGGAAAGAAGCCCGATTGCACTGCTGGGCGACTGGAACATGTGGAACTCAAATTAGCAGGAATCAACTGATTCACTTGAATACCAACCTGGAACCAGAAGAAAGAGTATTTCCAAGAGAATAGAAGGGAAAATAATTCTCTG
This sequence comes from Typhlomys cinereus, assembly GCA_023101885.1. NCBI lineage: Eukaryota > Metazoa > Chordata > Mammalia > Rodentia > Platacanthomyidae > Typhlomys > Typhlomys cinereus. The sequence goes on along the minus strand of JALPQD010000566.1, from coordinate 1,036,455 downwards.
CTCATCGTACTGTCATCTAGATCCTGTTTCCCCCAATAAAGCAGTACATGAAACCACTCAGTTTTCTACATGATATATTAAATAGAAAACTTACAGATGAGCTATTCTTCCCACTACTAAGTGACCAATTCTGCCTGAAACACAGCCGGATCTTTAAAACCAGAAAAATCAAACAAATGAGTATGTTACTGATTCTCTGGTTGGCAAAGGCCTTGAAACAGAGTTCTTAAAATGTTGGGAGATGGGGTGTAGAGAGTATGTATTTAGCAGGCTCGAGGGCCTGGATTCAACACACCTTTTGTGTGTCCGCAGCATCTTTTCTTCACTTATCCCTTTTCTTTTTAATTTTAAAATAACTTTTCAAATAAAAAATAAAGGTGAATTTAGGTATGGTGTCTTCTGCCCATCATTTCATCACTTGAGAGGCTAGGGAAGATGGCCTAAAGCAGCCCCAAAAATGAATGAATGAATGAAAGAAGAAGAAAGGAGGGGGGAGAAGAAAAAGGGGAGGAAGAGGGACTGAGCAACAAGTTAAATCAGCAGTCACCAGCATAATCCCTACCACAAAGATCAAACAGATCAAAGAGTTACCAGTGGTAGCTGTGCTTTTAACGAAATCCACGGCAGGTTAAACACTACCTCTTTTTAAATACATATTCAACTAGAACTATAAAAACTTGTGTTTTAAGCTTTTGGTGGTAACTGATTACTAGTACCCTGGCCTAGCACGAATATTTGCTGATTTAAACCCTAAAGCTGCCAGGCATAGGGGAAATAGCTTTTTACCTTGACCTAGTTCATTTTTCATGAGTTCCTTGTCTGCTGACGCTCATACCAGTAAGTATCTTGTTTAAAGTTCTGTGAGGGAATCTGAAAGAATTCACTTTCTTATCAAATTTTTTTTTTTGTTAGGTAGTGTAATGTATTTCAGGAAGATTAAGACAGGAAAATATTCTATGGGTCACATTCAAAGCCTTATAAACACTCTATCTGAAATAGAGCACTTTACATCATCCATTAGCCAAAATAACTGTTTCTAGGCTATGCTGATACATTTCTGCATTTTACACTGTAAGCTTCATTCGTAAGCTTCATCCCAGGAAACTATATCCATAACTAGTCTTTTTATGTAGCAATCATTGTAGTAAATGTTCCTAACAACTTAAAATACTACAATTAGTGTTTAAGAATAGCAATTCGAGAAATTCTACTCTAATGCTCTCCGATCTGCCTTTTTTAAAGGTGCTGTGGTTTCTTTCCCATCTAGATCAGTAGATTAAAGGACCTTCCAGAGTAAGATGAATGATTCAGTCTGTTAAATTAGCCCTTGGTTTTAGAAAGACAAGCACGAGGTCAGTTAGCATTCGAGCGCTTGTCTAGTGTGTGCCAGGGAAGGGCTAAGTCCCCAGTACTGGGAGAGGAAAAAGAGGCACTTAACAAAAAGATACTTTACAAATTATTTTTGCAGACAGAGAGAACAAGAGATTTCATAACAAATCTGTCAAAAACAGGAGGTCAAATTAAAGAAGGTGAATGCTTCTGCTTCCTTTAACTACATTTTAGAGAATCTAAACAAAATAGGGCGTAAAACACTACAGAAATAATTCTTAAATATTATACACTTACCCCTCTCATGTCCGATATATTTAGTTTCATTGTATGAAACATGTTTAGAGTAGCTTTTCCAATTATTTTTGCACTATCCGTTGCCTGGTCCAGAGTTACAGTCCTATAAATGATAGAATTACTTTGTTTAAAGAAACAAAAGCTACTTTCCTTATGTATAACTAACACTTCAGTAGACAGAACTGTTTAAAAAGTGAGTTATAGAAAAGTTGCAGAGTTATTAAGAAGTTTATTATAAGCAAGACAGTCTCCCTCACAAGAAGTCAGTAGCAAGGAAGAAAAGGAAAATGACAGAGAACATTGAGACTGTAAACACTCTTATTGGAGATCTGTCGACTAAAAGGTTGACAAACTTTTATCTTACAAAAATATACAATGTTGCAATTAAAACATTAGCAGTCACAATGTTTTAGAATCCAAGGGACATTTCAGTTTAGAAATTAATTCTTTGACACATTTAATATTCAGAAGAAAATGTATCATCTGCATTTGGATTTGATTGTTATGTTTAAAATAAAACCATTAAATAATTTCAAAATTTGAGTATGTTCACTGCAATACTACTTTCTCTAAAAGGTTCTATAAACAACATCAAAAAGCAGGTGGACACTATGACAAGAGAAATATTGTGATTGTCTGGTACAAAAAGCAGAGACTAGAATACAGCACTCTTAGACCTTGCAAGATCAAAGGATCCTCCGATGGTATAACTGGAAAAGTATAGTCTCGCCTTTATGTTCTTTGGCATGAGTAAGGGGTCCCATTATAAACAAATTTACCAATGCAGTATATATTACTAACAGTTCTCACCCTAAAAAAAAATCTTGTAAGATGTACTCAATCCAACCCCAGACTATTTAGTTCTAATCAGGTTACTATAATTCAAGAAATCAAAGCTAAAAGAACATATTTTGAAAATCATGTTGCATTTATGCCTCCTGCTCTCCGAGTGAACAAAGCAAGAAGGACACACTCTGGGGTTTCTACATTTGAAAGCAATCATCTCATGATTTTATAATTTCACCATAGTGTACATAAAGAGTTGGTTTGAAATGGGCTATTTTTGAAACCAAATAATCTTTATATGTGGTTTCCACTGTTAAAAATCTTGCTTCGAGAGGTAAGATGCAGCGTACTGAATAAGATGGTATGTAAATTCAGGCATTTCATGTTGTTCACAAATCTTACATGAAGTTTGGCACGAAGTCTCACATCAAAATTCAAGAATGGTATTCTCTTTTTCCATATGTGAGAGCATGTGGTGCATATATACAGTGAATGTAAATGTGTACGTGCAGGTGCACCTATGGAGACTGTCAGATACAGCTATCAACTTGACAATTGAAAGCTTAACCTCTGGGCACAGTTGTGAAGAATTAGTAGTTAAGCCCTGAGCAGGCCTGCAGGAGATGACCTAATTGAAGGGAAAGGCCCAGCCTCTGGTGGGTGAGACTAGTCCTGGATAGGAGAGGTTAAGACAGAAGGAGTCTATCAAGGAAGCTGGCATTTCTTGGACAGACATGCTGTCTGGTAAGGATAATTTGCCCTTCTCAGCAGTTCTGTGGTATGGTGTGGCCAGTTCCCTCATGCCCTTCCTTGTGTTGTGAGCTCTCCAGAACTCTAAGTAGACAATATTAATCCAGAAATAAAACCCCTTGACCTGTTTGTTGTGGTTTTATCAGCAACATACAGAGTAACTACAAGAGAGGTGTTATTAACCTCGCTGAGAGTCTCTCGCTGAATCTGGAGACAGACTGACAGATCGGCCAGCCCCAAGAATCCAGCTTTCCACCCTCCCTTCCCTCTACAGTGTGGGGCTGCAGGCATTCACACAGCCAGGCTCTTCTCAGTCTCATGCCTACACAACCAAGTATTGTCAGCTAAGCCACTTTTCACAGACCAAAAACTTCCTAATGGTTTTCTGGTAAGACACAATTACCCTTTTCACAAAAAGGAATTATACCTATTTAAACGATTTACTGAGATGTCTCAGCAAGCCTTTCAGAATCCACAACAAGTCTCTTTGGTGTGCAGATCTGCAGTCCGTCCTTCCTGCCCATCTAAGTACTAGAGGCAGCACCTGACCCTAAGGCACTAGAGCGGCAACCAGCTAATGTGAGCGCTGCTCTGGCCGCAGTGTGTCGCTGCGTCTGGGGAGGACTGATGAGGTCACTGCTCCTGTAGGAAACTGGTAAGGTCTTGTGGGACCCTGGCTAGCGCCTCCAGAGAGAACCACCATCAAAAGCAGGATTAGGGCTGTCTTGCCCTGTCTGGCTTCCTATCTCACCTGTGAGTCTTTCATGCTCCTGCCACTATGATGCCATCTGTCTAGGGAAGGCGGGCTCAGTGAGGAGAGCTAATGCTGGCAGCAGTTTCTAGGACGTCCAGAACTGTTAACTAAGAAGTCTTTTCTTTCTATAGTCACCAACCCCAGGCATCTTGGGACAGTGACAAAAGTGGACCAACAGAGAGCAAGTAACTTACTTAGATAATGCTCAACATTAACAATCTACAGAGTTTGCAGATTTTTTTGCCCCATCTATTTTTTGATTTTATTGTGTGAGAATTATAACAACTTGCATTAAAACAAAACTACCCAACATTTTTTTAGGGTAGGTTTACCTGGCAACGTTATCACAAATTCCATGGCCTCCAAATTTTGCAGTTTCTACAGGCGCCCCTGGCTTGCGCACCATGATTTTCAGAGTCAGACGTTTACCCTTCATGCCAGCAGCTTGAAGGCGTCTTTGAATTTCTTCTGAAAGACTCAGAAGAAAAGCTTCTGCTTCCTTCGGCTACAGAGAGACAAACATTGAAAAACACTTTCATGTGACTTCCTCTAACAATTCTCAAATATTTTAGCTCTTAATAGTGAACATTATATAAATTACATAACATTATTCTTATCATAACCATTTGTTAAAAATAAAACATTCTCTATATCTTGAATTGTGTATTAAACAAAAACCCATCTTCTCAAGGTAATGAGGTCTTTTAAAGGTATTTTTCCTTTTCTATACCAACACTCATGTGCTGAAATTCTTTTGTGTTCAAGTTCTTACTAATAAACTAAATTCTACTGATAAAATGTAACTTCAGACACTGTGCCCTGGATTCCTATATACATCTCAAGCACCACCTCTAATCTGAAGGAAGGAAGAACTATAGAGTTTCTGAAGGACAAACACTCGCTTGTGTTTCAAATCTTAATGACATGGAGCGTCTGTGGAACTAAATTCCAGAGACATATCCTAATCCAAAAAAACAGGTTTCATCTAGATAGTGCTTTCATTCAGCATATTTTCAATTTACAGATTAAAAAGCATTTCTACATTAAAAATATTTTTCTGGTCTCCCTCCACCCTTTACTCCCACATTGGGAATTAAAATGGTTTTTATTTTGGGTTGGGGAAATGACTCAGTGGTTAAAACTCTTGTCTTGCAGGCAAAAGAACCTGAATTTGAATCCCTAGTTCTCATGTAAAAATGTGAAAGATTTCAGATGAATGCAGTGGCCCACTTGTAATTCTAACCCTGGAAGACAGAGTCTGGGAATCCTCAGAACAAACTGGCTAAGCACTTACCTTAATGGCGTGCTCTTTAATTAGAGACTAGGCCCTCAATGCTAAGGTGGAAGAGAGATAAAGAATGATTCCCAGTATTATCCTTGGGACTCTACAGGCACATACACACAAGTACATTTGTGCACACTGCAAAACACACACATGCCCCATATACACATGCATGAAAGACAAAACTGATTTTCATTTCAAATTGCTTTTGACTCCAAAATCAAAGTCTTCAGTATCTTCAGATATATTTGGGGCTTGACCCTATCAGCCATTGCACAAGAAGTCCTTCGTGAAGCAGTAGAGAGTACCAGTGGTTTTCAGATTTAGTTAATCTCTTTTACACAAAGAGAAAATAAACAACAGAGTAAAATCTGCTACATGAAAAGTACCTGGGTAAACCTTATTCCATAGTTGATTTCGGCCGATATAGACTTTCTTTCCTTCTCTGTTCTAACTGGTCTGTCGTCCAAACCGCGGCAGAATCTATAAAGCATCTGACCTGTTTTGGGACCAAATTCTTTTTGGAGTTTTGCCATGGTCATATATTGCAAATCTCCACACGTTTTAATTCCCAAAGATGTTAACTTAGATTCCATTGAACGTCCAACTCCTACAAAAGGAAAAAGTATATATACATATATATGCCCATACACCTAAGTTGTTTAATTATACATTATAAACTATTAAAATGTCACATTCATCCATTAATTTGTGCACAAAACCATTTAAAACAAGTTTTATTTAAATGTAATTTTGTGAATAGTATTGATTGTTCTCTTATACACAAAGCCAAGAGGCTCTTATAAAAGAGTCTACAGTAAGACCCTATAGTACGTATACTTTAACAGATGCACAGTACCAATGGCCATGCTATGAATTTGATGATCACACATAATCACAATGGTTTCATCACTGCTTCTCTGAACAGGAAATAGAACAAGAATTTACAGGCCCAAATCTCAAATTTTTGCCTATCAACACGATGGGTAAAGAATTATCAGTGTCCGGAGTTTGAAAGTTTCTGAACAATAAACGGGAGGTGAAGAGCAGACCTAATGAAGAGATAGTATGAACCATGTATGCAGCTGAACTGTAGCGGTCTCTATGTCCTCCTCGGAAAATTATGAGACAAAAAGTTTCAATGCTATCCAGAGGACAGATTTTTGTTCATCTCATTCTTGCCCTAAGGGTTTTAAAAGAAATAAAAATATATATCTAGGAAAGTGGTTTAGAGTAATTTAGGGAAACTTTATAAACAATTTAAGTGATTTTGCACCATAAAACAGTGCCGATCTCGTCTTTCGTACCATACTATCAAAAGAGAGAAAGTCTAATACTTTCTGTTCAATGTGGTTCATTCTGCTCTCCAGTGGCAGGAATGAGTTAACCCCCAAGTTCTGTCAAAAAACTAGAGACAGTAATGAATCCAAGCTTAATCTATGGCATGGAGTGAGCCAAACAATTTTAAACTAAGAGTAAAGATTTACTTCAACAGATGTGGGCTCCCATTTGTACCATTTATAACCCAAGTTGAAACAACAGGCAAGAATACCAGAGATGCTAAACAATGAAAAACAAAGCCTTCCAGAGATATTCCACTCACAGAAAGTTACACGGCGTTACTATTTTTCATAGAGAAGAGAAATGAAAATATCCTGACTACACTGGTAGACGGCAGAGAGACAGGACACTTTATACCATCACTAGCATGCAAAGAGGCTTTGTGATTCTCTCCCCTCTCCAATTCTTACCTATTCCCTTTCCCTTTCACATTGCCATTTTGATCCTCACAGAGAAACATTCACTAACTGTTGAAAGAAAAAAGTCTTATAGAAGAGTAGGAGGGGAAAAATGAAGCCAGCATCAACCTCCCAATGAAAGTTGGTAGTTCAATGTGATATATTATGGAAGTGTTGGCAAGGAAAAGGGGGCATCTGTGAAAGTAAACACGGGGATCGAGATCTAATTAGAGGGCAGAAAACTAAGAAGAAAAAGTAAAGGAAACATGCTAGCTTAGAATCAAACTGCTAAGAGAAGAAAAAAACGTTGAAGTTCCTCTGGCAAGCACTACATCTGCTCTTAAGAAGAACTCTAGACTGAAAATGGGCAGCTGCTGCCCATACATCCAGAACCTGACGATTCAACAATGGATAACAGAAGAGTAAAATTTCAAAATAAAGTATGATCATCTACATCAGTTGATCCAACAGAATTTCTGTGGGAATGGGAATATTTGTGCCTGTGCTTTCCAACACGCAGACCCTTGCTACTGAGCATATGAAATACAGGAACTCCAAATGTTTACCAGTTTCACTTAGCTTGTAATTACCATATTAGAACATTGCAAATTTTTATGAAAGCTAAATGCTTGAATAGAGATGGAAGTCACTTACTACTGACCCTGACTTGTGGAGGTTCCTAAACTGAAGAGTGGGTCTTTGAGACCAACATCTTAGCAAGATTCAAAGAATATGTAGAAGCAGTAATTCAATAGTTGTTGGTAACAATCCTTTCACTGAGTAATGCATTTGTTCACATAACTTATTATTTCGTGTCACCTAAAACAAACCTAGTGTTGTGCGATATAGTTACCTACACAGCTACTCTAGGGATAAGGAGTGCTATTGGTTAACTTATTCTGGCTATTGGTTAAAACGAAATATTTCTTGAAAACAGTTTCCACTAGATAATAACAAGTACTGTCATATTTATCAACAGATCACTGGGAGTTTTTTGGCAAAATTAAATAGGGTTCTTTAGCAGAATTTAATGCACGAGGCCTGCAAATGTGGGTACCGACACGTGGATATATAAGCTTCCTCTCTGAAGAATAGCTGCTGTTCTGGGGATCAGATGGAAAGCAACATCATCTTTGAGGCTGGGACAAAGTACAGATAATGACTGTAAACCAAAAACATTCTAAGTTAATCAGAGTTAACACACATTAATACTCCAGCACAAAAAACATTTCCAGTGACATAGGACCTGGGTTCTAAAGACCAGGAAAGGAACCATTTTGCTGACCCTATCTTTTCTGGACAACAATTAAGTAGAGTCAATGCCTAAGAGCACATATGTAATGCACTCGGTTAACAGGATGTTAGGAATATGCTGCTTGCTAAATATCCACTGAGCTTCGCTTCTGCACTAACTGCTTGCTTTCGCCCAAGGTCGTAGTTGTACTATACATGCCAGGATTGCGCTGCTACGTGGTGGCAGCCGATACGGACATGATGTGATTCCGTTTCTTTATCTAATGTGACTCAGGTTCTGGATTTTTAGTCTAAGGACACATTATATGTACTAGACTATCACTACTACAATGTTTATGCCAAAATATAGCTTGTAAGAGTACTTAACAGGATTGTTACTGACTCGGTGGCCAGACTAGATGACCACAAATGCCCAATTTTTGTTTTTAAAAACTGTGCATCTGCTCCTCCAGGCTGCAGTCTGTGGTAGAGACGCTGATCAGCTTCATTGAAGTGTCTCCATATCTGATGTTGGTGTACCAGGGTGGTAAATCCGTGTGACCCCCAGACCTATAACAGCACAACCTCACAACCGCCCTTAAGAAACAAACTTCCTAGGAAATCACAACAGGACACACTGGTGATGGCGGCTCTCAGGCGCCTGCGGTCAATGAGCTACAGAATGAGTTCAAGGCCACCCTGAATTCCTATCTCACACAAAACAGAGTCTTGCCAGATTCCAGAAGCAAAGACGGTGAGTGGTGAAATTATTATTAAGTCTCAAGGAGTCAAAAATTCTTTCATTTGTTTTTAAAAATGACATAAAATCAACTCAGTTGAAAGATGACATTTTAGAGTAAATTGTGTCTTCCCAAAAACTCATACTGAAATTGTAACTCCAAATACTTTTCAATAATTACATTAGGACAGACTTCAAAAAGGCAAGCAACCTAAAATGAAATCACATTAGTGGACTCTAATACAACTGGAGACCTTATAGAGAGATTAAGGCAATGCAGATTTACAAAAACCAAAGATTATGTAACACAAAGAATTTGGGCTTCAGAAGACATCAACCCTATTAACACTTTGATCTTTAGATTTCATAATCCCAGCACTTGGAGGTTGGGACAGGAATATCAGTTCCAAGTCACTCTGGGTTACATAAGAATTCTAGGTTAGCCTGGGACTAGGTGAGAAGCTCTTTCAAGAAAGAAAACACAAGCCCCAAACCACAAAGAGGCATGCAGCTTCCAGAAAATACATTTTATATTAAGACACTTAGTTAATGGTACTTTGCTACGGCAGACCTAAGAAGTTAAGAGTTAGCTAGTATAATTCAAAATTTACACACATCTTTTAAGATACTAGTCCACTTTAAATAAAGCTGTAAGGCATGTTTTAAAAACTGTAAATAGTGCTAATAACTTGCTAACTTGATTTTTATAAAACTAATTACTATTCAGATTAAAACTCAACTATAAAAACTACCATACTTCACATTTATGATGTTATTACCATCATTCTAAGTTATATACCAAGGGATCAGGAAATTCAAAACTCACCTGCCATAAAAGGGTACTTGTTGAGTTCTACAACAGAAATTTCTAAAGTAGTTCAGAAACATGTATCTCAGGCTTAAAAATATGCCTCTCAGAATGCTACCGCATCTACTTTTACATCTGCATGGATGTAGAAAGAACTTGCATTCCATGCCTGACTTCCCCATAGAAAGTGTGTGTCTGTCTGTGTGTGTGTGTGCATGTCTGCAAAGCTCACACACGTTGCAACAACTATACAAAAATATGAAATTATAACCTTTGATAAGAAAAGGTGTAAGATGGAAGATTTTGGTCAAGATCTAAAATAAAGGAAAATATAACAAACACTTCATTTTTCCTAATGAGATTCATACTTTCTACCTTTGAAACTATTTCCTATAAACTTAAAAGAAACTATCAATAGTTTATATCTTGGTGCAGGTATGTTTGTCGAGAAAGGGTCTCGAGGAACCCAGGCTGGCCCGACACTCCTGGACCCTCCTACTTCTGAAGTGTTGATATGACACATGTGCACTACCATGGCTCGATGCCCTTTTCCAGCATTTTCCTTCCTGTTTTGTCTGTCTGCCTGCCTATCTGTATGTATGCTTGCAAGCATGCCACAGTGCACATATGGAAGTCAGTCATAGGACAGTATCTGGTAGTCAACTGTCAGGAGTTGATTCTTACCTTCTACCATGTCTGTTACAGAAACTGAATTTAGGTTGTCAGTTTTAAGCCCCATCTTAACAGTGCAGCATCTTTCTTTAAATTAAAAAACAAACAAACAAAACAAAAACAGTGCTAGGGGAGGCCAGGGAGATGGCTCAGAATGTACGGTGCTTATTTGCACATCTGGCGACCTGAGTTGGACCCTGGAAGTCCACATAGGCATCATGGCATGCACACAGTGCGACCCCCACAGTACTAGCGATTAAGCCCAGCGCCTTATGCATGCCAGCCAACTGCACTACCACTGAGCACAGGAGCATGCGTTTACAAAGCAGGAGAATCCTTTCTGAAAACTTTGCCTCTGGCTTATAAATATACCTATTTCAATTATAATTTAAATGGCTGAAAAATTCAATCCTTTCTCAGAGTTTACTATTTGAGAAATTCTTAAAGTAGAAATCTCTAGTTGCAAAACTGAAGTGTGACGTCAACTGATAAGATAATATAGAACTGCACATTTTTTTCATAGCACTTAATATATTTTAAAAGAGATATATAGAGGTGGACACAGCGGTACCCAGTTATAACCCCAACAGATTAAGAGATTGAGGTCAGTTAGGCTATAAAGACCCTGCAGCCTTCAAAACAAATAACCCATATAAACAAACTCTCAAACTCCTATAAGGATAATAGAAAAACGTTCAACTGAAAGGTCTGTCCTTACCTGGAAGGTTAATGACTAGCTGACCTCTGATGAAGTCATCAACTTCATCTGGCTGCAGGTGGTATTGCCCATCTGGTTTTGCTTTTCTAGTGGCCATTCTAGCAAGGAGAATATTAGAACCTATACAATTAAAAAGGAAAAAAATACGTTCAAAAAAATTCATACTATCTTAACAAAGATATCTAGACAGGTTATCATGTATCTAAAAACAATGAAAATAAATTCAGTTCATTTCAAACATGAAAGTTTCATTAAATAGTTCAGATTAGTCAGCACTGCTGCTGTACAGATGTTTCTCTTTATTTTAAAAGAAGTGTTAATTCAACATCAGAATAGAGGAAGCAGTCCTCATCTAGGAGTCACCCCTGTAACGCTAGGTCTAGGGAGGCTCGGACAGGCAGGCTGCTCGCAGTTCGGCTGTTAGGGCTCTTCTGTGAGCAAAACATCAGGGAAATCCTGTATCAAGAGTTTATAAAAGACTCATGCTTCACTATGTATGTTCCTAGGATAAATAATAGAGATGTATGAACTCACACTTGTAAAAATCATACTAAAATGATAAAAGTTTGGAATTTTTAATTACATTTAAAAATAAGAATACATTTATTCTATCACTTGTATGTTTAAAACAATAATTAAAAACAAAATAAAACTTGTCTGACATTGGAATAGAAGTAGGTATTAAAAGAAAAGGTTACATATCTGCAGGTCAACAACAAGAAGTTAAGAAGACCAGCCATCACTACCCACCAAAGTCCCACATGCCAAACTAGTTATTTTCTCTCTCTCAAATCATTCCAATGCCCACAGTAGACGTGGAGGATAGCAACTGCAGCCCAAAGCCTATCAGGATTCACCATGCCAACCCAACCTGCCCTGCCCATGGAAACCTCAGTAAGGGCTGGTTCTGCCTTTTGTCTTCCCTCTTTCTGCCTCTTGATCATACTACTGTTGCTTCCAGTTATCCCAGCAGCATGTTTGCCCTTCATCTCTGGAAACATAACATTTCCTTTTGTTTTTTTTTTCCCTTGTTGAGAACAGGGTCTCACTATGAATCTCTGGCTGGCCTGGATCTCCTGCTTCTGCCTCAGTCTCCCAACTAATGGCGCAACATACACGCCATCACGCCTACCTGTCGGTGAATCACATATGTAAATGCCACAGGTATGAAGGAACAACTTTGAGAGTAAAGAGGGTTTATGGAAAAGGATGCATGAATGGAGTTGGAGGTGAGAGCTGCTTAGATTGTTAACAGTGCCTCCCACGCCTGCGGGGCTCCACCTGACGGCACAGCAAGAAAAGGGGCTTCTTGACAAAACATTGCAAAGAGGGTGAGAAAGGAGGTGACACAGGACGTCTGGTGTTATAGCTTCAGAGGTCACAGAGAAAACTCAACACAAGGAGGCAGGTGGTGGCAGCAGCTGAGTCGACAAAGAGAAAGGCTTAGGGACAAGATGGAGAGCCTGGAGTCACCAAGAGTACTCGGCCAAGCTGATTTCCAGGTGCGGAGTCAGGGACAGTTATGATTCCAAGAAGCCAAAACGCGATCAGAACTAACTTCAAAACCTATACTTACAACCTCCTTTTAAACTATGGCTTCTGAGCAACACTAAAATTATACAAATAAATACAAGAAAAAGACGTATTTGCCCTGGGAGCATCTTTGGGCACTTGCTTTTACCGTCTTTTGATGCATTATCCCTGAAGCCAGCAGAAGAGGCTGTGACTGAGGACTGCATCACAACCATCATCATTGCTGATCAAGGAATTGCAATTAGTGTTCACTACAATTTATAAATGCTTCTCTTTTATTTTTATATTGCTTTTATTTCTTTTCCAATAAAAAAATTTAAACAAATAGACAACAAGCAAATAAGTAAATATATGGCTTCTGTTCACCTTTGAAAGAAAAATTTCCCTATTTTTTTTTTTTACAGATATTATAGCCATCAACCATTATTTGCATTTCCAACAATTTTGCCTTACAGACTGCATAGCTGCAATCAATGTGAACAGTAAGGAAGAGACCCACTACACAACCTACAGTAAGCTATTAAAATCCTTAAAACTAATATTCAAGGATTCCAAACCAGTAATTTTGAGCAAAAGAACATGACAAGTCAGATACTAACCAATGCCAACAGAGGCTGCACATTTAGTCTTGTCTTTGATTTCCATACGGATGGCATTTGCAAATTCATCGGGAGTAAGTCTGGTTTCTGCAAGGATTTCAGTGATGTCTACCAGGGCTTCATCACAACTGACAGCTTCGATGTTGTGAGTATAGCTGTCAATAGAAAGTAAAGGCCATGAATCCCATCTACAACCACCATCTGGTAGACTCCATGTTGCAAGATAAAGTCTTCGTATCATCTTCTATCTTCTTCACATGGCATTTTTAAAATGTTCAAGTAAAAATTTACCATTTTAAATGAAATAGCCAAGGTACCAATATTTAGTCACCTAAAGTTTTTATGGTTGTGTTTGTGAGAACAGGTATTTATGTGAATGAATGCAGTCACACACATACCACAGCACCTGTGTGGAGGCTGCGGACAACACTGGAGGCCAGTCCTCCCTTTCCACCTTGCTTGAGACAGTCTCACCTGCTGCTACATACACTGACAAGGCGCATGAACTTCTGAGGATTCTCTTGTCTTCCTGCCCCCAACTCTTAAAATGAATGCTGACACTAGAGACATCTACTACTGGCTTTATATGGGTTCTGGGGACCCAAACACATATCTTCACACTTGGGTGGCATTTTTTACCTACTGAGTCAACTCCCCAGCCCCTAGTCACTTAACTTTCTACTAGAAATGTAATTATAACATTCTAGTTCCACGCTATCAAAAACCCAGCAGAAATGATGATTCTACTTTGTCTATCACACGAACGTGTGAACAGTTGTAAAGGAGCAAATCTGTTGAAATTCCTAAGAAAATTTCCAATGATTACTAAAAAACCTTGGTAAAGTCATACACAACTGATCTAATAACGTCTGTTCTCTAAAGCAAAAACACTACTATTAAATAATATAGTCTACAATAGATCTAGGACACATTAGGACACAACAGTTGATTTAATCCAAATGGTTGTATAAAATTCCATTTACATATGCCACAAGTGAAAATTATCTAATTACAATTTTACAAGATCTTCCCATATAAATGACTCCTTTTTTTGATTGATTATAAATAAAATAAAATCAAAATGAAGTAAAATGAAATAAAAATATAAATACAAGGATACAAAAAACAAAAACAAAACCCCTACTTGGACCAGAAAATGGAAGTCAAGCTAAGAGTTCTCAAAATCAAGTACAGGTCTCAATGAACAACTTCGTAACACACCAGGAGAGAAAGGGTTACAAGTTACATCAAAATCTATTTAGTCAATAATGTTATTTAGGTCACACAGTGAAATTGTAATTTAAAAAATAAAAATAGGAGATGGCTTTGACCTTGTAAACAAAAGGATCTGAGTTTGCATCCCCACCTTCCATGTAAAAATGCCAGGTAGATACAGTGGTGGCCTGAAAAACCTCAGAGCAAAGCCAGAAGGAGGCAGAGCAATTCAGGATGATTACCAAAGCCTCCCTTGGGTCTTCATAGGCTTGCACACATAAGTGCCTTTTGATACAAACACACACTCAAGTGCATGCATACACACATACACACAACACACACACTTCCACCATTTTTTTTTTTTTTTTTTGCCATGCCTAGTTGTTTTAAAAGAATAAAAGGTTTTAAAATGTCTCCACATGTTATCAACTCACTAGTTTTCATTGTATTCACTTAACTGTGATAGTCCTACAATATTATCCTGGCTGGTCTTGAGCTCCTGGACGTACGACGATACCTCACTATGTGAGTTTAAAGAAACTTGTTTTTCCAGGAAAAAGAAAACTAGGGCCACTAACTACAAAGTACATGGCAGAGAATCAAGTAGTATAGAATCATCAGGAACATTTGAGGGGCAAAAAGTTCCTTGAGCCTAAATTCCCAGTGACAGGAGCTTCCAGAACTCAGCTGTTAAACTGGGATGCTGAGGAAAGGGAGACTAGGAAAGAAAAATTTGAGAAGTAAAGTAGACTATCCAATACTCATAAAACAAATGGTAACAGACATAAACATGACTATACTCTTCACTATACCTTGCTAATGTTTCATACATCGTTTGCGCAACTTCCTTATATGCATGAAAATCATATGGGACAGCTTGCAGATTAGGACACAGTTGTTTAGCATGCCCGAAAAACATTCCATTCTTAATGCCAACTTGTCTAGAGAAAAAACAAAACACAACGGACATTACAAAATGAAGTCTTTGGATGACAACCAAATAGAAAATTATGTTGGTATTTCCCCATGCCACTAACATACAAGTTCCACGCAACTCCCTTTCTCATTAGGAGTTAACAATAATAGGAATTAGCAAAATTAGCAAATCCATTGTCCCCCCCAACAAAAACTGATAGTTGTCTCACTAGTATAAAAGACAGCTCTTGTCTGTTTTCTAACATTTTTCCTAAAGCTTGACCTCTGGCCCCTTTGCAGAGATGCCAGCACGCCACATGCTGGTGATATCACAAGCACCACAGAGCAGGAATGTACTGTCAAAAAGGTTTTCTTCCCCTACTATATGGCACAGTTTAGCCAGGGTTCATCCCCCAAAGACAAAAAATATGAACGCAAAAACTACACAAAACAGTGCTATGTGACAAACAGACAAAATGTACTCATCCTATTACCACCCAAATCCCAATTGACCAATTCCATGCTCCTGAAGTGGCTCCACAGTGGCTGAGATGCCAACAGCATTGGATGTGGTAGGACATCACTCTGGGCAGGAGCCAGGGTTCCAGAACTTTGAGAGACCTAATTGAAAATGGTAAATTTAATTCTACTGTGTGTCTCAATGCCCCACATTACCTTTGTTATTTGGAGCATTCAGCATAAAACTATAATTATGGAATTATATATAATTATTAAAATTCCATTTTTATCACTCTGTAAAGAACCAAAAAAAATTACAGTAAAAAATACAAGCAAAATAAAGCAAAGTTTAACCAATTTACACAATATCATCAAATAACACAGTCATGGTTATTCTATACAGTGATTCAGTGTTTACCCAAGTGAATTAGTTGGAGCTGTGCCTTGTTTCAAAAACAGACACAAACAGTCTTCAGTAACTTAAAGGCCAATTACATTCCTAACAACCTATCTGAGAACCAAGAAGGAATAAGGACCCTTTCATTAATCAGAGGCAAATGCAAAATTACATACACTTTTCACATTTCACATATACAAATACAAAAATAAACTATTCCAGTCTCAAATCCCAAATAGATAAAGAATATCAAATAAGAAAACAAGAAATAGGAAAAGAAGTGATGACTAACAAAGAATGGTAAAGATAACATCTCAGGTACACTGTCGGGTGCTGTTTAATAAGTTGTCAAACAAAATACCTCAAGATGTTCATGAAGACATATTTGCATTTACCAGCAAAAGAATACAGTAAACAGGATTTAATCGACAGATTTAATGAAGGTAAGTGCAGATATAACTTTAGTTATGTAGAAGCATGCAGTCTGGACAAATTATGAGGAATTGTTAAAAGCGAAAAAAAGGACTAGATTTAAAAGGGATAAATTTCTAGAAATAAAAACATTAAATACGTAAGGTCAACATGTAAATTTACAAATTAAAGGTAATGGGATATGCTACATAGTTCCTATTACAAATTAAAGGTTATGGAATATGCTACATAATTCTTTATAAAGTATATTCTCAAATGTAATTTCTTTGTCAAAATTTCTATATACACAAAAGCTTTCAGAATAACATTTCTTAGACTAAGATACCATATCAACTTAGATATTCATGCAAATTTCCCATGGGGGGAGTTTCCCTAGAAAATTGAGGATGATTCTGAACTCTTGATCTTCCTCCTCCTCCACCAAGTGCTCCAAAGTACAGGTGCTGCCCCCACAGCCAGGTTTTGCTATGCTGGAGATTGAACCTGGGGTCTTGTGCATGCTTGACAAGCAATCTACTAACTGAACCAAGGTAAAGTTTATGAGCCAGTCTATACTACTAGGAAATATCAAACAAAAAAGGAAAACCAAAGAGTTTTCTCATTAATTAAGGGAAGCAAAAACCCTCATTGAGTTGATTTTTAGGAAATTAAGATCTGTTCAGAGAAAAATGGATAAAGCCAAGTACTATAATATCTGCAACAAATGGTGGTACATTACTGTAATCCAAGTACTCTGGCAGAAGAGGCAGAAGAATTCTGAGTTTTAGGACAGCTTGGGACACAAAACAAGATCCAGAATAAAATGAGCATAGGCAGTTCAACCTTGTCTCAAAAGTGAAAAACAATTCACAGAATTACTAATGTATTTCTTCAACTCCTTTATGGGATAAATTACCAATACTGTACTTGCCAAGTATGTGCTGCAAAGAGTCTGTTCAAGTTTAAAGTGCATAGAGCCACTTATCATGTAAGTGGGTAAATATTTTGGTGTTGGATTATACAATACACACATAAAAACACTGAATCAATTGTTACGATTCACTCAGTATACTAAAATTAACAAAAACTTTATCCCTAAATAACAGTAAATGGTTCTCACAAAAGCACATGAAAATGAAGATTTTAAATACTACATTTCTTAACTTTATTTTATATTTATTTTTTGTTATTTAGCAACAAGTACAACATGAGCTCTCTCTGCAGGAAGGATGACCTTGAACTCTAAACGCTCCTTGCCTCTACCTCCACAGCTCTAGAGCAACAAGTTACCAGCATGTGCCCCTGAGCCTAACTTAATCTACGTAAAATCGACTGGAATCGATATATCTCATTACTCATTCTTCAATATACCTAGCTTCTCATGGGTGACACCTTATTTTTGCCCAAGTAAGCATACTGCAGTCTACACACACTCGA
Source organism: Typhlomys cinereus (assembly GCA_023101885.1). Lineage (NCBI taxonomy): Eukaryota > Metazoa > Chordata > Mammalia > Rodentia > Platacanthomyidae > Typhlomys > Typhlomys cinereus. The sequence goes on along the minus strand of JALPQD010000566.1, from coordinate 1,018,382 downwards.
CTGTCTCCGTTATACTCTATCCCTGTTAAATTCATTATATGCATATTCTAATCTTCACAGAATATACCAGTTGTGTACTTACAAAAATAGAGGGGGAAAGGGAAAGGAACCAAAATATTTTTTAAATACATTCATTAGGAAACATATTTTAGAAAATGGAAAGTTACAATTAAAAGTAAAAAGAAAACAGCTGTGGGGGTTTTTCCCCCAAATTCATCTTCCTTTTACTGACCTTTAAAATTAACACTTGCCATTTAAATTAGCATTTAAGTGACTTGTTGCACAGTCTTTTACACTCAGCTATGATTCCCCCAATGATCTGACCCTCTGCTTGACTCCCTCACTTGTGGGACAGTATGAATTAACAATCCAAACACCAGTGGCCATGAAATCCAGTACCACCCGAACTGAACATGCTTCTTTCCTTGGTAAGCCTTGGAGTGCTCATCCAGCATGTCTTCGGCAGCTGCTACTGAGTTTGGACCCTACAAGGCTTACACCAAGGGAAGAGCTCTCATGTTACGAAGCCAGCAACACTTAAGGATATGTGTTTTTTTGTGTCATTATGTACTGTAGATACTGATTACAGTCATCAGCTCTCAGAATGATTAGCCTATCAAGGGCCAACAATCTCAGCTCTGAACTGCCTGTGCTTAGAAAAAGCAATAGCAATGATTCCAAATACATTTGTGTTTCGTTTGATTTATCAAGAAAGTTTTAAGTCTTTGGCCACATTATGAACTGACAATGTTAAGACATACTTTTATTAACAAGAAAAAATAACAGCCAGAGAGTATGAGTCTGACATGCCATAAAACAGAGAAGGACTTAATCTTTTACATTTATTCATGTTTGAAATAATGCTTATTTAAATATTAAAGTTATTAACAGATTAAACAAACTCCTGTATTATGTACTCAAAAACATTTTCCTCAGATCAAACTTACTTGAATAACCTCAACTTTGAAGACTGAAAAATAACTGACTTTTCATAATTATTGATTTAACACATTATCAATGACATGTCTGAATGTGTTTTAAAGGCAAATATGTTAAGTATTCAAATTAATGGGAAAGAAAAGACTTCTCTAATAGTTATTACATTCACCCTACTTTTATAACTATTGCAATTTATTTCTCAATAAACTTTTTAGTAAAAAGAATGCAAGCATATTCCTCTTATACTGAAATAATGGACTCTAATCAGATCTTATTGTACATAAATACCTATAGAAAGTTAGTGTAACAAGTTGATACATTGTTGCTAATTTGATGTGAATTAGGTCTAATTATAAGAATATTTTACTTAAGTTTAATATGAAATCAAGTTTTAACTTAAGAAATATCATTTTTATAATAAAGTAACTTGTTTATAATACAGGTTAGAGTAGATAAATATTAAGACACTGTCTTTTCCATTCCATTAATTTCATGTTCAAAAGTCAATGAAAACAACAATGTCCGATTCCTACTGGTTTTCACTGTAGTATTGATGGTAGTGGAAATTAAAACCATTAATTCTATAACATGTTTACATGTTGTAACATGTTACAAACATGGCCTGAGTGTTCAAATCACAGGTCTGAGTGTCATGTCTCAATCTTTTGAAGATTATATAAAATAATTACCTATTCACTAAGAATTGTAACTCACTGAACTTCTACATACCTGGCTTCATAACTACAAGAAGCAATTTCAGCTTTTGACAAAACAGAATCAATTCCATTTGTTTGTCCAGAATCTTGATTCTCCCATATTGATGAATCTGGTATATCTGCTTTAAGATAAAATTTAATGATTATGTTAAAAAATGATTTTCCTGAACTTTTATTCAAGAAATTTGTTTTCTACTATTTTCAAAAACAAATGTTTAAGAAATTCCAAATGCAGTTATTTCAGCTGATATAATTTCCTTGTTTAGTACAGAAACCTTTATGGTGGGTTTCTTCCATTATATTCTTCAGCAGCCATCAGATAACATAAGTGTCTTGTGTCAGTTATAAAAAAATGAAATATGCCATAAAATATTGTTATCCTGTAGCACAAGTCCTTAAAATAGACAAGAGTGAAAATGACCAGGGGAAAACTCCCACTCCCACTGCCTTAGAAAGACTATATAGCTCACTGCAGTGAGAAAAAGTCAATAGAAAAGTTTCTTGGAATGCTCTCTGCAGATCTCACAGCTAACCAACAGCTGAAGAAACATCAAACTTCTAGGAGCCGTTTGATAAAACAGTAATTTAGGCTATAAAGAAGTTTCATCTTAAAGTCTTTTGTTTTAAACATACATCAGGCAAAAACAGTCTCACATTATTTCCCCCTTTCAGGTAATTCCATCTTTTGTTTAACAATGCATATTCAATTAAAACACTGGACTGGATTTAATTGACTTATAGGATACAACTCTAGCCTAAATAGTAAAATACCTCACTGTTATTGCTTAGTATCCAAACCAAAATACGAGTTTGCATTAAAAGCCTAAAAACATATGGTCTAGAGAGCCTACTGGTCACTAGAGAGCTATATCTCACTACTTTATCATGTTGAGCTTTGCTAGCAATATGATACTAAAATAAAGCTTTGGTGACATCTCAGGATAATATAATCAGATTAAAAGAAAAGTGTGCTGTAAAAAACATACATTTTAAAAACACAATCTAATTATGTCTCTTGTAATTAGCAACATTAGTAAAACAAGACCAAAATGCACCACTTCAACTAATTCTAGACGAACCTATTCTGAATGCACCACAATAATACAAAGCTAATAAACCTAGCATTTCTCTTCCATTTATTTAAAAGACTAATGGTCCATAAAAATCAGTCAAGTTAATGCACCACCAGGAAAACATGACAAAATATCTGGCTTCATGGCTAAAATAACTTCCTCATTTGATCAGCAATCATGTACATTTTTTACCTAACTTTATAATCCGTACAGGTACAGATCCTAGTGCCCACACATGAACACTAACTACTATAAAAGCAAATCAAACTCAAAATTGGCATCTTGGTGGGATCACCTCCTATTTGTACTAGAAGGGGAAAAAAAAATGAGTATGTAATGTGACTATGTTTCTGATAAAATGTAACATATGCTACACTGATACAAATTCAAGTCAGAAGGTCAGCAGTACTTCGTGTTTCTGTAACATTCCATTGTTCTAACCTAAGAACTTAATGGTTGTCAGTGATACAGTCCAACAGAGGGTGCTATGAACAACGAGGACTGTGGAGGCTTGCACAGCCACAATCAGCTGCCTTTAAAAATTATAAATGAGCTATGCCTTAAAAGGGAGGTAAATGACCTCTATATTTAAAGGACTAGTTAGGACTCTCCTTGGAATTACCAAAGCTCAGGCTCAAGGTGATATCAGAATGTGGTCCATGCGCCCCCAATGCCCTGGCCTGAGAGGCAGCACCATCATATGTGCTCCTCTTCGCTGGGCTGGCTGACCTGTTTCACAGTGCAGCAGAGTGCGTGGGTCTCTCCACCAGCGGAGTGAGTTGCTTCATGTGAGACTCAGGGAAATGCAGGGATACACTGTCCTCATTGGAGGGCAAGGTAGAGAACTGCTGATCAAAACTTGACAAACTAGACGGGCACATGGAGAATGTGGAGGAACGGTTGGAGAAATCAGAAGCCAGGACCCAAGTCTGTGAAAAAGAAATCGCTCAGAATAAATCTATGACTAATACGATTTTTAAAACTGTTGTTCTTTAGAATGAAAACTGAAGTTGAAGGGATAGAAAATATCTGCATACTGGGAATACAGGAAGGGGTAAAAGGCCCCATCCATGAAATGCAGAGTATAAGTGGTTCTGAATGAGATCATGAATGAGAAGTCTAACTACTGAGAACTACTCAGGAAGCAGTTGCCAAAGGATGTCACGGATAGAGGAGATCCTGTATTTACACTGCCTAATTTCAGAAAATGAGGATTAAGAAATTCAAGTTTCTTAAAAGGTCTATAGATGCTTCTTTGTCCTAATACTCTGCCTATCCACAGGTCGAAACATTAGAACTGATCTCTATAAAGCTACTGTATAGAAAACAAAGACTATAAACTCCTAAACTAATTTTCAGTTTGTTTTTCTTTACTTCTTGTGCCGTGTCTACTAATGATCCAGAGAAAGAAAAGATCAAGATAAGAGGAACAAAGGCACTGGAAAAAAAAGTTCTGAGCATAAACATGGTGGCAACTCCAACAAATGACAACTTAATCCTTTCATACATAGCAAATATTTGTGTAAGCTCTTAATGGGTCCAAAGGCTTCATGAAGTTAAAGCAAGAATACAATAAGTATTATAGTCACTTTTTCTAATGAAAGGAAGTCTATTGGGACAGTTTTCAATGAACAGTGAAATTTAAACCTAAATATTTCGTCTAATCTTTCTTTTTGGTGTTAACACCCACAGAAGTGAAGCAAATATAAATTATAAAAGGAGGTTAAAAAGTCATGAAAGCTCAGGGCTATATAGATGAAGGCAATTAAGGAACCAATGACAAAACCACTTTTATGGTCAATGATGGAAAGCAAAACAGAAGACAACCAGCTCCCTGCTATGCTAAAGGAATATGAAACCTACCAAGATCAAATGCTGGAAGTAAACTGTTGACATAAGAAGCTGACTCAGACGCTACCCACCAGCAACTGAGCACAAAGTAACTTGGAGATGCTACAAAACATACACATCTATGACTTTTATTTGCTTTGGATATTTATTCAGTAAGTGTTCACTAAGTGCCTAACGTGACAAATATGTACTTTTTTAGGCTACTTATTTCTAGAACTCAAGAATTTCGTCTTTTTAATAATGCCACATAGGAAGAAAAAAACCAATCCTGTGTAAAACTATAATCAAGACTCTAATAACCATGCCACAATACAACTAAGTCTTAAACAAGTTCAACAGCCTTTACTTTAAGATCTATTGCTGACACAAAATACTATGGAAAGATTTAACCAAGAAAAGTTGGAAAACATGTAGCATAAAGTGCATACAAATGAAGTATAAAAGTCTATCTGAAGTTGTGTTTATACTTACAGCACCTAAGCATATGATCAAACTACAAAAAAACTAATTCCAAAAAAAAAAAGAGGAGCTTGGAGATGTCCACTGACTCTTCTTTACTTCAATAGTTTCTTTCTTTCTTTTTTTTAACTTACATAAATAAGCCCGGAGTTTTATAGCAGATGAATTAGGAAATTGAAACAACTGGGGAACCAAACTGCATGTTTTCTAGTCTACTGCATATACTTCCTGTTTAGTATTTTTCATTTTTAAATTCTTTATGATTTTACAAGATATTGATGAGGAATCAATCAGTATCAAAGAACTTAATTAGGTAAGTATTTCTCAGGGAATCATATGAGGAAATAAAAGATGCACAGAGAGTTTATATGTGATTAGCCTAACTTATTAAACACTGAGAGAGCCATGAAAATGTTTCCTATGTGAAACAGGCTCAGTAAAATAGGAAGATACTGGTATGCAGATTCTTATTCAAATAAACTACAGTTTTCCATCTTTAGTAAACCAAATCTCCTGGTGTTGCCTTAGGCTTGAATTTTGGAGTCTTCTGACTCAGTTTCCTGAGAGGCAGAATTACAGGCATGTCCCATTGTGTCTGGCTCCAAGTTCTAGAGTTTCCTAATGATTTTTTCATATAGATTTTTAAAAAGCCCAAATTTCAGTGCCTTTCTTATAAGGTCAAATGACTAATAATTCTCTCAAGACTTTCTAATAGAGTTCTACAAAAGGACCATAATTTTCATCCCCAAGCTAAATTTGCACAAAATCACTCTTCATTGTGTTCCAAGAGAACATCACCATTCGATTAAATAAAGCAATAGAAAACCAGTCATCTGTATTTTATTCAGATTTTGTTTTGCTTCAAGCTGCCACTGATATCCTTTAAAACCATTGAGTTTAAAAAAGCTGGTCATTCTAACTCTGCTTTTATTCCTAAAGCAAAGACAGCAACACCACTGTCCACTCGTCACCCACAGGAGGGCCACTGACTTCAAGGAGCTCGTCAGTACCTGCTTTGCCTTTCAGGACTTTGTTCTGGTAGTACTGCCACTCCAGCTGGGGGTTAGCACCAGGACGTAATGGTGCCCTTCCTGTGCCTCTGTTACTTGTAACGGCCACTGGTTTGCCTATGGGAAAAAAAGCTTAAATTATTTCTGTATCTAAGTACAAAAAAATGTTAAGAATATACAATGGAAATTTTTTCATGGGACTTTCATCATATTAAATTTTTCTTTTTTAGCATTAAAGCTTAGAAGAGAAGACTTTAATTACTAATACCATGCTAAATTCACCTAAATTTCTTGGCTATCCCACAAAAGTAAACTACTAGTGACAATTCTGATACAAAGCCTCAACCTAGAAACATCCTGCCACTGGGCTTTTTCATGGTTTTTGTTTGACTTCTTGTACTTGGAAATGGGCAACTCAGATGTGATGATCAGAACGCAGACAAACATCAATACTCACCTTTCAACTTTACATTAAGAGAAAAGTATAGAGATGCGTTCACAGCAATAATAATCTTATCTCTTAAAAAACCCAACATGACTTTTCAGTCTCCCATTTTTGTTTAGTAAGGAAAATTACTCTAAGGTATCATTACCATGTTTCTGTATGAAAGCTACAAGATATGGATAATGATTTTGTACAGCAATAACATATAAAGTAAGTAACTGGGTTGCAGGAGTAGCTCAATAAGTACAGCATAGGCTGTGCAGACAAGAGACCCAGCAACAAAACCAAAATAAAACGAAACCAAATTATGAAATAGTATGTTTCTCACAAGCGAAAATCAATTAAACGTTTTAAAAATTCCTTTTAGTGCTGAGGAAGAAACTACCCATGACAGAAAATAACTCTGTGACAGAAACCTAACAATCTCCATAGCATAACTAATGAACTTTGACATGAAATACTGCTTTACAGGAAATGACATTACTATAACATCTCTTTCAGAAAGGAGGAAATCCGTACTAAACCTTTTTAAAAATATGTCAAATTCACAAATACATTAAATTATATTAAAATAGGCTATACTAGATGACCCAGCTTCTTTTAGCAGTATTTAATGATACCAAATTATCCTACAACCAATGGTTAGGATATCCACGTGTTATCGGGACAACGAAGTTGTTTGCACAAAAGCAGTGATTCAATTCAAGTAAGAAACAGACTATTATAAAATTTCTCTTAACATAAAAATATAGAAAATGACATTTCTACTTGCACCTTAAGTGACAAATCCCTCAGCTTAAGATGAATATTCCTCATGATGACTTCCTTTCTATAGGAAGAGATTGTCTAACTTTCCTACATCTTTGATAATAATCTAAATAATCTGAAAAGGGGAACTGATCTTGCCAAAGAAATCATAATATTTTTTCAAAGAATATTTTGTTATCTCCATGCCTGTTATATACACTCAAAGTAATCATTAAAACATGTTATATATTCATAAACTATTAATTTCTTAAAACATAAACAAGAATACAGACCTATGAGATCTGGTCTATTTCGTATACCCACTGACACAAAGAAGCAATCCATATCAACATGCATAATACAGCGTTGATGCCTGGATGAACTCAATATCGATGTATTTCCTAAAAGGAAAAAGAGAGTATTCAAACCCCAAACTAATTCCTAATACTAATAAAATAGGTATAGTTGGTTTTATAAATCATATTGAAATAACCTTATAAGGAAAATAGGAGTCTTAAAGTATTACAGATTGTTTAAAACATTAATAGACAAATTTCAGTTTTAGTTTTCTAAGATATTTTAATTATGAACTGCCAGGGCATCTTTTCCTAATCTGCATTCTAATGAAGTCTGTAATTATAAGTTTGTCCAAAAAAAAAAAAAAAAAAAAAAGCTTACTGCAAAAGAACTTTATTCTGCTGCTGATACCAGCACTATTTCATATATTTAGTTATATGGTCACTAGTCTTGTTCTTGGTAGGTCAGGCATCAAAGATTTACAGGGATAATTTCTCTAAGTTCTCACAACACTATGAGGGAAGGAGGGATCACAACTATCCCCACCTTACAGATCAGTAATATGCATAAGCCCAAGCTGGGATTTAAGGCCAATCTGATTTTCAGAGCCTTCAAACTATCATGTTACTGTTCTAAATCGATATGCTTTAAAAAGCAGTCTATAAAACAAAAAACCTATATACAAATAGAATTTTTATTATGCCACTAGATATTACTAAAAAGTAGCTGTCTGGTGCATCAATAAAAGTAAATATTCCCGAAAAATCAATGGTTTCTAATAACTCTGAGATACACAGGTGAAGATTATAACCCTATTATGGTTAAATAATATTAGAATACTATTATTTATGGTAATAAAACATTTATACCATTATTAACACTGGTCCTCCAAAATAACACAGGTCCTAAACCAAAGAGCCTTGAGCTTGTAAAAAGTTTTGAGCTCAGAATATTCCTGCAATAGGCTTAAGAATATTTGTACTGAAGATAAGCTTTTTAACAGGCTTTAGGGAAATTAGTCTAACAGTGGATCACTTCATTCACCAAATTGTGATTATGACACTGTTTACCAAGCTGACATTCTCTGTCAGGTACCAAACCTTTGTCCACATTATTTTTAAGCTGATACCACCCACCATTAGGCAGACATCATCGATTCCTATCATTCATCGGCAGAAATTTGCCAGACTCTAGAAAGACAAGTCCATGTCCACGCAGTCGAACAGCGGTAGCTTCAACACTCAGATTCAGGCTAAACTATCTCAGTCAAATCCATGTGCTTCCCCGCCAACCTTTGTTACCTTCGGAAATGACTTACACAGTAAATCTTAACAATCACAATTTATATCTTTCCTCTCTCTCTCTGTGGCAGTGCTAAGTATCAAACCCAGACCCTTGCATATGCTAGACAAATAAAACTCACAATTTTACTGTATAGAAGTATTAGGTAAACGTAACTCAAAATGGCAGTGATTAAAGAATATACAATAGACAAACCAAATACCTACCCACTGCTTTCACAAAAATAAATATGTGTCAGTTTAATCCCATTCATGGAAGTAAATAGTATTTTAAAACTTTCAAAATGAAATGACCTATAGGTTATAAGGCCAAGACACGACAGCAAGAATATCTAATATGACGTTATTCTGAAATAATTTCATAAACACCAAAATAAGCATTTTAACTAAAAGCGTGTAAGAATATACCAACTAATAAAATAGAATAACAACAAAAGTCCACATGGAAAGGCCCTATGACTTTCTAGGACAGACCCATCTAGCTAAAGCTAATATTACAAACATTGCAGATCTCATTCATATATATAAAAAAAGAAAAAAGACAAACCCTGTAATTTATCAAAAATATCTATGATCTCTAACTCGGTCTACAGCAGAAATTCAAATAACTGCCAAAAATTAGCCTACTAATGGGCAGGATAGATGGCTCACGGGTTAAACCTCTGCCTGTCAAGCAGAAGGATCTGAGTGTAGAGTCTAGATCCCATGTAAAAATGACGCGCAGAAACGGTAGCAGCTTGCACTTCCACCCCTGGAAGATGAACCCTGGAAAATCCCAGGGCAAAGCAAAAAGAAGATAGAGCAATCCAGAATGATACCTGAAGTCAACCTTGAGCTTCCTCAGACATATATAGTGCCCTCTGATAACATGTCTCTCTCTCTCAAAAAACAGCCTATTCCTATTGGGTTTGTTAGCTTTTGAGAATAATTATTAAAAACAAAAACATAAAAGCATCTTCTTAGATGTGAAAATACTTGATCTTACTAAGTTTACCATTTTTAGGTTCAGAAATTTTATGTCAATGCTGTTTAATTTTTTAAAAGTTCATTTTGATGTAAACTTCTAGAAATTAACAACTTCATTCTTACAGGAGATAAAGTATAAACATTTATACAGTTCAAAACTTCATAACTTCAACAATTTATAAAATCTACACAAGAAAAGAATGCTCAGAATCAGAACACTGATACTATTTTAACGACCTAACATTTTCAGTTAGCAGAACTATCTATTAAAAAAACCCAAAGTATTCTGCTACGCTTATTCCAACTTTCATAACCCAGCACATCCAGTAGTGATAATACCAATGAATGTCTATGTAAGAACAAAATCATGAACTGTAACTGTTTCTTAAGAAAACAATTTTAGTATCTACCTGTGTCTGTTACAACAAGGGAAGACCTGCCTGTTTTCATTTTTTTTAACTTTTCCCTTCCTGGGAAAATACCATTACTCTGTCTTTGTAGAGCATTGACAAACTCAGTCAATTCACATTTCCATGTTGAGATGTGATGCAGTCTTGAATGAGAATAGAAGTCTGAAATGAAACTGCAGTCTGAAGGTTTGCATGGCACTAACGGTACTGCCTTGCTAAAAGGAGGTCCTGAAGAAGTGCTTCTTGTGCTTGAAGGCCCCTGAACAGTGGAGTGGTGCACACCATTGATTCGAGTGTTACTGTGCAAAGCTGGGGAAACAGAGCTAGTTCTGTGTGGATTCCGCGAGGCGTCCACGCTTCGGGTGCTGTGCTGTAAGTGCTGCGGGGAGCAGTCTCTGAAGTCAGTGCTGCTCTTCTCGACCCTCTTCTCTTCCTGGGCAGAGTCTGGAGAAAGCCTGCTGGCAACACTGCTGCCCACAGGCACCAAGCAGTCCTGTGTCTTTAAGGCACCATTAGAACTATGAGTGTGTCCATTAAAAATGGCAGTACTGTCTCTGGAATGTGCAATTCCATTTTGTTTCCCTTCTGAAAGTTTCTGCTCCAGATCTACAAAACTAAAATTACTTGCATCTTCTTCATTCCAACTGTTCGTTCCATTCACTTTCATTTCCTTTTCTGTCTCAATCTTCTTAATTATGTGATTTCTAGCACGCAAGAAAAATTTAAGTTAGTAATAATGGAAAACTTTTAAAACTTAAAAATATTTTATTCACTTACATGTTTTCTTAGCAAAATAACATTTGGTATTTGATCCTTAAAATCAAAAAGTTACACCATTAATATAATATTGCAAAGTTTTAATAAAAAAATACCAAATGAAAATGGTAAGACAGCTGTTTTTCATTACATTTTTCTTTTTCTTTTCTTTAGACAGTATCTAAGTTGCTCATATTGTCCTGGAACTCATGGTCCTTCAGTCTGAGTTCTTGAAGTGCTGGGACCACAGGCCTGTGTTGTCACAACTACTTATTTTCTACTACTTCTCCAAAAAAATTAAACAGGAGCTATCAACTCTAAATCTTCCATCTATTTACCATAGTAAATACATTTTGCTAAATTAACATTAGAGATTGCGGTTTTTTCATAAAAAATGGACAAAAAAATCTTTATGTTAACTATTATTCCTGGTTTACAATAGGTTTTTATGTAAATCACTGTCTACAACATTAAAACCAACATTGCAACACAGTGGATTGAAGTCCAGAGTCCAGTGAGTTTCAGTAAGCCTGACAGCTGACAAACTGTACTAAGTAACCCATGCACAGGTCTCATTATTGTACAAGTATGTAAGAAGAATTAGGTATGAGAGGGTAACAGGTAAAATTTTCAACAAGAAAAACTGACGACACTTGCCAGATGACAAGAGAAATGGCACTTTATTATCAAGGAGTGTATTTTAGATGTTAAGATATCAGGAACAATCTAGGGACAGGCTATTTTAAAAATACAGGACCTATGTCAAATATGCAAAAATTCACACCTAGCTTACTGAAGATTTTGCTTTGTAATTCTCTGTAATAAATATAAAATTCATTTGTACTCATAAAAATCATCTAAGTAACAAAATCCAAAAGCTGGATTACACTGGTGATTCAATCACAGATGTCCACAGCATTACTCCAATTACAGTTCAGATTTCAGTAAAAGGGTAACATACACAGCACCAGACTACTAGCATTGTGAAATGTTAAGACCCTCATCCTAATACCCATTTGGCTTACATTAATGACAGCCTGATTACACAGAAAAAAATGGACAAGTTGATGCAAAGAATTGAGAGACCTATTTCTAGATGTGTCAGGCTAGCTAAATCTCCCACTGACTATGACACCAATTCTTAAGCTATCAAACTCAAACAGACCATCACACCAAATAAGGAAGAAAACAACACAAGAGAAATCACAGAAGCAAAAACAGAAGGCTGGAAAGATGACTCAGGGGTTAAGCCTCTGCCTCTCAAGCAGAAGGCCGGGAGCTCTGATCCTGTATCCCACGTAAAAATGCCAGGCAGATACAGTGGCAGCCTGTACTTTCAGTCCGAGAAGGTGAAGCATGGGAAACTCCAGAGCAACTCAATGAGGAAGTAGCACACTTCAGGGTGATTCCCAAAGTCACCCTAAGGTCTTCCACAGGCACACACTCAAAACAGATACACATGCAAAAATAAAAACAAAATATAAAAGACACAGGAACACTTTTACAGCAATTTATAAGAAGTACCAATTACACATCCCAAACTCAGAGAGCAAATAAAAAAAAGTGTAAGACAAAAATCTTAGTTTTCTAGATCACTAACATTCCTTACATGGACAGAAACACACCACAAAAATACAAGAAAATATATTGTTACATATGCAATTTTCTCTATACTAATTTCCCAGACTAGACAAATGTACATTTAAAATAGCTAGAATTAGAAATACTACCAGGAGAAATTTATTAAGCAGTGGCATATTTGTTTTTGTACATCCAATAGTCAAATTCTTTAAAACTGTAAACAGAAGTTTGAAAACAACCAACATGTCTTTTATACTGATGTAGGTAAGAAAAGATTGTGGATTTTTTTTCATATTATCAGCATATTTCTTTGACAGTATTTTAAAAGTCTAAAGTTTTTTTTTTTTTTAATACTAGATACTGAAACCAGAGCTTTGTACACATCAGACAAGTGCTCTACCACTAAGCTATATTCTCAGTTAAAGATGACAAATTAGGAAACAACGACAACAAAAACTGGATAAGCTTCTAAGTGAATGCAAGCTAACTTTCAAGTATCAACGACAAAATTACAGAAGGTGGTGATACTGGATCCTCCCAGGTTAGACTCCTGATCGTTCAGAAAAAAAAAAAAAATTCCCAAAGCAAGCTATTAAAAAAAAAGAGACAGCTAATGATAATAAACCACCTGACGTACCAGTTAAGGACAACACACCAATAAATTGTTAAATGTATTTACTCTGGATTACCACAGTAACTTAATTTAAACTTAAATCAATACATTTTTTACCCATCAACCACTTGTACTGAAGTCTAGAATCACTCCTCATTCTGTAACTTAGGGCCACCAAATAGCATATTATTATTATAGTTATGAATTCTGAAATTTTCAAAATTAATCTAACATGTATCTGGTTTTCCATGTATGGACTATAATGAAAATAGCTTGTACAGTTAGCTAGGTTTCTGAGAAAGTAACATTTTTAAACAAACTGCTCATGGGAAAATTATGAAAAGCCATGAAAAGAATTATTAATAACAGCTTAACTTAATTAGAAAATATATATTCAAATTATATTTCTGAAACTTTCATCATGAAGTAGTTAATTTAAGGGGACAATATACATACATATATTTCACCATGTTTATTATAGATGGTTAATCGGTTTTAAAATATTCGTATCTTCAAGAACAGGGGCCATGCTCACTGCTAAAAATCAGCTTTATTGTTTTTTAAAAGGACACAAACTTACACCCTGCTGTTGAGCTGTTTGGCTATACTGCTTGGACCTGGCACAGGGTCCTCAGGTTTGCACACAGGATTAAAGTTGAGACTTTTCTGTGCACTGGACGGCTTGGTGTACAGCTGATATGGGATGTAAGACAGGAGTCGTCCAGCTTTGATACTGAAACAGACAAGCAACATCAATGGAAAATTTCACATTTGATAAAAAGGAGCTTCAAGGGAAAAGAAAGTTCAACTTTGCACTTAAGAGTAAGATATTTTAGCCATGAACATGAACAGGTCTGGAATTTTACAAATTAGCACTCGCTGAAATGATCAGTATAATAGCCTTCATGACTTAAATATCGGGAAAAAATGAATAATTTATACATTTAAATGTGCATAAGATGTGTAGAAGACGATATATTTAGATATAAACTAGAAGGTCAGAAACGAATTTTCACACATATCTGACTCTGAATGTTCACTAAACATCAAACACTGACTAATACCAAGGGAACCTTAGTACTACAATGCTAGCTGATACTGGCACCTTTTTACTTTTCAGAACTGTGACTAAGTTGATTAACAGCCTGTCTATCTGGTTTGCAAAGACAAGACAAGCCTCATGTAGCTGAGGCCTTGAGTGACTGTTCTCTCTCTCTCTCTGAAAGTGCAGGGATTACAGGCACATAGCACCATGTCTAGATTCTGTAAGCTGTCTTAAACTGCTTTTTGCCTGCTAGCAAAGTGAGTTATATATAGCTATTATACTTATAAATTTAAATAAATTTGAAATTTCACTTCAAAATTTTCAAATAATTGACTAATAGAAAATGCTTATGGAAATATTCAAATTTTAGAAGAGGTTTCTTAAATATTAAGAAATTTTGTCTGTTTTTTAAGCCAAAATTATAAAAAACTATCACTTACAATTATTTAGAATCGTTTATAACTAAATACTTGTCTCATAAATCTAAGAATTTCAACAATTTTGTTTTCTAAATTGTTTTCTATGTTCTATAATTTAAAACAATATCAAAACGATGAGATAAGAAGACGGGGGGGAGGGGCTGGAGAGGTGGCTCAGGGGTTAATAAGCCTCTGCCTTGCAGGCGGAAGGTCCTGAGTTCAGATCCTAGACCCCACATATAGACACCGGGCGAAAGCGGGGATGGCCTGCGTTTCTGGTTCTGGTAGGGCGGAGCCTGTAAATCCCAGGGGATTCACAAGGAGGGGGTGGAGGCGTCCATGGTGGTTCCCGAATTCACCCATGGTTCTACACACCGCACATACATACACACACGCGCACACACACACACACACAATTGAATAAAAAAAAAAAAAAAAAAAACACGGGGGGGTGCACAGAAACAGAGACAGAGGGGACTGAACTAAAAAAATAAGTAGCCTGCAATAACTTAGGACACCATTCTTAAATGGTGTTCCCTTAATATATAACGAAGTCGGGGAAGGGGCAATAAAGTTACGTCACAGCAGCTTGTCATCCTATACTTCAAATTTCAACATAAAGTTGTCTCAAAAAAAAAGGCTATAACAAAAATTTACACTTACACTATAAGCAAGTATGGCATCTACAAGGGGAATGTCTGAAAAAAAATCTTAAACTGGTATGTACAGGCTTTTTGTTAAGTACTATTGTCTCCTGGAGGTAAGGACCTATAATCTGCCTCCGTTAGCTCAGGTTTAGTGGCATACACTGGAATTAGGAAATCCTAAGAAAAGCAATACTTCACACACTTTTAAGCTCTTTTTAAAACCTGTTCAAAAGAAAAAAAAGTTAGAAATCTATAGTAAAGATTAATACCATCCTTGCAATACATATGTGTAACAAAAATCTCACTAAAAATGGTAAAGATGCCTCAGTTGGTGAAAGCACATGTCATCAAGCCTGACATCCTATGAGTCCCTGGAACCCACAAGGTGAAAGAGAGAACTGACCCATCAAGTTCCGACCTCCACACACATGCAGTAGCATGAACAGGCATATATGCACAGACATCCAAATAAAAAAATGTTCACCCATTGAGCTATTTGTTGGTCCGGCATTTACTTGTATGTTAAGATCTATGCGTAAACTGACTTATTCACATATTTTCACATGAATATTTACTTGTATGTTAAGATCTATGCGTAAACTGACTTATTCACATATTTTCACATGAATATTTACTTGTATGTTAAGATCTATGCGTAAACTGACTTATTCACATATTTTCACATGAATATTTACTTGTATGTTAAGATCTATGCGTAAACTGACTTATTCACATATTTTCACATGAATATTTACTTGTATGTTAAGATCTATGCGTAAACTGACTTATTCACATATTTTCACATGAATATTTACTTGTATGTTAAGATCTATGCGTAAACTGACTTATTCACATATTTTCACATGAATATTTACTTGTATGTTAAGATCTATGCGTAAACTGACTTATTCACATATTTTCACATGAATATTTACTTGTATAACAAACTCACATGAATGGTACAGGCCACACACAAGCAGGAATTAGAAAACCTGAATTCCAAAACCTGCTGTTTGTGAGTAAATCAGTTAAACTTACTGGTCTTATTTTCTCATCCAAAAATGAGAACAGACTATATTATTATGCTCCAAAGGCACTTTTATTCATTTAAAAAGATGATTAAAAATTAACTCCAGGCGAACTAAAAACCTGCTTTTAAAATTTGTAACCTTTTCAGCTGCCTTTTCTATTGTGTCATCTCCATAGATGTGTCAATGTGAGGAACAGGTAGAAATAAAAACTGTAAGAAAAAATACCTCTAAACAAAACAAGTCCCACCCAACCAGAGCCCTCTCATTGCCCAGTTTCCCACGGTGCCTCCAAAACCAAACCATTACGCTCAGATTAAAAATTCTAGCCCTGGGACAACGACAGGATTGTCTGTGACAACACACTGCAAAGTTACTAAGGCTAACTTCTTTTAAATCACTTATGTTCCTTAACAGGAGACATAGCTAAAAGCCGTGATTATCAATCCCACATATTGGGCAAAAATTAGTTGATTCATGAGCATTCAACACAAGAGGAAAAATCTAGTATATTCTAGGCAGAGACTTCCACATTTAATTCATAGATGTTTTAAAAACCTTTTTCATCTATAAGATACATTTCACTTTCTGGAAATTGTACAAGCATTTTTTGAATTTTTAGAATTTAAGTTCTAGAAATTGCTGATGCTTACAGAATAAAAATAACAACAATAGCTTCTCGTACATTCTACCTCTACAACATGCCCAGCCTTGTGTCTAGTAGTCTACACAACTGATTTCTAGTTCTCACGTTACCACGACAGGAAGATAAGCACATGCTTTTATGAATGAAGAAGCAAAGGTTTCAGGTGAATGTGTTTTTAAATGCAAAATGTATGGATACAGAATTATTTAGATGTGAACCCAAATCTATCTCCAGAGTAAAAAGTCTTTTCCACTGCTATTGTTTCTCTTTTTTTTTTTTTAATTTTTTTATTATTTATTCAAGTGTGCGTGTGTGTGTGTGTGCAGAACTATGGACGAATTCGGGAACCACCATAGACCTCCTCCACCTCCTCCTTGTTTACTCTGCCCCGGGATTCACAGGCTCCGCCCTACCAGGACCAGAAACGCAGGCCACCCCCACTTCTGCCCAGCATCTATATGTGGGGTCTAGGATCTGAACTCAGGGCTTTCCGCCTGTAAGGTAGAGGCTTAACCCCTGAGCCACCTCTCCAGTCACTATTGTTTCTCATTTTTAAGAGAATTACAATTAACGATAGAATTAAAAAAAAAATGTTGGAGCAACTAAATGTCTGTTTCTTTCATTAGTATCATGTTATATAATCTGATCATGTTTTATAAGAGAAATAAAAAGCACTGCAAATTTTTAATGAATTTACAAACAATTTAATTTAATTGAAACAATGGTGGAAGCTTACCTTTCTACAATCCATTCAGGTCGAATTACTTTTTCCCCTTTTAATTCTTTAATTTTGGCATTAGGAAGGTTTGTTGCAATAATGTGTGTTGTTTTGGATCTGGAATAATACACATGGTACTGACCTCCATGCAACATCATTAGCTTTCTCAATTCCTCAGCAGAAGGATCTATAAAATCAAGATCAAATATATTAGAATTTAAGGTACAAGAAAAATGAATGTTAGGCTGAAAAATCCCTTAAATGGGGCAACTTACTGAACATCTCTATAAACATTTATGGCTTACCTTCCACGCTTAATACATTAATGACTTCAGAGTAATACAAGAAAAGTTAGATCATTATTCACAGTTACTAAAAGTAGTACATTTACTACAGAGCATATTGAATGTGTTTATGTCTCATGAAGCTTAATAATTATAAGAAAATATTTTAAAAGTTCATCATTCTCTAGTATAAAAGTCACAATGTTAAAAAAAATAAAGTTCAGGGCTGGAGAGACGGCTCAGGGGTTACACGCAAGCAGAAGGTCTTGAGTTCAGATCCCAGGTCCCACATAAAAATGCCAGATGGAATGGCAGCAGTCTAAACTTCCCACCCTGGAAAATTCCAAAGCAAAGCAAAAAAGAGGTAGAAGCAATCCAGGATGAGTCCTGAAGTCACCCTTTGTCCTCCACAGAGACACACAGTGTCCTCTGATATACACATACATACATAGACATACACAACATATTAAATAAGTTTAAAAAAAAAATTCAAAACTACAGAAAATATTTTATATGTCTAAAATTTTGAAATACATATCACAATTATATTTTTCAGTAAGAATGTGTACTTCACTTAAGTTGTATTAGATCTATATGGCTAGTATCACATAATTATTTTCAAGTACTTTCCTGCTTCTTTCACCTAACATCCTAATGAATATTCTAATCACACCTCCCTCTTCAAGTTTTTCCCAAGAGGGAAAGTTTCCATAGTCTTTTGTATCTACCTTGTTATTTCAGTTTTATGTCTAATCCACACAGGTCCAAATTCCAATAAATGATTCTTATTATGACAACTATCTAATTAGGTAAATGTTAATCTTTAGAAATAGGGGCTTGGGGACATCACACATACAGAAATGTGAAATTTGCCTCATTTTCATTACAGCATGTACTTCATTCGATGCTACTGAAGAAAAATAACTGGCATTATATGATAGAAACATGTTAAAAGCCATGATGCAAACCAAATATGTAATTTAACATTTTCTAATAGCTTTGTTCAAATAATAAAGTGAAAATATTTAATGCAGTAGGTCCAAAATATTTTGAAATTAGATTAATACAAAAAAAATCGCCATAATTGCAATCTTTTTTGCAGTAAGTTTCTGCAGTCCAGTATAAATACTACATTTAAAATACATCTCAATTTAAGCCACTAAACTGGACAATGCAAAACAAATAACTGAAACATACTTTCGAATAAAATGAACTTAAAATTCATAATGGAGGGTTTTTTTTAAAGATAAAGTATTACAAAAACTAAACTACAGCATCATAGTGATTTAATGTAAAATGGTAGAAGTGGACCAGCCAGATCAGTTGCTATCTACAATTTTGTCTCCCCCCCCCAAGATTAAAAGAACCTGGCTGACTTTATAAAGAAACAATGATCTGGGTCTTCGATTACTGGAGAAGCTGAGGCAGGACGATCTTAAGAACACCAGCCCTTCTCCTAAAATTTAAAAAAAAAAAAAAAGTAACAATGAAAAGCAAAAACTTCAAGGCTACATTACAATGTATTAATAGAGACAATCCGTAACAGCACAAAAATCTATACAACTTTCTGGGTTCACCTATGGACTTGTTCATCTACAATTTAGCTTTTACTAAATGATTAAAGCAGAAAACATTTGGAGGACCTCTAGTTAGTCCAATGATGTTATGAATACATTAACTGCACACCTATATTCACAATACACTTTTCCCTCTGTTAGTAGCTCTTTGACAGCTAATTATTCAGGATATTTAACCTAAAAATTAGAGTTCATTGTCCTCCCACAGGATAAAACTAAGAGGGTTGAAGTTTAAATTGTGACAAATTTCTCAGTATGAAGTTGTAACTATACTGCATAGAAAAAGCACTCTAGGACTCTTTCCCCACCACGCTGTGCTATGAGGACTATCGAAAGAACAGATCCTAGTAATTTGAACTTCAGCCAGGAGAGCTATTTATTTCCCAAAAGAGATTTCACATACCTTTGATGAGTGATGCCACCTTGCAGGATAGTAGGTAGAGCCACACCCAGAGAGGAACTGCTTAGTTGTGTGCTCCCCGGTGTTCTATTTAAACTTTACTCTCCTGCCTGCATTTCTATGAGTGACATTTTTTTAACAATTGGACTGACCTTTATTGTGATGAAATTAAATAAATTTCCTTTTTCTGCTTTTAACTGTTAATTTGGATTCTTAAGATTAGGTAGGTGGATAGTCAAACAGGAGGACAGGTCCAATTACAGGAGGTAGAAGTGGACCATGAAAATGACTCTAAAAAAGGTAAAATCGGGGCTGGAGAGGTGGCTCAGGGGTTAAGCCCTGAGTTCGGATCCCAGATCCCACGTATAGACGCCAGGAGGAAGCGGGGGCGGCCTGCCCTTCTGGTCCTGGTAGGGGGGAGCCTGTGAATCCCCAGGCAGAAGGAGGTGGAGGCGGCCATGGTGGTTCGCAAATTCGTCCGTGGTGCTACACACACACACACAGACAAACAGACACACGCGCGCGCACATACACACGCACATGCGCACAGTTGAATAAATAATAATAATAAAAAAAAAATTTTTTAAAAAAAAAAAAAGGTAAAATCACAAACTGTTATCAGACTGATCTAAGTGTAATCTTGGCCTTTAGTTGTGACAGTGGACGATTTACTTCCAGCTTTTTCTTGTTTTATAAACAATGCTGTGAAGATAAAATAAGTCTGACACACAGGAAGTACTTGATACAAACATTATAATAATGTTTGTGATGACATTAGAATTCCAAGTTACATACTTAAGTTGAGGTTACTGCCCATAAGAAAAACAAAGGAAAAAGACAAGATACATAGACTGGCGTATGATGGTCCTGACTTCCAAACAAAAACAAAACTGCCAACAGTGCACTGTGGATAACAGTCACTGATCAGACATCACACTAGTTGTGGGCTGTGCTGTATTTGACTTTTCAAAAAAAGTTTCAAATTAATATTTATCACTTACTTTATTAGTGATAAAATATACTCTCAAGTTTGAAAAATGATTGAAGATTTATATAAGTTCATTTCTACATTTAATACTCTCCTTTAATTCAGCAAATGTGGAATTCATTAGAAAAAATGTTTGGGAGATATCATTAAATCTGTAAAACATTAAGCACAATGTGACACGATACACTGACTGTAGTAGGACCCCATCCTGAAATCTATTATGTCAGTTAGGCTGCTATGAAATTACCTTTGTCTATTTGTCCAGCTGTCCTTCAGGAACATATGCTCCTTAAGACAAGAACCTGTCCTCTCTTGCTTTTGTATAACAGCACAAAGCAGGTGCTCAATAAATATTTGTTGAAATCATTACCATGCTCAGTGTAGCACACCCTCCTGCTTGAAATTCAATCCTTTACAGAGTGCGAGTGATAGCAACAGTTCAATTCTCAAGACACATAAGATATAGTGATTCCCAAATTAAGTCATAAAACATACTGTTGAGAGCACAGAAACTGTCACTTGATAGTTGTGTGGATAGTTGTTTGGACTTTTTAAAAATTTTTGTGTGAGTGCATTTATGTATTGAGTATATGTGCCTATGGAGACTTAGGGTGATTGCTCTACCTCCTTACTGCTTTGTTCTGGGGTTTCCCAGGCTATCTTTCCAGGTTGATAACGCAAGCTGTCACTATTTCTGCCAGTGCTTCTATGAGGGATATAGGACCTGAACTCAGGTCTATTGCTTGTAAGGCAAGAAAAAGGCTTTAATTCTTGAAGTATCTATCCAGCCCACAGGCTCTACATTTTTTAAGTAGGCAAACTATTATTCACTGAATGTGTAACATTATCCTCTTTTACACGAAAACAAATCCAAGATAGTAAAAACAAAAAAAAAAATTAAGCTGTAATAGACAGCTTAGTGTAAAAGCCGTAATTCAAGTCAGTTTATATCTTAAGAAAGTCATACTTAATTTTAAAAAATTGTTTGTTTTTTTTAGTGTCAGGGGATAGAACCTGCATATGTCATGCAATTACCACTAAACTAGATCTCAGCCTTGGATCTACCACAACACATAAACGGATATGTATGAGCACAAATTTCAAAACTATCAATACTAACTCTCAAACTGTCCATTATAAAACAAACACAAAGAACTAAGATATCTGACTGAAAAAAAAAGCATGCCCAACTTACTCTTTGGGTTTGCTGCTTCACCAATAAGGCTAAACAATGTTATCTGAAATGAGATATGCTTAAGAAATTACCTCCACAACAAAGTTTAACGTTGTGTATGGTTTTGTGATTCTTACAACAATCTTGAGTATCCTATCTAGGAACATTAAAAGGATAGTTTTCTTAAGCCAATATGTTATATAAATGTTTTCAAAAAGCTACAACATACATAGATTATACCGGTATAAACTTTGGGTGGGTGCATATTTCTGAGTGTATGCTGTGTTTTACATGTGTTTAGGTGCACATAGAGTACATTCCTGAAGTCAGTATAGGAATTTTCCTCAACACCTTACTCTTGAGTCTGGGTCTCTAAACCAAGAGCTGGCCTAATAGCTGCCAGTCTGGATTCCCAGACTCCACCTCCTTGGGCTGGATTACAGATGGTCTCCATCTCCGCCTGCCGTTTAATGTGGGATCTGGAATCTCTGTTCTTGCCTGGGCAGCAAGGGCTTTACCCCTCCTTGAGCCATCACCTCAACCCTGAGATTAAACTTTCGTATCTCTGATGATGATGGTAAAAGTTAAAAACACTTTTTTTTTTTTACTTGTACCAGTAAACATCTATTGGTATATTCACTTAACAGCAACAATATATAATCTCAACTTTACTATAAACATCCATTTCTCTAGAAAGCTTTTATTAAATGTTTTAGAATCACACCCAGCTAAAAGGAACACAGGAAAGAAAACTTTAATTCAGTGGCTGTTCCAGTTAGTTACTTTGTATAGTTACTTAAAACAGGCACTTAGAAGCTATTGCTAAAAAGCAATTACTCTCCACTCCCACAATAATAATAAAAGCAAGATGATATCTGTCTCCTTTACTTTGGGTCAAACTCCTAGTAACTCTGTACAGGCAAGGTAATAGCTCAACAAGTATCTGTCTAAAAACCAGTGACCCCTAAAATCTATTATATTTCATCTTCCCCTTCAAGGCTAAAGACACAAAGGAGGTCATTCATAGTACTAAAGTGGCAGTTACCTTGGATTACAGATAGAGTCAGGTCTCCCAGGTGAGATGAAGCCCAAGTGAGGAAGATCATCTGTAGTGTGAGACTCCTTGGAGCAGGAGTAATCAATCATCTTATAAGAACTAGACTGACTACCTTAAGCAATGACAGTAATAGCAACTTACAGACCACCTTACAGGACCAACCAGACTACACCTTTTTTGCTCTTCGGGGGTGGGGGGAATAAATACAATCTCCTTCTATAGCTAGACTGGCCTGGAGCTCATTATGTACCTGGACTGACCTCAAACTCATGACAATCTTCCTATCTTATTCTCAAGTGTGGGAATTAGAGTGAGCCACCACACCCAGCAGGTATCAGGTTTTGTACTTAATTATGTCCTTTGCCAATTCTTCCTTAAAAGTTTGCTTCAACGCCATAAAGCACTGACTTGTGTTCACTGGATCCTTTTACTCTTTCCTGGTGTGTACTTAGTTCTTTGTTTGTTTCTGTAATTGGGGGCATACTGGGCAGGAGGCTGAGTTTATTCTACTGGGACTCCCAGAGCCAAGGTTTTTGTTCTAAAACTCCGATTATCATCTGGCTTAACCATCACCACTGGAATTCCTCAGCTGACTCTCAGCATTGTCAGCTTGCCAACGTAATAACTTCAAAAAGAATACACACAAAACCAAGACTGAGGACTTAAGTCATTTAGATCATGATTTTATAACCAAGTGCTACACATTGAAGACAATGGTATAGCTTTGAATGTAAACTAATAAAGAACAGAAAGTCATTTGAAGAATGAATGATGCATGTTCATCAAATGAAGGCCAAAATATGTCATGATTAACTGTCCCAATGTAGATTACATAAAAAGAAAATCAATGGGTAAAGTACCATTACAACAACATTGGCCAGGAGGGCAGGTGGCCCATTCATGAAATTCTAGCAACCTGAAGAGGCAGAAGAACTATCAAGAGCTCAAGGCCAACCAGCACTATTCAAGACAACTTGTTTCAGAAAATCAAAACAGCCAGGCATGGTGGTACAGGCTATAATTCCAGCTACTCCATGGGAAGAATGGAACAAGTTTAAGAACAACCAAGACAAATGAATGAGAGACCCTATTCCAAAAAAATGAAAAGTACAAAGGGTTGGATACGTACCTCAGTATACAAGTACTTGCCTAGCATGCAGTCCTAATCTAAACCCTCACTATCACATAAAAAGGAGGGAAAAACCCTAAAATTAAAAAAGCCCCACGTTATTAAATAGTCACACGCAAAGCAATGATTTTAGACTATCTTATATACAAAGATTAAAATGTATCAAAGATTAGTTCTAATACTGTACAATGTATAGAAGTAAATCCAGCAAAAAACCTACACCAGGTTTTGACATGTCGGAATTAAACTGCTTTCTCCTCATGTCTCTTTGGCGTATCCTCACTAATTCTACCTGCTTCTTGAGGCAGATTATTACTGAGAACGTGCAATGTGAATAATAATCTCTCTAGCTAAACGTGTGTGACAATTTGAGGAACTATGACCACAGTAGTAAAAACCTGTCTGACATTCTAAAACACAAATTATTTAACAGCACTTCCTATGCAAAATGATGAGTTCCTAATGAAAATTAAAGGACTATAAGATTCTAAGATGACTTTTGAATCAAAGTTTAATTTATATTCCACAATACTCCTACTATTAGCTTTATTTTACAAAATATTCCTTAAGAATACTTTACAAAACTCAAATTTCAAGATTAACTAATCTCGGACATAGTAAGTAACCAACATACACACAGAGTAAAAGTAAAAGGCACAGCCCATACAAGGACAGAGTCACAGGTTACATTCAGGACTAAAGACTTGAAACTCTACCAGAGCAAACACTGCTGCTAAACAGCCCTAGGCTTGTCCGGACTTTTGCTATTTACTTAAAATAATTCTACTAACAAGATTTTTTTAGTCTTGTACAACAGCTTCTCTCACTAGATTAAGTATTAGAAAAACATTCTCCTTATCATTCTTCACATCTGAAGAACTAAGCAGTGGTCATGCTGTGCTATATAAATGGTAAAACATATAAACTGAATAGCTACCTTCCTGAATACCACCCCTGGTTCAACGACAGGAGTCACAATTTCTTTGAGCCCCACAATCCTATGGATCAGAAGAAATGGCACGGTCACTGAACAGAAAATAGACAGAAAAGAAAGTTACCATCACATGGACACTGCGCACGATCTTCTCCTTCTCGTTCCTGCCCTGACTCTTCAGTAGCCATAAAACTAACCCAATCAACGATGCCACAGGCACCCAACCAAATAAAGCTCTAAATGTACCTACTAGGTAAAATGTCATCTTAGGCACCATAAAAACTGCAGGACATCAATGAATACACAAGTCTTCTACCATGTCAGGACCAAATTCCTCTATCTGGCCCTGATTCCTAAGATCAGCCTCACAGGAAATGGAAATTTCCAGAAGGCATCTACTTCAAAATATTAGTTTTATGAACAATAAACAGACTCCTCTCCTAAGTCATCATATTCCTAAATTCAGAAAACATCAATGTCAGGTTTTAAATTTCTAAACAAACCTCCATCCCTTGAAATGGGATGTCCAGCTGTTGGTCAGCAAACCTATTTTTTTAAACCCTTACATTAAAAAGAATAAAAATAACTACTTTGCATATTCCTATCCCATCCAACAGAAAAGTGTAACTACTGTCCAGCACAGTTAAAGCAACAGAAGCTGGCGCAGAAATAAACACATCTAGGGTTGACTTCTCATGAACCATTTGTCACCAGGCACAGCATATAGCATTATTCACACATGTAACAAAACTGAGTCATAATGTCTGTGAGAAAGTGTATTTTCTTGTGTGTGACCACCGTGATCATGTTGGGAAGAAACAATTAGTGTGTGAAGCTGGGTAAGGGGGTCCTAAAAGACAACCCAAGCAATGTACCTACTTGTACAGTCTGACATGCTGGTGTAAAAATCCTGGCCCAAGCTCTTATGAGAGAAGCTTCAATGATTAGAAAAACAATGTTATAACCCTGGAACAAAATGTCTTAACAGACAACCATGAATTATGAGACCTTGAGCATCCATATAGGTCAACTATTGTGCAGGTCTAGTAGAAACGAACATCACTGAAGCGAGTTCTTTGCCGAGGCAGCCCTGTAGTGACAAGAGGACAGTGTCACCTCACGGGCTCGTACATTCCTAACACCCCCTCTTTTGCAAGGTTCTCTGAGCCTTGGGTTGGGGTTAATGCTGATGTCCTGCTTGGGGCTGACACTCTACACTCTGGTCAGCTGTGGTTCTCTGCATTAAGCATCACAGAAGAACTATCTTAACGAGCCAGCAAGTCCACTAACATCTGTGAGGGAAATAAGAGTTGATGTTACCCACCTTATAAAAACAAACTTTTCAATTCCATAATGCAGAATCCACTGTGTGCTGCTGCTCCACTTCAGAATAGCTTTGTTTTGTTAAAGAAAACTTCCCTCCAATGATTCTTTCCTCTGAGAGACACAGACTTAAAAGATCCCCCCAACTTCTGGGTAACAATTCTTTTTCACTTCTTTAGTTTCGTATTTTTCTTTTGTTCTAACACTTAGTCTGACATCTACACAATACTCAGACACCTATATAATACTGAAATACTGTTCAATCCTATACATTTTCCTAAGGGAGGAATAATTTACATTGATGTTTAGTACTATACTATTGCCAAGTTGTTGAATTTTTAAACTTTGTGATAACTGCAATAAATAGAAATGGGGGAGAACCGAGTTAAAGGAGCCTATGATAGATGTGTTTTAACATTCTAATATATAAACACAAAGCTATTTTATTCATTTCCTCACTGAAGAAATACTAATTCAGCAGTGTGCCAGGTAAGTGTGATGTCAGAGCTGATTATCAACATCATCAGATCAAGCAACATCTAGGAAATGAATGAAGCACATGACTGGGTGTACCTACACAGAATTTTCAGAGATTATTAGACCATGAGGTCTATGATCTAATCAGTGACTTAATTCCCTGATGGAGTCATTGAATGATGACTTTATTTGGAAAGATGTGAGTTTAGCTGGAGAAAGTAGGTCTTGAGGCATGTGACTGAGGCTATGTCTTTTCCTGACCTCTTCCTAAACTCTCCTCTCATCTCAGTTTTCTCTTACAATGGAGTAAACAGCTCTCCTCTGTCACAAGAGCCTGTTGCCATGGTATGCGCCACAATTACTATATTGGGCTGAGAGATCATGGACTGAATCTTCTGAAACCATGAGGTGAAATTAATCTTTTCATCTTTAGGTTATTTCTGTCACACTCAGGTATTTTGTCACAGCACTACAAAAAGTAACTAATGTAGAAGAGTCTAAGTATGGGTATTTATGAACAGGTATTATGAACAGGGCTCGATTCTGTGCTCCATGGTAGCAATTTTCCACTGGAAAAACAGAAAACAGCTAAATCACATAAATAATTGGAATATCATCAATACATGTAATGAAGGGAAAGGTCAAATAAGGAATGGCAATTGTCGGGCAAAATAGACCTATTTTTAAATATCAGTAAGAGAGTCTGTTTAAAGAACACCATTTAGAAAAGATCTTTTAAGTCCAGAAGAAGTGAAAGGAAACGCAAATCTATGGCCCTGAGATATAGCTCTGGTCTACATTTGGCAAGGGGGTTACTATATAGTAGACCTCTTGGCTTTACTCATTTTCTTTTTTTATTTTTTTTTTATTATTATTTATTCAACTGTGTACATGTGTGTGTGTATGTGCTCTCGCGCGCATGTGTGTCTGTGTATGTGTAGAACCACGGACGAATTCGCGAACCACCATGGACGCCTCCACCTCCTTCTGCCCCGGGATTCACAGGCTCCGCCCTACCAGGACCAGAAGCGCAGGCCGCCCCCGCTTCCGCCTGGCGTCTATACGTGGGATCTGGGATCCGAACTCGGGACCTTCCGCCTGCAAGGCGGAGGCTTAACCCCTGAGCCACCTCTCCAGCCCCGGCTTTACTCATTTTCATCTAGAAAATACCTATATATTCAAAATCTGGATAAAAATCTTATTCCTTTATAAAAGACTCCAAACAACTACAGGTTTTTTATGATATTTCTCAGAATTTTCCTTGTCCATGTCTAACTCAGATTTAGTCACTACAGAATCAATAGTCATACCATTTCAAACCTAGAACAAAATATATTGTTCAACAAATTGAAGTAGAATAAAACAGGATAGAAAATTGACAGGCTTTTAGAAAAGAGTAAAGAAAATTCTTAGAATTTACTTACTATATTTGATACAATTACTATCAAAGTCATAGCAAAGTATTTTGTAGCTATAAACACAGAGAATGGAATTGTGGAATTTATTCTAACACTTACATGGACAGATTCAGGCCTCAAGATAGTCAAACTTAACAAAGAAACAAGTAGAAATATACGAGCTCTACTTCAAAGAAGCAACACTTCAGACACTATGTTACTGGTAAACAGCAGAGACAAACACTGAAGGAAGATGGCAGAGAACTCAGGAAGAGCAGAGTGGAAAACACCTGTAATTCTAGCTCTATGGAGGCTGGGCCAAAGACCAAAAGCTTGAGGCTGGTCTGAGCTACAAAATGAGTTCAAGACCAGTCTAACCTACACAGCACAGTCCTACCAAAAAGAAAGAGAAAGCGCAAACAAAAACAAAAATAGACAACCTATTCAAATAGGCCCAAATGTCATAGTTAGGCACAGGTGTCAACATGACAGTAGAGAGTTTGATCTGGGCACATTTGCAGAGAATTAGTGGTTGAGTTAGGCCCAGAGCAAACCTGCAGGAGATTGTCTAGCTGATGGGGAAGGCCCAGCCCATGGTGGGTGGGATTAGGCCCTGAAATAAATCACGGAGAGCTGGTTGAGAGAATTGGCATCCTTCTGTACATTTGGCCAGACATGCTGGTCTAGTAAGTAAAGACTGTTCATCTCTTAGCCATTATGTGGTGGTGTGGCCAGTTCCCTTGGCCCTGGTATTGGTGTGTGCTCTCCTCTCAAGCTGGACTATGAACTGTAACCAGTAATCGTAAGAGAATAAATCCCTTGTTCCCTTATGCCATGTGATGGTCATTTATCAGTAACCATGCAGGCAAACTGCAACACCAAATGACTGTTGACAAAGGTACAAAAGTAATTAAAGGCAGAAAGGACAGCCAATTGAAAGGGTGCTATAACCAAGTGACTGTGAATTGAGATTAAAAATTAAACTTGAAATGGGTCATAGTTGAGTATTTTTATTTTTAGTTATTATTTATACTATTTAATTTGGTGTGTGTGTGTGTGTGTGTGTGTGTGTGTGTGTGTGTGTGTGTGTGTATTAGAAGGCACTGTGTGTCCCTGTGGAGGCCCAAGAGTGACTTTGGGAATTATCCTCGATTTTTCTACCTTCTTTCTGCTTCACTGAGATTTCCCAGGTTCTGCCTTCCGGAGCAGAAGTACAGGATATCAACATGTCCACCTGGCAATTTTACATAGGATCTGGAATATGGGATCTGAACTCAGGTCCTTCTGCTTTCAAAGCAGTTTTAACCCCTGAGCCATCTCTTTAGTCTCTAGTTAAATATTAAAAAAAAAGAAAGAAAAATGAATTTGTAAGACACAGAACACTAAGCAAGACTTTAGATTTGAAAATAATTGATGAAATGAAAAACAAATTCTAACTGTGCAAGAGTATTCCAAAAAGTTGAAAAACAAGTTAGAAATTAGTCAAAAATATTTGCAAACCAAACACACAGAGTATCTAGAACATATGAGTCTATGAATATAGATAGAGTAATAAAATATATAAAGAAAAGAATATTCCTAAAGATGGGGACAAAAGCAAACAAATCACTTAAAAATGGGCAAAACAAAGATAGCTTTTCAAAGATGACATAAAAATAGTAAATAAACACATGGATATTTGTTCAATAAAACATTGTTGGCTGTTGTGGTGTGAATACGGAATATCCTCCAAAGGCCATGTGTTGAAAAACAACCCAGTTGGTGGGGATAGAGGGGAGTTTTGAAAACTAGCCAGAGAGTATGTGTCCCGGAGAGTGTGGCCTTCCTATTCATCTCGTTTCTTGTCCTCCATGGATGAGCAGTTTCCTGTCATGCCTGCACATCATATTTATGCCTCACAGACTATGGCCTAAAATCTCTAAATCCATGAATCAAAATAAACATTTCTTCCCTTAAACTGCTTCTCTCTGGAATGTAGCCTCAATGAAAAGTCTAAGACATTAGATAAAAGGCAAATGCAAATTAAAACAAAGGGTGGGAAGACTCCTCAATGAAGTGCTTGCCATGTGCGCATGTGGACCCAGCTGGAGATGAGTTAGGCAACCTCACCGGCCAGCCAGTCTAGCTTACTTGGTGAATTCCAGGCCAGTGAGACTTTGTCCCAAAAAACAATGTGGAGCTGGAGAGATGCCTCAGGTATTAAGCCTCTACTTAAAAAGCAGAAGGTCCTGAGTTTAAATCCCGATCCCATGCCTAGAGATGGCTGTGGCCTACACTTCCAGCCCTAGAAGGTGGAGCCTGGGAAACTCCAAAGCAAAGCAAAAAGGATAATCCAGGCTGAGTCCTGAAATTACCCTTCACTCTCCACAGGCATACCTAGTACCCTGTGACTCACCAGACAAATATATAGACACACACGAAAAAAAATAAATTAAAAAAAAACAATGTGAACAATTCTTGAAGATAGACACACACGTATATGCATATGTGCATATGCACATATGAACACAAATCAATAAACAATAAAAACATGGTATACAATTCATCTATTAATATAAACAAGCAAAAACAAAAATAAAAAACTGGCCTTAACAAATGCTAGTGAGGATGTAGAACTATTGGAATATATATCTAAATCACAAGGATATATTAGTGCTTGCTTACTAGAAAGATTAAAAAAAAAAACACACACACCAAATGCTGACAAAGAT
Source organism: Typhlomys cinereus (assembly GCA_023101885.1). NCBI lineage: Eukaryota > Metazoa > Chordata > Mammalia > Rodentia > Platacanthomyidae > Typhlomys > Typhlomys cinereus. The sequence continues at coordinate 987,264 of JALPQD010000566.1, read as the reverse complement.
GAAAAGAAAGTTATCTTACATACTGCTTCTGAGATTGTAAAATAACACAGCTACTCTAGGAAAGCTTGTCAATGTCTTAGAAAAGCTAAATATGTAACTACCACATGACCACTCTTGTACCTTGTGTTCAGGTATCTTTTAGTGGGCAAAAGGTTAACAAATTATGGTAATACAAAAAAAAAAAAAAAAAAGGAGTGATGCATCAACAATTATGATGACTCTCCAGAGAATTATACTGAGTTTAAAAAAAAAAATCGACCCTAAAGAAATTATATGTTGTATGTCCTCTATACTTTACATTTTCCACTTCTCATTTTTAAACGTGAGGTGTTTCAGGAACCAGTACTTACTGATTGGACTAAGCTGGCCAGATGGTCAATGAACCTGCCTAAGTACTCCCTCGTCCCCAGTGCTGGGGTTGTACTTGGCTCCTTTTGAATACAGGGGTCTGCACTCAGGTCCACTCCTGTACGTTAGGGCACTTTACCAGTTGAGTCATCTATCAGGTCCGCTCTCTTCCGCTTTCCTTTGTAAGATTAATTTTTTTTCTCTTTTTCTTAAATTCATTTATTTATTTTTATTTATTCAATTGTGCATATATGCGGATGTGTATGTGTGTATGTGTAGAACTACGGGCGAATTCGGGAACCACCATGGACCACCTCCACCTCCTCCTTGTTTACTCTGCCCCGGGATTCACAGGCTTCGCCCTATCAGGACCAGAAACGCAGGCCGCCCCCGCTTCCGCCCGGCGTCTATACGTGGGGTCTAGGATCCGAACTCAGGACCTTCTGCCTGCAAGGCAGAGGCTTAATCCCTGAGCCACCTCTCCAGCCCCTCCTTTGTAAGATTAACTTTTATTGCAGCTTAATTTGCTATGAAAATTTGTTGCTGTTTTTTTTTTTTAAATATTGCACGTTCACATGTAGTTATAAGTGAAGACACTGTGAACCCTTTACCCACTTTCCTCCTCCGATAATAACAAGTATCACTACCAGGACACTAACTTCAGAGTTGTACCTGCTTAGCTTCTCCTCTTGGGTTGTCCTTGATTCCTGTTTGTTAATTCTGTTTTTTCTATAAAGCTATGAATTATTAACTAAAATTGAAAAATTTTTTAAAAATTAAAGTCATTTTACATTACAATTTGTGTCACTGTAAAATTCAGCACTATAGAACTTTGTAGAATTATTGTATAATACTAAGAACAAAAAATTATTTCTATCTTAAAGGACAATAATAAATCCAACCAAAAAAATGTATACCAAAAAATTTTACAAGTTATACAAAAATGACAAAAAAATAGAATCAGAATTCCGGATTCTCAACTAAAAATGTGATTAGCTCAGTATTTTTTACTTACGTAAAAATCTTTTTGCTGCTTCGTATGTGATTATGGTTTTACTTGTGGATTAAGGACTTTCCTAACTGGCTAATAATGTAAAATAATAAGCAGTGCTGTTTTTATTAATAATCTTTCCCATAACAAGAGTTTATGGCACTTAGGTTTACCAAAATATATTTAAGAAGAAAATTTTTCTGCATGTGTAATTTCAAAATGGTACCAGCATACACTCTGAAATAAGTCTGAACAAAGCTTAATTATAAACTAGCATGTTCTACCCTCAGTAATCAAGAAATGTGCCAATTTGCTAATACACAATTCATTAACTCAGCAAAGACTTCCTAAATAGTTAGGTCCAGTCAACACAGTGGAAGTAAAAATACAATAGTGATGAAAACGTAACTCCTGCTCTTGTCTAGGAAACAAGTGACTAAAGTTTTGTCTAAGGAGTGTTAAGGTATATATGCATTCAAAGGAGCAAGAGGAGCAATGTTAGGTCATTTCAACAAAGAAGAGACAATCAGGCAATCAAGGGAAAGTGATGTATGAATAGAAACCTCAAAGGATAAATAGGTATCCCTGTGTGTGCATATACAGATGCTTATTTCACAGTTACAACTATTCACTGGAGGTAGAGGTACCATATAAAAAGCACTACTAGATTCAACAACAAAGAAAAACATTTGGAACAACATTCAATTTAATATTTAAAAAGAAATGATAGCTGGTTGGCTATATGGAAGCCCACCAATGATAGCTGGTTGGCTATATGGAAGCCCACCAATGATAGCTGGTTGGCTATATGGAAGCCCACCAATGATAGCTGGTTGGCTATATGGAAGCCCACCAAGAGGCCGACAGGCAAAAACAGCAATAAACAAACATGAGCTGGAGGCATCAGACACGTCTAAACTGCACGTGTGGCTGTTAAAACAGGAAGTTCACAAGTAAAACTGTCTGAGACAATTAGAATGTTCAGATTTTTATCCCCAACTCACAAGCTGTTTCTCTTTTCAGATACCAGACTCAACTGGTGTAGCTGGTAGAAAAGATGAGAAAAGAAAGAGAAATGACATTCTATTTCCAAAGTGAAAATTCCAGCCTTTTCCTTACTTTCTTGGCAAATGAAATGTTAGTTACGTTTACATCCTTTTACAGGCATTAGAACAGAAACTTTCCTAAGGAAATCAGGTGTTCATACACCCCACAGGATTTAAAAATAATTATACTAGAGATTCCCCAGGTAATACCTGGCTCTAACTGTGCAGCTCATAGTTTCCAAGTCTCAGTCATGTATAATAAGACATTTAAAATCATTTGATTCAGCCATTTAAGCAAGATGTCTATTGTTTCCCACTTTAAAACTCAATTGACTTTTTTAAAGGTTTTTTTTTTTTTTTTTTTATTTTGTGTGTATCAGAGAGCACTGTGTGTCCTTGTGGAAGACCAAGGATGACTTCGGGAATCATCCTGGATAGCTTCTACCTCCTCTTTGCTTCACTATGGGATTTCCCAGGCTCCACCCACTAGGGCCAGAAGTACAGGCTGCTGTTTCTGCCTGGTGTTTTGTTGTTGTTTTTAATATTTGATTTATTTATTGTGTGTGTGTGTGTGTGTGTGTGTGTGTGTGTATGTATCAGAGGGCAATCCTGTGGAGGACCAAGGGGTGACTTTGGGAATCATCCTGGATTGCTTCTACTTCCTTCTTGCTTCGCTCTGCGATTTCCTAGGCTCGACCCACCAGGGCTGGAGGTCCAAGGCGCTGCCGTTTCCACCTGGCATTTTTACGTGAGACCTGGGATCTGAACTCGGGGCCTGCTTTCGAGACAGTCTTAACCCCTGAACCCTCTCTCCAGCCCTCAATTAACTTTTTAAATAATGCACTTTAATTAAAAACTTTAAAGTATGATAAATGGAAAGAATGAAAAGAGTAAAGAATTTTATCATCTTTACTAAACATTTTTAAATTAAAAACAAGTTTAAAGAAAATTTTAAATCTTAAAAAAAGTTCATGCTAAAAGGCACCAAAAGTTAAAAAGTACTCAACCTGTATATCCATTAACATAGATGGCAACGCCACTAAATATTGCAGATGAAGTCCCATCCTTCTGCAGAGCAGCATCTGATCGGAACTGCTCCTCCAATTTCTGGACTTTGGCAGTCATATATCCACCCTAGAATTTTAAAAAAATGGTAAATAAATCACAAAAATTTCTTTTTCTTCCTCCTAATCCATCACTTTTAAATAAATAAAATGACCTTATTCTGTGGCTCTATGCTAGGATCCACAATAAAATTAATTACAAGCTATAAAAGCAGGTACAATCAAAGAAAACTTTGTCAGCTCAACTTTTAACTATTTCATTCTTCTAAAGAGAAGTCAGTAACAAGATTAATACTATAAAAACATCATTTTATACATAATTGAGCACATTACACCAAAATTTAAAGTAGATGGAAATTTAACAAGTGATCTAAGACATATTTTTAAGCTGGTTTCCATGATCTTCTATACAAGAAGCTTAAAATGCAGCCACTAGGCAAACCAGCAACTGTTTATAACTAGTGCTAAGAATACAATGAATAATTCAATGACTAAATTCTGAATCAATCTAACTTTTTAATTAGCTAACTTCAACCTCAAAAAGAATAAACAAACATCAGTTAAAATACCTAAACAAATTAAGGAATTCGGTCGCACCTTTTCTGAACTTAAAAATAGTCTTTTTATATATTGAGTCTTTAAATTGATTTGATTGATTGACTGGGTGTATGTGTGTGTGTGAAGGCAACGTGTATGCCTGTGGAAGACTAAGGGTAACTCTGAAATCATCCTGGATTGCTTCTTCTTCCATTTTATTTCACTCTGGGATTTTCCAGACTACACCCACCATGGGTCCAAAGTACAAACAGCCACCATTCTGCCTAGCATTTTTACATGGGACCTGGGATCTTAACTCAGGACGCAGTCTTAACCCATCTCTCCAGGCCCTATGGTCTTTAATTAAAATGCAAATATTGTACTGTTTCTATATGTTCAATATAAATTTTTCTTAAGAAAAATATATGCAAAAAATTTAAAATCAATATAATCCCATTAACATGTGGTACTAATTTAAAACCTTATTCTATATCTCTCAACACAGTATTCATAAATGTACTATTTTTTTTATTACCTATTATTTTAGTCAAGGCCCCAGGTTAAGAAAGAAGGGCTGGAGAGATGGCTCAAGGGTTAATTAAGACTGTTTCTCAAGTAAAAGGTCCTGAGTTCAGATCTCAGGTCCCATGTAAAAATGCCAGGAAGAAATGGCGGCAGCCTGAGCAAAGCAAAAAAGAGGTGGAAGCAATTCAGGATGATTCCAGAACTCGCCCTTGGTTCTCCACAGTGACCCTCACAGAGTGCCCTCTGATACACACACGCACACACACACACACACGCACAAAAATAAATATTAAAAAAAGAAATGTGAAACTAAATAATGCCTGCAGTGCCAATCTCTTATGAACACTACAAGTTTCAATACATTGTGGGAATGTAAAGTTGTTGAATAAAGTAATTTTAAAATTTCTACCTTAAATTACATAATAAAATAAAGAGGAAAATGAAAAATACTTGACATTTAAATAAAACTATCTGTATCCTTTAGAACATACCCATTTTTCCCAGCCATCATTCTCTGCTCGCTTCCTCCATCCACCTCGCCTCATGGTGGAGCTTCTGTAGTGGGGGAAAAATACATCAATTTTATAACATGACTTACTCCTAATTAATATTCTATTTTGATTTCCAAAAAAGAACATAAATCCAAATCTTCAACTAATCAAAAGCTAAAGTATAATGCCAATTACCTTTTTCAAAGTTCACCATTGGTAGACTACTTTACAAGTAAATTCTCTGGGACAGAATACCCTCCCTGTAGGCTAAGTCTTATATTAAATAGTTTTGACAGAAAAAAAAAATGCATTACTGAGCAACAATACTAATCTTACTTTACATAAAAATTACCAAAATCCAAGTAACACAGTCACACTTGCTTTATTAGAGCATTTCCTTTATTGTAACATTTCAATTTATTATTTGTCCTATAATATAGCTATTAAAAAACTATTATTATATCTTAGATATTTAAAAATACACACATACCATAATACACCTATTCTGAAAAAAGTCCCTAAGGTCAAGTAAAACAATAGATCATAGGAAAAAGACTACCATTAGTAATAAATTAGTCTTTATCCTTAAAGCAACATTTAACAAACTATACCATTCAACCACCAAATGATGGTTTAGTCTCAAATGTCAGGTTTGGTGATTAGCAAGACAGTTGGTCAAAACAGGCACTAAATGAATTCTTCTCAATCTAATTCTTTAGGCCATATGATTGCAGTATCTTTTACAAAATTACCAGAATCTCGATTTAGAAAGTTTTTATAATAATTACAGTTTATATCACATGGTTCTTTATTGCACAATGTCTTGTACTTTTAAAATCAAAGTCAAGTTAGCTTTGATGTATAAAATCATTTAACATTTAAAACATTAACACTTTATTGACACACCTTAACAGATACTTTCAAATACTTTTATTCCTGGGATACTGTGGAATTTTTTTTGCTAATATTTGATTAACAAATTATGCTATATGCACAAAAGACATGCAGAAAATTCTGAGACATAAGATACAATAATGAGTTTTGGGGTACATGCAAAGTGGTTTTAAGAACAGAACATAAACTGATTAACTCTTGACGGAACACAGAACTGAATGCTAAACAAAGCTATTTTTAAAAAATTAAAAAGGCCTATCAACTAGTGAAAATTATCAAGAATCAGAAAAGGACAAAATACACACACACAAACACACACACACAGGATTCTCTCCCAAGTAGGATACTTTTTCTCTGAAAGCATTTGTCAGTTCAAGAGGAATGGTTAAAAGAATGGGCCATGTTTTAGATAAACACAGCTGGACCCCAAGAGTCTTCAAAGGACACTGATCTCTCTGTTTCTGATTAAAAAACTAGAAATAATAATATGCCACAAGTGAACAGACCAAACTTCGCAGAAATCAAATTCTAACTTATATTATTTTAATAATCTCCAAAACTATATAATAGATATTCTGGCGGAAACTCCTGGCAGAAGTATAAATCTCCTATGATAACATCCTAAACTTTACATATTTCTATTACCAATTTTGCAAATATGTTTGAGACTCAAATTATACAAGTGAGCACCAACCAAACAGCAAAATCACAGGCATACAGAAATAATATGTACCGAATTTAATGTAAACTTAAAAATAACCATGCTAGATCTAAGATAAAGGATAAGAGCTCTAAAATTTTCCAACTAAACAGAATGAGCAGCTGCTCTGATGGCTGATGCCTATAACCCTGGCACTCTCAAAGCTCAGCCCAAAATTCACTTCATGTTCAAGTCAGACTGAAATACATAGTGACTGAGTTTCCGTTCAGACTGGGCATCACAGTAAGGCCTTGTCTTGGGGAAGGGGCAGAACAAAGGCCGGAACAAATGAACAAGACAAAGATTTCCAGCAGCCTGGGCATTGGGGCGGTCTTCAAACACAAATAATGAACAGTTAGCTCCAATCACAGACCACCTCAACCATTAAGAACAAAAGAGGGGGCTGGAGAGGTGGCTCAAGGGTTAAGCCTCTGTCTTGCAGGCGGAAGGTCCTGAGTTCGGATCCTAGACCCCACATATAGACACCGAGGGGGGAGGGGGGGCGGCGGCCTGTGTTTCTGGTCCTGGTAGGGCGGAGCCTGTGAATCCCGGGGCAGAGGTACAGGCTGTCCATGGTGGTTCCCGAATTTGTCTGTGGTTCTACATATACACACACACACACACTACATATGCACACATGTACACACGCACACGTGCACAATTGAATAAATAAAAAAATAAAATAAGGGGCTGGAGAGGTTGGCTCAGGGGTCAAGCCCTCTGCCTTGCAGGTCGAAGGTCCTGAGTTCGGATCCTAGACCCCATGTATAGACGTGGGGCGGAAGCGGGGATGGCCTGTGTTTCTGGTCCTGGTAGGGCGGAGCCTGTGAATCCCGGGGCCGAATAAACAAGGAGGAGATGGAGGTGTCCATGGTGGTTCCGGAATTCATCCGTGGTTCTACACACACACATACATAATACACACACATACATACACACACGCCACACACGCATACATGCACAATTGAATAAAAATAAAATAAGAAAAAAAAAGAACAAAAGAGGATGTTGTGACAGGAAGTCAACAACATGTACATTTACTGACGGTTCTTTTGAAAATGATAATACTGTTCATACTTCATGGAGACCAACACTTATCTCTTTTCAGATATCCAAAATATAATGAAAATATTTAGAATGTGCTATATATAAAACTGTCATTATTCTCATAAATGATACGTAGTCAATAAGTACTTGTTAAGCAAACTATAAAGCACAGTATCAGAAATATATTCAAGAGTATAAAAAAGTGTAACCCAATATATTATCTACATTTTATTTCCTATTTTAAAGTCATGTTTGATGGCACCTTTAAGGGGTAGATCCTTGCAGGAGGAAGGCACGTCACAGATGGATGGGCCTTGAGGTTTGGTACCCAGCCCTGCCTCCTCCTACTCTACCTCCTGATGACTGCTGTGAATGAACCAGCATTCTGTTTCAGATCTCCTGCTATGTGAGTCCTGCCGAAATTCCTGCCTTTGTAACCACAAATCAAATAAACATAGCTTTTTTTTCTTAAGCTGCTTGGAAAAAAATTATCTCACAGCAAAAAAAAAAAAAGTAATTCTAAAGACTTCTTGGCTCCCTAGTTTTTATATGCATCTATATAAACTCAGCCTTGACCACTAGAAGATTCTACAAGCTAAAACTCACTTAGAAGCTAAAAGCATAAGCTATGAACTCAAATAAAATGCAAATACCAACTAAGAGTGACTGTCAATGCAGTCATGCCCAGAACCCTGTCAACTGCAGCCTCAACAAACCAAGTCAAGCCGACTGAAAACAATGGGAGAGTAGCTGGGGATTTGAAACGGGAATTTACAATTACTTTCTGACCCCTATTCTCTTCCTAACAGGAATGTGCAAAACTATAGAAGAATTTCATTAATGGCCTGCTTTATTATTTGATGCATACCAAGATTATTTGAGCATATTTTTCCCTTTGGACTTCAATATACATGTTAAGACACTGCTTAAATCTCACCAAAAAGCTTCATTTTATCTACTTTACTATGTTTATTAATGGATTTCATTTATTTTTTTTCCCTTACCTTCTGCTTGTTTTTTTGGATTTTTTAGAGAGTTTCATTTTGTAGTTAGATTGGCTTACATCTATATAACACAGGATGGCCTTGAATTCACAGCAATCCGCATGAGTCTGTGAATATAGGCTTAAACCACTGCACTTAGCTCTGCATTTTAGTATTTCGACGGGGAATGACATTCATTACTGTACATTGTAAAGATTCTGCCACATCAGCAAACCCCAACTTACAGGGCAGAAAAAGCTCAAATACATATAAACCATTAATCAGTTTGTTACATATTTGTAAAAATCAACAGAACTGAAGCTTAATGTAGTTTCATACACCTATAATCATTCCCAACACACGCAGGCAGGAGAATTACAACCTGAGTTTCAGGACAGCCTTGGCTACAGACACTGGCTTTGTCTTAAATGAAAGAAAATATTTACAAATCATATGTTGAGGAGTTAATATACCAACTACACATTTTAAAACTACCCAATTAAATAGGCTAAGGATTTGATGTATAAATGGCCAATAAACACATGAATATATCTCACACAATTACTATGCAAATCAAAAGAAAATGGTACCACTTCACACCCAAAAGGATGATTCTCAGGAGTACTAGCCAGGGCCTTCTGTACGTCAGGCAAGTGCTCCACCATTAAGCTATATCCTCAGCCCCTGGTTTTTTGTGACAAAGAATTACCATGCAGCCCAAGTGGCCAAAGACTCCTCATATGCCTGCCTCAGCCTCCTGAGGAAGAAAATAAATGTTGAAATAGATAGATATTGGGACCCTTTTAGTGGAAACATAACATGATTCATCTGTTATGAAAAAAAAATGGCAGAAATTCAATGCCTTCGAAACATATGATCTGTGACATAGGGACACAAGATACTGATCTGTTCACCCATTTCACAGCAGCGTGATTAACAGTAATCAGAAGGTAAAAGCAACCAAATGGATAAACAAAATGTTATATATACACAAATTACTTAGCCTTAAAAAGGAAATTCTGATACAAGTTACAACATAAATGAATTATGAAAATGATAAGTGAACTCAACCACTTATAAAAAAAGGCAGTGATATTATGATTCTGTACATATTGTATACTTCAAGCAGTTAAATTCAGAGACAGAAAGGAGAATGAGATTACAGCGTTGGGTATTCACAGGAAGCATCTCAGTCAAGGTAATTAAAAGCATTCTGGAGTTGTGATATCTGTTGACAAGGTTTTTAACGCCATTGAACTTTGGATTTTAAAATGATCAAAATGGAGCCAGCAAGATAGTTCAGTATGTAAGGACACCTACACACAAACCCGTGACTTGAATTCCTCAAGTTCAAGCCCCAGAACCCAAAGGTTAGAAGGAGATAATCAACTTCCGCAAGTTGTCCCCTGACGTCCACATTGACACACATATTCTCTCTTCCCCCTCTCAAAAAATCTTTTTTTGGAGAACAGCCTTCTGAAGCTGGAAGCACTCCACAGGAAATTAAAACAGGAGACTGGCCAGCAGGAGGGCAGGCAACAGCGATCTAGGATGAGTGGACCTCTCCAGGAAATCTGTGTAACAGTGCCTACAATAATATTCTTGGAGTCAGGGGAGGTATGAGGGTGGGGGAGACCATATACTGCCCTTGACAGTAATGAAATAAATGAAATCCAAAAAAGTTTGGCAATGCCACATCTAATGTGCTTACTTTATGCTCTTAAATGGTAAAGGCCTTAAGAGTAGATAATTTTTTAATTCTGACAAAAAAATTGTTTTGAGATTTTTATTTTGACTCAAACACGAAACCAGCATTGTCTAAGGCTACATTTCTCAGACTACTAAATATTTAAAGCAGTCCAATCTCACCAGGAAGCACAGCATTTTCCCAGGCCCAACTGACACAATACATAATCCGATTTTTAACTGAAAGAATTCTTGTCAAGCTATTTAAAACAAAAATAAAAATCATATATTCACAGTGAAAGGTCTCTGTAACAATTTCCATAAACAATACTGGCTTTAATTTTTATATTTGCTTTTAAGAATTGTAAACTAAGATAATAGTTTAAATTCTAAAAACAGTATTATATGTAAGACGTTTTTTAAAACATTTAAAAAAAAATCAGGTTTTATTCTGAGTCCCGCTCCCAAATATTTTTCTTTAGTAAACAAACATTTTTCTGTAGCCAACTTTTTTTAAAATTTTTATTGTTATTTATTCAATTGTGTGTGTATGCATGTGTGTGCGTGTATGCATGTGTGTGTATAACCACGGACGAATTCGGGAACCACCATGGACGCCTCCACCTCCTCCTTGTTTACTCTGCCCCGGGATTCACAGGCTCTGCCCTACCAGGACCAGAAACGCAGGCCGCCCCCACTTCTGCTCGGCCTCTATACGTGGGGTCTAGGATCTGAACTCAGGACCTTCCGCCTGCGAGGCAGAAGCTTAACCCCTGAGTCACCTCTCCAGCCCCCCAACTTGTGTTTTTAATAAAATAACTGCTGTTTTATACGAACTACCATTTGCTTGGAGTGGGGGTCTCACTATGTCACACAGATTGGCCCCAACAATATTCACGTGTTTTTCTCCCCAGTCCTCTAAATAGCTGGGACTACAGAGAGATGTCACCACACTCAGCTGGGGGGCACACTATCTGGATCAAAGCAAGAAGCACAGAGTTCCAAGAACTTCATCAAATCCAAGTGGCATGCAAACTCTCCAAATCACCAAAAAAAAAAAAAAAAGGATGCTTTGGCCTTTCCTTCCTTCATTTCATAGACAGGATAGCTTAAACTGACCTGAAACCCAAGATTGTTGTTTCTCAATCCACCAACCTTTTCTTGAAGTAAGTCTAATCTATCTTTTCTTACAACGTTTTCTATGCTTTTCTTATTACTGTACTGTGTTCAAGTAATGTTAAGTATTTAATCTTGCTAAATGCTTGGGATAGTTAATCCTGGGTGTCAACTTGACACACCTGGCATTAACTAAGATCAGCTGAGACCACCTGAAGAGATTATCTGGATCAACAAGACTAACTGCTAGATCTGATTGGAACCTCCCAGTAGTGGACCAGAAAAAAGGAACCATAGAACAGGAGAATAGAGACGCTCCAGGAATCCTCCAGCCTTACTCAGCCTGCCCCCAGCTTCAACTACCAGCCACGTCACCTCCGCCATGAAAAACTTTATCTGCCCCCCCCCCCGGAACTTTAAGGTGAATAAATTTCCTTCTCTTTCTTGTTATTTGATTGTGGATGTTCTCGCACGGCAATAGTTAAGAGTAACCGTTACAACTGTCCTTTTAAAAAAATTTTTTCTTGCTTTGTTTATAATAAATAATTTTTAGAAAATTAGATAAAGGGAATGAACAAGAGAAATGACCCATATTTTTACCTTCTAAAAAGTTCACCTGTTTACTAAAACTTGCTATTTTCTTCCTTTGTAATGTAGCTGGAGAGAAAAAAAAAAAGCTTTAAAGTTTTCCTTTTCCCCCCCTTTTGTCTGTGTGCTTGTGTGAGGCCCAAGGGTGATTTCCAGAATCATCCTAGATTGTTCGACCTTTTTGCTTTGATTTCCGCCTTCCAGGGCTGGACATGCAGGTCACAGACATTTTGGCCCAGTGTTTTCACATAGGACCAAGGCGTTTTAACATGGGACTTTGGCTTTGGAGGCAGAAATTTAATCCTTGGGCGATCTCTCCAGCCCTCTATGCTTTTTAAAAATGAGATGTGTCTGTCCAGCATAAGTGGGCTACAGGTTAAAGTAACCTATCCAAAGAAAGATTTTATTATTTGTAGAGGGGCAGATGCATACTTCATGATGTGCATGTGGAAATCAAAAGGATTTCCTGAAGTCAATTCTCTTCTTCCACCAACTGGGCTTCACAAACCGAATTCAAGTTGCCAGGTTTGTGCCCAGGTGCCCTTAACTGCTGAGCCATCTCACTAGCATGCAGAGAGTTAGGGCCTTTGCCATTGGTTCTTGGAAGGCAACCTCTAACTCTTGTAATCTGCTGTCTATGGAGCATTCGTTTATTAGGTCTTGAAGTCATTCCAATAGTCTAATGTTATTTGTGATAGTAACTTCAGTCCATGTATCAACTTTCTGAAAAACAGAAACCTAAAGGTCAACCACTCCAGCAGTCTTCTAAATATGTAAATCCTGAAACAAACTCTGGATACCAAGGCTTCAATGAGTTTCGCTTGGTACTGCATAAGCAGAGTCATATTAATGCCAGAAGTTAGCACTGGCTACAACTGCACCCAAAGAGAATAAACAGAAGTTCTTTCCCTTATGCAACTGGGTGTGCTCCATGCACCTCCGCACCACTCATTTTAATCTGTACCTTTCACTAGAATAAATCCAAAGAAAAACACAAGAATGTTCAAGAGTCCTGTGAAAGCATCAGGAGACTTACTGAACCTGAGAGTGGTCCTAGAGATCCCCAAATCTACAGTTGGAGTTGAAGTTGAGGATGGTTAAAGACCCCCTCCAAAAAAAAAAAAAAAAAAACTGCAGAAGAAAAAAATGACTTTTTTTTAATATTCATTCTTTCAACTTCTATCTTTTTGTGGTATAGAGTTAGCAACTGCAAACTACATTTCCTAAGTTTCTTTAAAATCAAAAGTAGTGTGCTTGCTTTGTCAGTGTATATATTAAAATTGGACCATACACAGAAGATTAGCAAGGCCCCTATGCAAAGATGACATGCAAATTTATGAAGCATTCCATAATTAAGAAAAAAATCAAGAGTAGCTATGTGACTAAGTTCTAGCCAATAAAATATGGCAGAATATTGTATAAAATTTATCCCTGGTGTTGGATCCTATGCCCTTAAAAAAAAAAATTCATCAGCCCAAAAGAAAAATTTAAACCACAAACAATTCAAATTAGCAGTTCTCTCATCATTTGGCTATTCAAAACTCCAAAAATACGCAAAAAGATGCTTTAATGAGTTACCAAGACCATGCAAATTTGAGTTGTAAAGATCATTTTCTAAAAAAATTACCAGTACTTTCCCCTCATAATCAATTCCTGTAGAAAGGACACTTTTAATAAAGAGAGGTGCAAAGGAAGGACCAAGTTTTCAAAAGTTCTCCCTCAATTTCCTTAGTTTCCCGTTCCAAACCACATGCTCAGCAATTCTTATTAATTTTATATTTGGATATCACAAATGGAGGCACATCCATAAGTGAGGACTCAAGGAGGTTCAAATGACAAAAGAATGTTCTGGAGATGACAAGATAAAAAGTCCAGAAGCAATAAAAAGTCATTGACTATAGAAAAGCAGAAAATATTTATCTATAGGAAACTTTAAGGCTGCAATAAATCACTGTAGGTTGGGCAGTTCAAAAGCCACAAAGAATAACTACGAGACAAAATTTAGGTGGAAAATAAAGGAGGTAAGGTCTAACAGTGAGATATTCTTCTCTTTTTTATATTTTATTTATCAGGAAAGGCAGAAAGAGGCCATTAGTTCTCTCCTTCTACCATGTATGCTCTGGAGATCAAGTTCAGGTCATCAGGAAGGTAATTTTGGAACCCTTAAGTTCACTGGCCAGAAAGCCTGGCCAAATGAACAAGTTGCAGGTCTAGTAAGACACTATCTTGCAAAGTAAGGTCGAAAGCAATTGACACTCATTATCAACCTGGTTTCCACAGGCATATGTGTACACGCACACACACACACGTATACATACCACACACAGAAGGAAAAAAAAGCTGAAAAAGTGGTCAAACTGCTTCTTTTCTATTAAAGTTCAATTTTCTACAAATCTTCTTTCTCACAAACCTTTATATTCTGTGCAACTATAAATAACATAAAAAGGAGAATGTTGTCAACACTGGAATTCTAGGCTTCGTGCTTCATGCTAGAATTCTCTATCACTGTCAAAGTTAAGCACAGGTGTCAACTTGACTGTTGAGGGTTGAGCTCTGGGCATGTTTGTAGAGAATTTGTGGTTGAGTTAGGTTCAGAGCAGACCTGCAGGAGATTGTCTAGCTATGGGGAAGGCCCAGCCTATGGTGGGTGGGATTAGGCCCTGGAATAAATCACGGAGAGCTGGTTGAGAAAGTTGGCATCCTTGTGTTCACTTGGCCAGACATGCTGGTCTGGCAAGTAAGGATTGTCCAGCTGTTATGCAGTGATGATGTGGCCAGTTCCCTTGGCTCTGGTGTTGGTGTGTACTCTCCTGTCAAGCTGGACTATGAACTGTAACCAGAAATCATAAGAGAATAAATCCCTTGTTCCCTTAAGCCATATGATTGTCATTTATCAGCAACCATGCAGGCGGACTGCAACAATCACATTATGAAAAAATTTTAAAAAGATCATTACTTTTTAAAAATGAAATGCTATACTCTTCATCATACCCGAAATGTAATGTAAGCATGTACAGTATACCACTTTTGTTTGAAAAAGGGTCTGATACAGCCCAAACTGGCTTTGAACTCGCCATGTATCTGCCAATGATCTTGAACTCCTTTCGTCCTCTATCTCCAAGTGGTCAAATTGCAGATTTATGCCATAGTGCCTGGGGTATATACCTCACATAATAAATTCTGGGCAATAGTGACTTGCAAGAAAATGTAATACAATTTTTATGTGATGATCAGAAAGAGTATCTTCTATGGATCATAAGGACATATGTTCCCTATGGACACATACCATAAAAATTTAAAGTCTTACAGCCACAGTAGTGTTCCTCTGCTTAAGGGGAACACAGGAAAGGGTTCAGGGAAATGCCACTGGGTCCTTGTACGTCATCGGAGAGGAGGGCCCAGAGGAGAGTCAGGCATGCACAAGAAAGGACTCTGGGAATGGGGGCGGGAGGCACTGGGGGATGGGGAGGGAGAGGTGAGGGGAGGGGGAGCAGGGGGTTCGGGGGAGGAGGAGGAAGGGAGGGAACTGGTGTACCTATTAAGTTTGTATGAGCTGAAATAATAATAAAAAATGTATTAAAAAAAAAACAAACTTGAGCATCAATTTAAGTATCCAAAGAATAAAGAGGGACGATGAAGGCCATGAAAAAAAAAAAATTTAAAGTCTTAGCAACTTCTCAGGTGCTAAAATTCAAAATAGCAATTAAAGTATTAAAACACTTTAATAACTCAATAGCAACACCTCCATCTCACCCACAAAAATATCACTCATCCTACATTAAAAAACATGATTCGCGGTATGTAAGATACTCCACACAAGTTAGGGCCGAAGCAATCATATTTGGACTTTACATGCCCTGCGCAATGTCCAACACACTATTGACCTCACAAAGTCTAGCATTTGCTAAAGGTACTAGGATCCTGGGAGGCAAGGGATTGACAGCCACAGTAGTGTTCTTATGCTTAAGGGGAACACAGGAAAGGGTTCTGGGAAATGCTACTGGGTCCTTGCACCTCATCGGAGAGAAGGATCCTGAGGAGAGTTTGGCATGCACATTAAAGGATGCTCCGGGGATGGGAAGGGGAGGCACTGGGGGATGGGGAGGGGAGGGGAAGGGGAGGGGGACACAGGGGTTGAGGGGAGGGGAGGACCGGAGTACCTGTTAAGTTTGTATGAGTGGGAAAAAAAGCCAAAAACATGATTCCCAAAGAAATCTCAAGTATCAAACTTTTCAGGAAAAATTCTAACTTTTTAAAACATCAAAAAATATCTAGTTTAGCAGTACAAATGGTGGCAACCTGCAGGAAAATACCAGTTTGAAGCAAAAAGGATATAGAAGAAATTCAGGATAATTTCCAAAGTCACCTTTGGTCCTTCAAAGGACACAGTACCCTCAGATACAAACACACACACACATACACACACGCAAAACAAAAAATTTAAAAATATCTACTTTATACACCTAACCTTCAACAAAATTTATATAAATAAAACATCTGACTCAATCAGTAACAATTTGGGTTTTAACTTCTGTTGCATAGATAAAAGAAAATGTATAATTCAACAGAAGGTAGTCATATATTTTATATACATTGTTGTCTAGCAAGTTCCTTCCAATTGAGACATTCTCTTCTGGAAAGAAGAGGGAGTTGCAGGAAGTAAACAAAATTTGCAAATCATGAAAAGTTGAAATAAGATTCACAAAGCCTCTCTCCAAGATTTTAAAAAACAGTACAAGTACATTGCTGAAGAGGGATTATTTGACCAAAAGTCTAGAGATGCAGCTTTTGTAAATTATCCACATTGGGATCTTTTAAGTCTTCTAAGCTTCTCTAACTCCAATTCCATACTCGCCAAATCAGACTTTGGTGTAATTATTTTGGTCTGTCCTTAGATCCCTATCTGGGGTCAGGAGACTTTTGTTCACATCTCCCCAGGAAAAGGAGGGAGGGAGGGAGAAAGAAAGAGAGAAAACCACTATCATTACTGCTAATTTTAATTGTCACACCTGAGCAATAGTATTCTCCCATTTTTAGTTAATATTGCATAATAAAGAATTCAGTTAACCTTAACTGTGTTTCCTGGATGATTTCAACTCCTGGAATCCCCTAACTGGTTGGAATATTTTTGCTATGCATGGTGATACCCTCTCAACATCCTGACATCTGAGTTTATAAGGGTCCCTAGTGTCAAGGCTTGGCTGGCCATGATGAAAAGGACTCCTCGAACATAAGCTCCTGGTCCCCAGAGTGAGGAAGGGGACCCAGAGACGGAGTGCAATCATACCTATGTCATACAAGTCCAATAAAAACTCTGGACATGAAAACTTGGGTGAGCACCATTGGTTGGTAAGGATACATGGAAATACTGGAAGGATGGCATGTTCTGAGGGCATAGAAGCTTCATGTTTGGGACTTTACCAAACCTTACCAGATGCATTATTTTACATTTTACTGACTCTTGACTTGTGTCCTTTAAGGTAAATTAATTGCAAGAACAGCACTCCTTGAGATTGGTGAGTCATTCTCAAAGTTATCAAACCTTAACAGAGCAGTGAAAACTAGAAAAATAGTCAAAAGTGTAATTAGCCTTTGTCTCAGAGCTTATAATTGTTATGGAAGGTGGGAATCTTCTTTAACAAACACAATTTGGACTTGGGGTTAAGACTGTCTCACGAACCGAAGGTCCTGAGTTCAGATTCCAGGTCCCCAATTTTTTTTTTTAACTAAAAAGAGAAATGGGCTGGAGAGATGCCTCAGCAGGTATAACACTAGTGAAGCAAGCATGAGAACCAGTTTGTTCCAGCACAACAAGTTTCAAGTTCATGATTGCACAGCACGAACACTAGATGCCATGGCTAAGCATCTGTAATCTTTGTGCATCTATTGGAAATGAGAAGTGAGGTCCAAGAATCCCTACAAGCTCACAGGCCAGCCAGCCAAGTTAAAGTAGTTAAGAGACAGGATCTCAACAGCAAAGCAGAGAGGTGAGAACACCTCCACCCAAATGCCACAGCACATACGTGACCACACACACAAAGTTAAAAGATTTCTGGAGCAGAAGGTCCTGAGTTCAGATTCCAGGTCCCATGTAAAACTTTGGCATAGAAATGGCTCAGGCCTGCTCTTCTGGCTCTAGTGGGCAGAGACTAGGAAATTCATGAGTGACGCAAAAAGGAGGTAGAGCAATCCAGGATGATTTCTGAAGTCACCCTTGATCCTCCACAAGAACACACAGTGCCCTTTGATACAAATACATATTCGCGTGCAAGCACGTACAAATAAATAATTTAAAAGTTCTCTCACCATGGCAATAGGTAACCACCGTGTAATAATGGCATGAGTATCAAGGAGACAACCAACAGCTTTCAGATGGGATTCAAGACCCGCTTGTCAAAATGGAACATATTCCTATTATTGCTAACTAGAACAAGAACCTATAAAAGGGAAGGAAACAGACCACCAGGGAAGAGCAGCCTGTGAACCTATAGGTAGGAAGATGGTACACTAAATTGTACCTGCTGTTATACTAGAGACGGGAAGAGCACTCAGAAGTTAGAGAAGTCTTCTCTACAACAGAGGGCATTGGAAGAGCAGTAGACAACAACGGCCGCCAGAATGCAGAGTACCAACAACCAACCTGCAATGCTCACTGAGAATCTCTCCTCATTCTAAAGCTCAGAGAACCTTGCAGAAGAGGGGACATTAAGATTCTAAGAGTCTAAAGACTGGGAAGGTCCACTGTTGGACAAGATAACTCCATTCAAGGCAGGGCTGCTGCATCCGGGAACTCACTGCAATGAGACCTATCTTTACAGACCTGAATAACACTGACACACCAACATGCCTCCATAGAGTAGTGAGAATCTCAGGAGAGATATAATTACGTGCAGGGGAAATCTTGGGGACTAGGGCTAGGTGAGTGAAGGAGAATGCCCGTATCAATGGTGCAGTCCTAGAATGGGCCTCTTGGTATGCCACAGAGGCTGAACCCCCACCAGAGAGACAAACCAGAGGGAACCCTGGGGCTCAAAAAATGGAGAGTAGGAGGGTGCGAGTGGGATGTACTGATGAAAGGAGGGGAGATAGGTAAGCAGGGGGAAGGAAGAAGATTAAGTATTCAATATGCTTGTAAAACTAGGAAAAGATTTAAAAATTATTTTAAAAAATTAAAAATAACCTAAAAAGATTTCTGTAATCAGCAGAATCACATCATTAATTTTCATTAGCTACTACTGGAAATACTTAGCCTTAAACCTTGAAAACATTTGTATTTTCTTAAATTTGATGCACCACATCTATCATATGCAAGCAAAACTTTTCCCAAAGCTGATGGTACCATGATATATATGATGTTTTAATTTTTTTAAATTTTTTTTATTCAATCGTGGGTGTGTGCGTATGTACGTGCGCGCGCGTATGTGTATGTCTGTGTGTGTGTGTAGAACCACGGACGAATTCGGGAACCACCATGGACGCCTCCACCTCCTCGTTTACTCTGCCCCAGGATTCACAGGCTCCGCCCTACCAGGACCAGAAACGCAGGCCGCCCCGGCTTCCGCCTGGCGTCTATACGTGGGATCTGGGATCCGAACTCAGGACCTTCCGCCTGCAAGGCAGAGGCTTAACCCCTGAGCCACTTCTCCAGCCCCTAATTTAATTTTTAATGGCTTAAAAGAATACGAAAACATAATTTTATACATCATCAACATGATAAAATGTTTTACACAAAGTATAAGCATTTAAATACAATAGCTAAAACAAAAAACCTTGGGCAAAAATCATGAACAAACAGGGGCTGGAGAGGTGGCTCAGTAGTTAAACCTCTGCCTTGCAGGCCGAAGGTCCTGAGTTCGGGTCCTAGACACCACGTATAGACACCGGGCAGAAGCAGGGGCGGCCTGTGTTTCTGGTCCTGGTAGGGCGGAGCCTGTGAATTCTGGGGCAGAGTAAACAAGGAGGAGGTGGAGGTGGTCCATGGTGGTTCCTGAATTGGTCAGTGGTTCTACACACACACACATATATACATACATACACACACACACACGCATACACACATAATTGAATAAATAATAAATAAAAATTTAAAAAAAATAAAGAAACCACTAGCAGTTAAGAGGTATTCATACCTACAAATAATGTGATAAAAGTGCAAATTTCCAAATAAAAACAGAAGATTGGTTAGGATTTTGGACTGTAGTTTGGGTTTGAAAACAGATGGGAACCCTGGCGTGTCTCTGACATTGAATAAAAAAAAAAAATTTAAAAAAAAAGACCAAATATCACTTCCCTACAAAACTATTTGTACATGTATCTACTTTTTATGGTGCATTTGAATATTAAATGAGACACTGCAGGGCTGGAGAGATGGCTCAAGAGTTAAGACTCTGCCTTGACAGCAGAAGGCTGTTTGGATCTCAGGTCCCGCGTAAAAACGGCAGGCAGAAATGACAACAAACTGCACCTTCAGCCCTGATAGGAGAAGCCTGAGAAGTCCCAGAGCAAAGTAAAAAAGGAGATAGAAGCAATCCAGGACGATTCATGAGGTTACCTCATGTATGTACATACATACATAAATATTAAATGAGGCATTGCAACTAATAGAGTCCTGACATATATGTATAATAATTTAACAATTATTATTAAATTTAAGGAGATGCCAAATAGACTAGTATTCAAAGTTTTTTTTTAAGGCTCAAAGCTTAGGATGTTATAGTAAGTTCAAACTGAAAATACAATGTTACGCAAAAGTCTTGTGTTAGGAACAAGTAAATCTAGTGAAAGTAACTAGTGTTAATACAAATATAATTTCCACAAGCAGAAGTTTAGCATCTAAGAATAC
This sequence comes from Typhlomys cinereus, assembly GCA_023101885.1. Classification (NCBI taxonomy): domain Eukaryota; kingdom Metazoa; phylum Chordata; class Mammalia; order Rodentia; family Platacanthomyidae; genus Typhlomys; species Typhlomys cinereus. Next base: position 966,406 of record JALPQD010000566.1, on the reverse strand, counting down.
CTCAAGTTGCATTAGCTCACAGTATCTGTTATCATGGTCACTGTCTCCTTTATTTCTATAACGCTAAAGGAAAAAAACAATCCACAAGAAGAACAGAAAGGTAAAAGGAGGTTTATGGAGTACTGACAGGTTGCTGTAAGAACCAAATACAATGTATGGGGAAAACTCATAATGAAAGGCAAAAACAGAACACTAAAGATGATACGTATCTCCTTTCCAAGTCTTCAAGGACTTCCCTGTCTAAAGACAAGAAGCTTTCAGCAAGTCCTTTCATCACCACAATCATATGTCCAACGGAACTTCAAAGTGAGACATATGAAAGCCACTCTAGTAGGTGGCTGTTGAGATAATCATTTAGTGTCTTCCACAGATGGAAGAATAAAAAAAAAAATTAAAACTCTGACTTACACATTAAAACCAAATACAGGTCACCATTCTCAGCAGTTTTTAAATTTGTTCTAGACACCCAAAGAACTATAAAAAAGAGTAAGAGACAAATTTTGGCAGCCAACCAAAATTCATCCAAAAAAATAACAAATATTAAAATTAATTCACCTTTATCTCACACTAAAACACAAAGTCCTAAGTCAATACTCTAATTTCAAATGGCTTTTTAAAAGTATGAAAGGACTGCAAAGATGGCTGAGAAGTTAAGCTTCTGCCCCAAAAGCAGAAGAGCCTTAGGTCGGATGCCAGATCCCACATTAAAAAAACTCCAGATGGAAATGGCAGGGGCCCTGGAAGGTGGAGCCTGGGAAGTCCCTGATCAAAGCATAAAGGAGCAGAGCATCCAAGACGATTCCTGAAGTCACCCTTGGGCCCCCACAGGCACACACACTCGAGTGCCCTCCACTGCACACAGAAAGACAGATGGACAGACACCCCACCAGTATGAAAGAGGGCGAGGAAGATGGCTCAGTGAGCCAAGTCATTTGCAGACGTGAAGGTCTTCAGATCCCAGCCCTGAATTAAAACAAGAGTATCTGTAACTTAGAACCAGGAGGGAGGTGGGGACAGGTGGATCCCAGGACCTACTGGCCAGCCAGTCTAACTGAAACGGTGGGCTCCAAGGTCAAAAAAGAACCCTGCCTCAAAAGTTAGAGGGTGATTAGACATAAGCCAGCTCTAAGTATGTATGTATGTACTATGTATTAACTCTCTATTACTCACTGTAACCTTGAAGACGGGTAATATTACAGTCATCTTACGAATAAGTAAAATGAGGCAACACAATCAGTAAATGGTAGCAGCCCAGATCATGACTATTAGGTATTGGACACATTGGGATTTTGAAGGAAACTGCTAAGATCTCTATTCCATAATTTCAAGGGGAGCAAAGCAAACAAGTCATATGAAGGAAATCAACACGTGAACAGCATATTTTCACCTAATGCCACGGAGAAAAAGAACAAAATCAATAGGAAGGAAGCGGCCTCTCTGATGACATGTGAGCAACAGAAGACGTGAAGAGCTGGTCCACTAAAACAGCTTGGGGAGTATTCTGAAGTAGGAGCAACTTCAGTGGGGCCATGTAAGGCATGGGGAAAGTAAGGGACTGACAAATCATGAAATGCACTGATGCGCTGAGATAAAGGCCCTTGATTCACTTCTGTAGTAATCAAAGCTTTAGGAGGATTGAGAGCAGTAAAACCACCACCTAACTCTTCTTTCAAGCAATCACTGATGAGGAACCATAAGGGAACAGAGAAATAAGGACAACACAGAAGACATATTCCAGCAACTCAAGGAAGATGACACACTAGAACGTAAACTCGTATTTGGACATAGTTTGTAAGTAGATGAGATTCTAGAAGAGCTTATCTTTTGCCTCTAAAAAAATTTACTATTACTTTTCATTTAAAAAATTAGGTAAAAAAATTATTTGTGTGTATATTTAGTTAACACAGGTGCATGTGAGCCTCAAGACGAATGGGGGGATCAGAGGACAACTTTCGAGAGTTAGTTCTTCTAATGTCTAGGTTCTGGGGACTAACTCAGAACCTTGCAAGCATTTTGACCTAATAAGCCATCTCACCGGCCCTCAATTTTTAAAAAATATCCTTTAATAGCTAAATTCAGGAGGGTGGTTACAAGGTCTTTTCATTTTTTTAATGTTAAGTGACACTTATAATATGCCATGTAATCCCATATATTCTTGAGAAGCAGAAAGAATCCTAACATTCTTTAGAATTTATTCATTTGGACACAGCAGTTCCTAAGGTCTCTTCAGATTGGTTTTCCTCTCATTCTGTCTCTCTACCACATTCTGTCTCATTCTGATAGTAAACTGCAATACAGGAGTATACCACAGAAAGTATTTACGGAGTACCCACCAGAGGTCTCATTAAATGCTTTTAAGAATTCATGTAATACTGAGCTACACATATTAGAGAATGATGTATTCAAATTATGAATGAGATATTAGTAACTTGTCTTGTCCCAGGTCAAACAACTGGCAGGGGCAGATTTCAAATCCACCACCTAACTTTTATCCTTCCACTACAGAAAACATCAAGGGTAGTGTGTGTTGACTATTAAATAGAGATGTCTGTGCACGTGGCAACTTATTAACACTAATTAGATTGATTGATGAAAAGACAGTTTTTCTAATTCTCTTAAAGAGAACTTTAGTTTTCAATGGGGTGGGGAAATGGAGTGACCTCACACATTCTGACGCCTTATTTTGGAAAATTTATATTCTGCTTGAGACTTCATGAAAACTATCCCAAAATGATTCCTGCCTTTAAAAAATTAATGGGCTAGTTAGATGGGTCAGTGATTAAGGTATTTTTCCTGGAAAGCAAAAGGATCTAAATTAGATCTCCAGATCCCATAGAAAAAATGTCAGGCAGATGTGGTGGTGGCTTGTAACTCCAGCCTTGAAAAGTAGAACCTGGGACTCCCCAGAGCAAACAATAAAGTGGAAAAGCAATCCAGGATCAACTCCTCGAGTCATCCTTGGGCCTCCACAGGCCCGCGCGCACACACGCACACGCGCGCACACACGCGCGCGGACACACACATGCCCTCTTGTACACATACCCATAGGCAAACACACACACCGTACACGCACATAAGGCAACTCATACACACACACACTAACATCACTGTTCACCATAAAAGGAGTAAAGTTTTATGACAAAATACAGAATGGTACAGACTTCTTTCAGAAGACCTATCAGAAAGAAAAAAAGAAAAGTAAGAAAATCACTAACAACTCGCGAAAAATGGCAAGTATAAATAACCTAAGTATCGAATGAAGGACATTCTTGGACTCCTGGATGGAGAACTTCAGGTGCAGTGAGCTTCCACGTCTCCAGTACGGTCATGGGAAGGAAGAAAACCACATGCTAGTAATCGCATCTGCACAGGCAAAGCCCCGCGTGCGCGAGGGAGAGAGACTCCAAGTTTAGAAAGCAGGTAGGAAGAAATCGGTAGCCGCAGAGGAGCTGCACTGCTGTCTACACCGCGGAGGACCCTCTTCTCCCGAGGAGCTACACTGCTGTCCTACACCGCGGAGGACCCTCTTCTCCCTAGGAGCTACACTGCTGTCTACACCGCGGAGGACCCTCTTCTCCCTAGGAGCTACACTGCTGCCTACACCGCGGAGGACCCTCTTCTCCCTAGGAGCTACACTGCTGTCTACACCGCGGAGGACCCTCTTCTCCCTAGGAGCTACACTGCTGTCTACACCGCGGAGGACCCTCTTCTCCCTAGGAGCTACACTGCTGCCTACACCGCGGAGGACTCTCTTCTCCCTAAACACGAAGTGGCCTGTTCTGCGTGAGCAGAGTGGAAAGCAGCAGCCAGACCGTTTAAGAGTCGTTACAACACAGCCCCTTAGTGTTCCCTGTTTTTCTGGCCATGCACCGGCCAGACGCAACCCCTACTGAGTGCATCACCCAGAAGACCTGAAGGTCGGAATGAGATTTGCGTCGACGTCTTAAGAAACAATTAAGGAGCGCGCCGAGGAGGTGCTGCCCTGCGGGGCTGGAAGCAAGCGCGTGCCGTCAAAACACGCGCGCCGGCCCTCGTCCGCCGGGCCGAGCGCTGCACCGTGCGCGGAGCGCTGCACCGCACTTGTCTGGACGGCGGGCACAGGTGCCCTGCGCACCACGGGGACAAATAAGACGCGTGGGCGGGAGAAACTGCCCGCGGATGCGCCAGCGCGGCCGGGCGGGCGGGCGCGAGAGCAGCCGCCGCGCGCGGGGCTCGAGCCGCGACCGGAGGCCCGGGCGGCCCCGCCGCGGCCCGCGATCGCCCGCCCCGAACGCGCGCGCGAATGAATGGCGCGGGAGCGAAGGACCGGCGAGGCGCCGGCGCGGCAGCAGGGAGCGGACGGCGGCCGCCCGCCCGGGGACGCGAGCCCGGGCCCGCGCTCGGCTGGGAGCCGGGAGCCGCAGGCGGCGGCGGGCGGCCGCGCCATGGCGCCCGGGAGAGCGGAGGTCACGCGTTACATAACCCGGCAGCCGCGCGCGCGAGGGCCGCCGGGCGGCCCAGGCCGCAGAGCGCCGCCGCGGGGCCCGGGCCGGCGCGCGTCCGCCGCCCCCGCCGCCGCGGGCCGCTCCGGCCGCCCCTCCCCCACCGCGCCGGCCCGGGGGTCGCTCACCTTCCGCGTTGCCCCAGACCACCATGCCCGGGCCCGGCCGCCGCCTCGGGCCTCCCGGGCTCCCCGCCGCACAGCCGGCCCCGCCGCGAGCCGCGAGGAGCGCGGGGGGTCGGGGGACGCCGGCGAGCAGGCAGGGCGAGCGAGGCGGTCCGCCAGCCGCCCGCCGCGCCGCGCTCCACGCTCCCCTCGGCGACGGCGCCGGCCTCGCGCCCCTCCCCCGCCGCCCCGCGCGCGCGCCCGCCCCTCCGCCGTCCTCCCTCGCCCCTCCTCCCTCCTCCCTCGCCCCTCCTCCCTCCCGCTGCGGCGGCGCTCGGCTCGCACTCACCCGGCGCCGCGGCGCACGCGCCCGGCTCGCGCCCGGCCCCAGGCGACCCCGTGCGACGCGACGCGCGGAGGCCCCGCCCTCGGCCCCGCCCTCCTTCCGCGCCACCGCCCGCGGGGGGAGGGCAGAGGGGGAGGGGAGGGCAGCGGCTCGGCGTCACGTGACCGTCTCGCTGGCCCCGCCCGCCCGCCCGCCGCCGCAGCGCGCGCCGCGACTCCCTCTTCTCTCCCGGGCCGCTCCTGCGGCAGTGCCGCACCCCGCCCCGCTCGTGGCTTCTGGGTCGCCGAGACCCGAGCGCGGGGACGGAGCGGGCTCACCACCGCCGTGCAGCGCGCGGGGCCGGCAGCTGACTCGCAGTGACATCTAGCGGCCGAAAGGACGCACGCGCGCAGACTGTGCTGGGTCGCGGTGCCTCCGAGAATCACGGCCCGCTCCGGGTGGAGGATCCGAACCGCACGCTGCGCCACGCGCGGCGCGGGCCACAGGGCGCCTCCGGTCCCGCTTGCACTCGGATATCCGAGGACCTGAACCCGGTAGCCCTTCCTACGCGCAGCGCGTGGATTGCACGGGAGAGCAGTTTTCTTATAATGTGTAAAATGCACACACACGCACACCTGCCCTATGGGGTTCAGTACAGTTCCATTTCCATGAAAGACACAATTGTCACACAGGATCACTTTCCCCATCTCGATAGCAGCCCGTTCTACCGGAGACTACATGGTTATTCAATAATCTTTATTGCAACGCACAAACAAGAAACCAACTGCCCTGCTCGCAGAGGTTCAAAACGCTTTTCTCATCACTAGATATTTGAAAGTTCTCAAGCACTTAGGAAAGTTTCATTTTTCCCTCCTTTTCATCCTCCTTTCCCCTCTTTTCTACTTATTCTCTCTCTCTCTCTCTCTCTCTCATTCTCCCCTACCCCCTTTATGAATCCAACTTCAATTCTCTTCTTGCACTGGTAAATTGCATGCTTTTCCGCGGTCCACAAAACTGAAAAGAAATAACATCATTTCAGCATTTCAGTATTTCCAGAACTAGTTGCCAATAAGACCAGAAGATCATACTAACATGCCGAAGAGAAAACAATAATAACCCCTTATTAATTATGAGGATTAAAAAAAATCTCTAAATGGCAGTTATGTCTTTTAAGGAGAGATGAGGACTCGATTTTGACATCGACCTGTGGCCTCTCAGGAAATGCACCATTATATTTCAATTTCAGTTTTGTTTCTCTTTCAAAGATTATATTTTTCTGTGTTTTCTCAAGCAAAAAATTACTGTTGATCTCCCTGGCCTTGATAGTACCTTTGCAGAATACAGTAGAATGGTATAAACTGCACTTTTATGCATGCTAATATGTAGTCTCTAAGAACAAAGTGCAAATATTTTGCTATCTAGATGAAGCAGGATTAAAAAGAGATGAAGAAACCAGACATAAAATGTGAGCAAAATGTAGTCCTTCTGTGAACAATTTTTGCTGAGATTTTTTTTTTTGGTAGATTCTAGAGTATTCTTTTATACCATCCCATAATGCCTAAAGAGCTTTTTAACTTTGCCCAGACGTGTCCATTCAGTCATCTATTTCTGTTTATTCTCATCAAGACTGGTTTCCGATCGTAGGGTACAGGTCTAACTTTGGAGACAGCTCCACACTTGGGGTCCTTGGACCATGCTGCCCTTTCCCCCTTTAGTGCAATTAATTTTTCAAGATGCAGTAACTACTCCATCTTAGGGATTTACCAAAGTACAGGCCAATGACCCTTCTAGGGACTTCCCTGAACCAAAGGATACGGTTTCTGCTTCTCTTTTTCCTCTGTCTGGCAATATACTCCTCAGAAACATCCACAGCGCACCTTCCAGATTGAAAAGAAAAAAAGAAAATAAGATCATGAAACTACCCTGTTTGGTGGTGGGGGCGGGAGACAGGAAAGTTCGTTCTCAAGACTAAAGTCCCTGGGATAATGTGCTCGCAGCGATTCTTGCTGCTATTCCATCCTGATGGCTGTTACAAAGCGTTTGTGTGTGGCATTTCCCACCCTGGGGAAACACCACACAACTATTTTTCCACCCCAGACCACAGGAACGATTACACGAGTCTCCAGCTTAGCCAGCCAAGGGGTTTACTGGGGTTATTTACAGGGGCAGGGACAACTCAAAGGGAGCTGCACTCCAGAAAGCCCACCCCAGCTCCCCCATGGCTGTGTAGATGGAGTCACTTTCAGTTAACTTTTGTCAGCATATGAACCCTAGAGACCCTCCCAAATCTACAGATCCTGATGGCATGCGTGAGGGCACATGTGATTAGGGCAGAATCAAGCAAGGCCAGAATCCCAGGTGAGGAAGCATCGATGGACAACAGGTGCAGTCTTGATGGTCTCAGACAAAGATGACAGCTGTCTGTTAAGCCGAAAGCTGAAACAGTGAGAGGAGATGAGCTGAAGGCCACAAACCCTTTGATAGGAAGCTGGAGCTAGAACCGGTTCACAAAGACTTGATTCTTCTAAATAGAAGCCTATGTACATATTTAGACAACCTAGTTCACAAAATTCAGAACGAGCCCACAGTTGGTTACAGAAGATTACTGTGCAGATTTCCTGCCTTGAAAAGTTTCAGGCGTGGTGAGGGAGGCAAACAGCTTCCACATAGGTTCAGGGGTGTCACCTGGGGGCATTCTTAGGGGTACAGTGGGAATCTATCAGGCTTCCTAGAGGAGCAACTTCACAGTAAAAAACTACAGTCTGGTCTAGTTAATTAAGGAAGCACTGTTTTCAAGGGAGCAACATGTGTAAACACAAAGATACGGCAGGAACTACAGATCACGACACACAGACTAGTATTGGCTGCAGGAGTGGGCATATGCCAATGAAGCTGGGGAGACATGTGGAGGTCAAAGCAGTGTCATAGTTGGATACCTTTGTCCGTTTGATTATTGAGGGCTGGAGCTCTAGGCACAGTTGGGAAGAATTAGTAGCTGAGTGGAGCCCTGAGCAAGCCTGCAGCAAGCAGGCTGTGTGATTGAAGGGGAGGGCCCAGGCCATGGGGGGGGCAGGTTCTGGGCTGTGGATAAGATGGAAGGAACTGGTGGTTAAGGAAGCTGGTATCCTTTGATGTACTTGGCCAGACATACTGGTCTGGCAAGTGAGATTTGCCCCTCACTCAACAGTGCTTTGGATATGGTGTGGCCAGTTTCCTTAGCCCCTGATTTTCATAGGACTCTCCTGTCAAGCTGGATTAAAAACTGTCAATGGACAATTGTAACAAAGAATAAAAACCATTCCCCTATAAGCCATTTGGTCATGCAGCAAGCAGGAAGGGCCCCATCAATTATACTGATATGTTTTGTCTGTCCTGAGGCCACGCAACCAATGAAAGGGTTAAGCCATAAAAGTCACTCAGAATATCTTAGAAATTCACCCTAGCTGCTTCAGTCAGAGGTGACCAGGTCTTGTAATGGTTCAGGTGAGGCAAGAAGACGGAATTAGCCAGGATGTAACGGTTTTGCATCGGGGAAAGAGAGAAGGACAAGGAAGCTGGACACATAGGCGGGAGAGAGAGTGTAATGACCGGTCATGGACCCTGAACTGAGAGAGAAGACACACCTGGGTGGTAGGGATGGGGAAAACACAGCATCATTGTGTGGTAGGAGCCTGTTGTAGTTCACCTGCATGGTTGCTGATAAATGACCATTAAACAGCTTAAGGGAACAAGGGGTTTATTGTCTCTTACGATTACTGGTTACAGTTCTCAGTCCAGCTTGATGGAAGAGCACGCACCAACACCAGGGCCGAGGGAACTGGCCACACCATCTCTTCATAATGGCTGAGAGAGGGACGATCCTTACTTGCCAGACCAGCATGTCTGGCCAAGTGTACACAAGGATGCCAATTCTCTCAACCAGCTCTCTATATTTCATTCCAGGGCCTAATCCCACCCACCATGGGTTGTGCCTTCCCCATTAGCTAGTCCTGCAGGTTTGCTCTGGGTTTAACTCAACCACTAATTTTCCACAAATGTGCCCAAAGCTCAAATCCTCAACTGTCACGTTGACACCTGTGCCTAACTATGACAGGGACCTATCAAAAGAGTTTTGAAATCAGGTGCTAGAGGACATGGTAATGACAAGATTTCAGTGGGATTCACTGGCTTGGCTTAGATGGAAGACAAAGTCACTGTAAAGGAGAAGTTCAAAGATATAAGTGACCACAGAAGAGAAGGACCATCTCTGCACAAATTGGAATCATCAGGACTAAGGACCAGATGGCGACACTATCATTTTGATGCCTTCGGAGCAGAAGGAAAGATGACATCCAATGTGCTCAATTCCAAAAGAGTGGTGGTCTGATGACAAAGGTTCTCAAACTCCCTTTGTTAAGGGAATATCTCAATTTATTTTTTTATGTCTCCCATGAGCTGAAAAAAATACTTGGCAGTACTATAAAGTACATAAGGCCGAATAACATACATATTGGCAGTCTAACAAGTTGGCAACCCATTGAGGGAAAAATAATGCACTTAAATTGAAAGCCAAGCCAAGATTTAGGGCTGGGAGCCTGTGGCTCAGTGGTTACCTCGAAAGTGTGAGGATTGACATTCAGAACCCACATAAGTACCTGCTCGTAATTCCAACACCCAGAAGGAAGAAACAGGGAGTCCCCAGAGTAAGCTGAATAGTGCAACTAGCCGTACCAGTGTGTTCTGGTTTCACTGGAGAGAACCCGCCTCAATGAATGATAAGGGAAGAGTTCCCAAGATCAACCTGAAGCCTCCAGATGCATGAACCACACACATACATAAGAAAAGAATACGTAAATATTTTTTCTTTCACGTACATATATGTGTGTGTGTGTGCATGTGAGTAGGGTGTGTACACAAGTGCAGTTGAGTTGTGTGACTGTGGAGGACCAAAGGTGGAATAAGGAATCATCCTCGATTTGCTCTTCTCCCTTATTATTGTGAACCTGGGTCTCATTAAACTCAGAGCAGCTACTGGGACTAGCCTGGCTAGTCAATTTGCTCTGAAGATTCCAGGGTCCACCTTTGAAGACTAGAATTATGGTGGATAACCACACCCATCTGGCCCTTTTGCTTCAGTGACAAAGTGTTTAACCACTGAGCCATGGTATCGTAAACAGTACGATAAAACAATTTAAAAACCATTATTGCTAATAAGACATCCGTGCCCATTGGGCGTTATGCTTCTTAAACTTGGAACCACATTGACAACATCACCCTTGTTTTGCATTTCACATTAGCAGGAATATTTTATCCACATTTCTATGTACTTCATTATCTATCATAATAGGAAGGACAGTGATTGAATCACTTGGCTGGGTGGTAGCAGCAGGATCTTTCCATTGTAAAATTACATTTCCCTCTATATATGTTATAAAGTTTTATCATACATCATATTTTTTTTTACCAACTCAACATTCTCTCCAACAACTTTCATTATCCAATGATTTGTCCTCTACTGATAATCCTGCCCTAAGTCAACTGTTTTATTGAGTTTCAAAAGATGATTTTTTAATTCTACCTTTTTGGGGGGGTGTCATTTGTTAGCATTCTCCAGAGAACTTTCCTTTATCCACTGGAATAAAGCATAATTTCTCCTTAAGAATCAGGGTAAATGTCTGATGCTTTCCATTTAGTTACTAATTTTCATATGAAAGAGTTGCCTAATAGCAATCTCCTACGATAATGAATGAGTTTGTTCTCTCTCTTGATTCTTCTTTCTTTTTCTTGAAAGTCTGAATGGATTTACAGATTTTTATTTACTATTTTAATAATAATTTGGGGTATACAGATTGTCCTAATGGGAGTCCTTGAAGTTGCTAAGGGACCACATAGGCACAGGACACTCTAGGCCCAAGGACACATGGTCAGAGGCCCTGAGTTAAAAGCCCAAGCATTTAAGAGCAATGAAAGTAGGAGAGAGAGACAAGCAGGGCTTAGAGATAAGGCGAGGACATCTGTGGGAGTGACTGAGAAGGCAGCACTGTCACACCCTGGTCCTTTATGCCAAGTATAATGGAGGCACTGAAGAGTCGTAAACCAAGGAAATATAATTTACTTTCTAAACTAATACACGTGACTGTCACGTGGGTGAGAATAAGGAACAAACATGCTGGGGGGGGGGGAATCGGGAATTATGCTTTCAACATAATAAGTTTGAGATACCAATTTAACACATGAGGGATATTAAATAGATAGATGTTCCGTTGTAGAGTTCAAGGATATCTAGAATGTTTAGAGTTTGGAATTGTTAGCTTATAGGTGTTGCTTGAAATTATGTGGCTGCAGGCAATCACCTAGAGAGGGAGAAAGAAGACGTTTGATGAGTGAGATGTAGAGCGGCCTGATATGTAGGCAGTGTCAAGTTAACGGGGAGCCAGCTAAGCAGATTCAGAAGGGTGCACTGTGAAGCAAACCAAAGGAATGTTTTGGGGATGAAAAACTGAGTGACAGCTGCTAATTCAAAGGCCGCCAAAACTGAGGGTGTCCTGCACAGAAGTGGGGCAAAAGCACGATCATCAACAAGGGGCCAAGAGGTAGATCCAGATGAGAAGTAAGGTGCATGGTTTAGGTTGGCTGTGGTGGAGGGGAATAGTCAGAATCTTAGATGGCGTTAACATTGAGTTGACAGGGTTTGCTGATAGACTCTTTTAAGGTGAGAGTGGACAAAGAACTGAGGTTTGGGGCCAACCAGCCAGAGGAATGGGTCTGCTATATACAGATGGCAGAGATGGGCAGAAGAGAGGATAAGAAAGTCAACTGATGTCCTGTTTCCACTTTCATTCCATCTCACATTATACAATAATGTGTGTGTGTGTGTGTGTGTGTAAATACAAGGATGACATCAGGATCCTATAGTGCTTTACTATAGGGTTTCCCAGGCTCTGCCTTCCAGGGCTAGAATGAAAGGTTTCCGCCATTTCCACCCAGCATTTTTACATGGAATCTAGGAATCCAAACTCAGGTCCTTGTGCTAGTGAGGAAAATACTTTAACTGCAGAGCCATCTCCCCAACCCATCTATTTTTAAGGGTCTCAGGATGGTCTTCCTGCTGCATCAGCAGAGGCCTTCAGTGTTTAGCTGCTTCTTCCAGCCAAATGTGTTAGCAAACTGCCTCCTTATGTCCATGGTCCAAACTTCTGTTGACGTCTCTTCTCCAGTTTTCTTTATATTGTGAATTTAGGTTCCTTCAGTTCATAAGCAATTTTTGTGATAGTTGGAAAGGAACAGAAAAAATAATGTGAGTTCAACGGGTAATCTCCCTTTATTATTCATTTATCCTGATGGTTACTTTTCCTTGTCAAAATTGGCTGGTTTTGGAATCACTGAGGAGACGGACCTGTTTTTGGAGGCATTTCCAGACAGATTTAAGTGAAAGAGGAAAGAGCCACTCTGAATATCAACAACTCCATTTCCTCTGGTGTGGGACCCAGACTGAGAAAAAAGGAGAAAAAAAAAAGAGGAAGTCAGATGAGCACTAGATTTGCTTCTCTCTGCTTCCTGACTGTGAATGCAAAGTGACCAGTCCGTTTGTGTTCCTGTTGTCGCACCTTCCAGGATGGGCAAAATAAATTCTTCCCATAAGGTGAAAACAGCAATGATTACGTTCGTTTATTCATCTGTTTATTCATTTTCTAACCAAGAATTTGATCCATTTCAACTGATCCCTCTGGGTTTTCTGTCTGAGAAGGAATGGGAGTAGCAATGTTTTCCTTCCTTCCTCCTTGCATGGAGTGACGCATATTATTTATGACTTGCCTGGGTACCCCCCCTGGGAAAAGTCAGTGCCTGTCATCATTTACAACCACGAGGGCGGAGGCTAGGCAGATGCCTCAGTGATTGAGCGCCTCCTGCTACAAGAATGAGGACCTGCTTTTGCTCTCCGGCAGGTGTGGAGGCAGCACCGAGGCAAAAACAGGATCCTAGGACTTGCTGGCCAATCTAAGCCAATCAGCAAGCTCCTAAGCGAGAGACCCTGTGTCAAAAAAAAATACAGTGGAAAGTGACTGAGGAAGACACACAACATCTCCCTTTGGCCTCCATGCACACCCATATATACATACATGCACACGCACACACGCCACCACCGCCACAAGGAGTGTTGCTTAGAGCATGAGTGTGTACAGGTCCGTGGTCTGTTTGAATGTGAAGCTATTCTCTCATAAACATGTACTTGATGAGAAGAGACTCATAGGGAACATGCATGCATTTAACTATAGTCCACCTCCATTGATTCAAGTCTCAGGTAGGTGGGTATCACACAAGACTCTTTCCAGAGATGAAGACAGAAAGGGTCCCTTCTCTGTGGCATGTAACTCAAGGACCTCTGCATCAACTTAAGGCCGGGGCTAAGAAGCCTATTCTTTCAGCTTCCTGCAGTAGTACAACCAGAGGTGGAATAAATGCCTCTGGACTTGGTCTCAGGAGTCTTCCAATCCCTAGCCCACATCTTAGCCCAGTGTTATGTCTGTCCTGAGCTCTAGGACCCAGGCCTGTACCCTTAGAGTGCCTTTCTCTTTGTAGCTCACCCTGATTTCAGCCACTTGGCAGTCAAGGAGTACTAAGGTTAAAGACATGTTCTTCACTGATCCAGAAGGCTGAATAGGCGGCTCAAGAGACGTGGAGTTGCCCACCCCTCCTACTCCGTCATAGAAAACAAACCTCTGCTCATCTCAGTTTTTCTCATAAGCAAAGAAATTCCCAAGGCTTTGGACTACTCAGTTGGTCTCACAAACCAACTGTCCAACCATACAGAAAAGCTGTGCAAAGCTTAAACCTTGTTTATCAGTGTTTCCTTTTGCTTCATTTACCTTGTTGTTCCCTTTTTCCACAACAAGGGAAAGGAAGGGAAGAAGAGGAGAAGAGTGGGGGGAAGGGAGAGAAAGGGAAGGGAAAGGGAGTGGAAGGGAGGGAAGAGGAGGGAGGGGAAGAGAAGGAAACTGGAAGAGAAGGAAATGGGAAGGGGAAGGAAGGGGAAGAGGGAGCGAGGGAAAGAAGGGGAGGGGAGGGATGGGAAAAGGAGGGGAAGGATGGGGAGAGGAGGGAAGGGGAGGGGAGGAGAAGGATCTAAAGTTCCTTACATCCTGAGGTTAGAGGTCTCTAGGGTAAGAGATACAAGGATAAAATTTCGGATTTAAAGTAAATGCATTTTCCCAAGTTGATTGCCCCCAATGGTGTTGAATATCTTGTTTTTAAACTGCCTCACCTGAGGTCTTTCATAGGATCTTTCTATAACTAGACTCCAACACATTGGAAAAGCCCAAGGGACAGATATTCCCTAAGTCATTCACCAAATGAAGGAAGCATTGAAAATAAAATCCTGGAACGTTTACTGCTCGGTCTGTCAATAATAACTCCAGGGATCTGAAGCGACATTGAAGGATAGAATCTGTTTCTGATTTTTATTGAAAGAGTTTTCTTTTGTGGGTGTTTCAAACCCAAACACTAAAGGCAAGAACATGTACATAACATAAAAAAAATGCTGCTGGTATACAGATGTAAGAATACTTTAAACAGAGATGAAAATCCACTCTAAGAAAAGCATCAGACAGGAAGTCAGAGGCCAGATTTCTGGTTCTGACTGCTAGTGACAAGGTATTTGATTTTGGACAAACCCTGGAACTTGGCCATACCTCATAATCCTGATCTGTAAAATGAAATTTTATGACGTCAAATTCAGACGTCATATGTCTCAAGTGTGTTTAACAAGTAAACAATAATATAGGTTAAATTTGCAAAAGAAATAACAGGTTTTCTTTTATTAAAAAAACAGAAAAAAAAGGAAACAAGAAAGACAATGTAAAGAAAAATTGTCATCCCCCATCCTGAAGCTCAGGGACATTTGCGGAAGAGGGGGCAGTAAGAGTGTAAGAGCAAAAGGATGGGCGGAGCAATGATTTGCAAGGTTCTCCACACTAGTTAGGGCTGAAGCAATCATAATAGGACTTTGCATGCCCTGCGCAATGTCCAACACACTATTGACCTCACAAAGTCTAGCATCGGCTAAAGGCACCAAGATCCTTGGAGGCAAGAGATTGGCAGCCACAGTAGTGTTCCTATGCTTAAGGGGAACATGAGAAAGGGTTCAGGGAAATGCCACTGGGTCCTTGTACGTCATCGGAGAGGAGGACCGAGAGGAGAGTTAGGCATACACAATAAAGGACTCTTTGGGAATTGGGGCGGGAGGCACTGGGGGATGGGGAGGGAGGGAGGGGGACCGAGGGGTTTGGGGGGAGGAGGAGGGGGAGGGAACTGGTCTACCTATTAAGTTTGTATAAGCGGAAATAATAAAAAATGTATTAAAAAAAAGAAAAATTGTCATAAACAATGTCATTCCCAGCTTTGAAATTCCATGAAAATACAAAGTTTTAAAAGTAAATTAAATAAATAAAATGATAGTTACAATGAAAACAGTTTCAGAGAACTAAAATGATCACAGAAATATATTCAATTAAAGATAGAACAATAGAGAGTTTTGTTTCTGGCCTTTAAAAAAAAAACCACAAAGGAACCCAGCAAGAATAAAGATAAGGGAATTATAAAAGACAAGCAGAATTAATCATTATATGAATTTAATCAGGAGAAGATTAAAAAAATCAAGAGGCTCAATATTGCAAGCAGCATCCATAATCATTGGTTCTTTAACCATATACACAAGACATCAAACACATCACTTGGGATAAAAGGGTTCAGCATACAAAAGGTATAAAGGAAGATAGGTTTTGAGAAGATGGTTTTATTACTCACAGAGGGAGAGGGTAGAGAATTGGCAAATGAAGAGCCTTGTGTCTGGGAATAGCAGCTGAGGTTCAGGAGTCTGACAGTAAAGGGCAGTGATCGTAGAAATTATTAACAAGCACAATGCATTTCGGCTAAAGAAAGCCCCAAATTCAGACGTCATATGTCTCAAGTGTGTTTAACAAGTAAACAATAATATAGGTTAAATTTGCAAAAGAAATAACAGGTTTTCTTTTCTTAAAAAACAGGAAAAAAAGGAAACAAGAAAGACAATGTAAAGAAAAAATTCCCAAATAGAAATACCAAAAAAACTAACAGACTATAGAAGAATGCGGCTATTGCAGTTCAGTTGCATAGTTGCTGATAAAATCATCATCAAACGGCTTAAGGGAACAAAGGATTTATTCTCTTATGAGAGTCCAGCTTGGCAGGAGAACTCACATCAACACCAGGGTTGAGGGAACTGGCCACACCATCTCCACATAACAGGTGAGAAAGGGATGATTCAGCATGTCCGTTCAAGTATACACAAGGATGCCCTCTTGAACAGTTACCTCTATTTTTTTCACCTGCCCTGGGTACTAGTCTCATCCATCATGGCCTGGGCCTTCCCCATCAATTAGACAGTCTCTTGCAGGTTCGCTCTGGGCTTAACTTTTATCATCTACAATTACCTACAAATCCACCAGTACCGTGTGGATGACATTGCTAGGTTCTACCATAACCTCCAGTGGAATCACAACTAATTCAGCTTCTCTGTGCTGACTCTCAGAAAAATCTCTATGCTGGGCAGAATCTGAACATAGTAATACTCCTTTTCTTCTACTGTCCCAGTGCAGACTACTAGGTTTTCTTTCAATGACATTCACTACTTCAACACCCACAGTTGCTCTTCTGTCTGCCCTGTCTACATCCAAAACTTCGAGGCCGCCAACACAGCTCTCCTTCATCAAGTAAACCAGTCCATCGTCTTCAAATTCAACTTTACCAAAGTCCTTGTTCCCTTCATCACAAACTGGACCCAAACAATCCACAACTCTCTCAGCATTTCCAAATGGCCCATTAAACTTTGCAGAGCAGTATTTGTAGTCCACAGGAACAAAATCTTCAAACATTTCAAACTTTATCCAACCATAACCATTCAAAATCCATAAAATCCACATAATCAGATTTATCAGCAACACCCCACTTCTCTGGCACCAAATTCTGTTGCAGTTCAATTGCATGGCTGCTGATAAAAATCACCATCAAATGGCTTAAGGGAACAAGGGATTTATTCTCTTGTTACAATTCTTAGTCTAGCTTGAAAGGAGAGCTCACACCACCACCAGGGTCAAGGGAATTAATCACACCATCTCCACGTAACAGCTGAGAGAGGGATAATCTTTACTTGCCAGACCAGAATGTCTGACCAAGTGTCCACAAGGATACCCCATTCTCAGTTACCTCCATTTTTATCCACATTCCCTGAGGACTACTCCCACCTACAATGGGTTGGACTTTTCCCATCAACTACACAATCTCCTGCAGGTTCACTAATTCTCTACAGGTGTCCAGAGTTCAAACCCTCAACTATCAGGTTGACACTGTACTTAACTATGATACCACGAAAATGAAGAATCTTGTAGAAAATTGTAAAAAAAAAAAATGACCAGCAAATAAGTTGAGCTAGGAAGATGTTCAATGATTGAAGAACCTGCCACTCAAGCCAAAGGATCAGAGTTCAGATCCTTAGATCCTACATTAAAATGCCAGCAGGAATGGAGGCTTACTTAACTCCAGCCCAGCAAGACAGGGCTTGGGAACTCCAGAGCAAGCTGGCTAGCCATATGAGCCTTATTGGCTAACTCAGGGTTTAGAGAAACAGCCTCAGAACAGTAAGGTGGTCAAGGATGAGTCAGGATATCACCCTTAGGTCACCACATGTGCACATGAGCTGAAGATACACCTGCACACAAATGTACCCTTCCACACAAAAACTCTCTTGTCTCTCTGTCTCTCACTCTCTCTTTCATCATACACATATGCATGAAAAACGGAAAAGAAAAAAATTTATGGTAATGTAAGTGTGATTTTTTTAGAAACATCATGTTAGAACTAGTTGCACTAACCCAAACTGTCAGATATTTCTGAAGATCACTGCTGTAATCCTTGAGAGAGAGAAAAAATGATTGCAGGGTCATTTTGCACACAGTGATTTTTTTTGAGTGGTGGGAAGGGCAAGAATTATTATAAATTACTGCATGGGAAATGAATCGCAAAGGCTGAGCTGGAGAGAGCTGTGTAAAGTCAGGAAGAAATGGGAAGGTAGTTTCCTCAGTATCCCTGGGTCAGGGTACCGCCACTCAGAAGCCTCTGGACACTGAGAGGAGACTGGGGAAGGACAACAGAAAGAAGACAAGACAAAGACAGGAAGTGAGAGTTTGGAAAAGAATCTGCACCCTTAGGGTTCCCCCTTCCTTAGCAAAATCTTCCTGTGGCATCCGAGACCCTCAGTATCTGACCCTGTGTTCTCTCCAACATCCCTCATGTACATTCCCTCTCTACTCTGAACCCCGCCTTCACGCTCCTCCATGACTTGGCCTTAGGCCCAGCGTCCTGTCCAGGCACCCTGCACCTCTACATCACAGCCCGCTCCTTCACCCTGGCCAGCCGGCGCTTCTCAGTCAAGGCTCAGCCCACAGCTGACTATGGCAGGAAGACCTTCTCTGATCAATCTTTTTACAGTTGCCACGACCACACTTGTTTTTATTGTTGTTGTTGTTGTTGTTATTTCTGGCACATTCTAACCCATGATCATCCCTGTTGTCTTCCCTTACCTGCACACGTGGTTTTTATCATTTCTTTTCCTTTTTGGAAAACGAGATCCCTAAGAAGAGGGATGCATTAATTGCACAAACACAATCAGGTAATTTACCCATTCTTATGAATTCTTCCATGATGTCTCAGGATTCCCCCTCCATCTCCACTCATTCCTAGACAAGCAAACTTATTTCCTAAATAACCATCCTGCCTCTTTCTCTGGTCCTTTACATACATTATCTCCAGATGACTTTTCTTCAACTCTCTGTTATGGCCCTCCCTATGATGGCTTTGTCAATGCCTGTTGGCTGGAGACCACCGGAACACATCTGTAGATGAGCAGATTGAGTTTATTGCTCGTTGCAGTGAAGAAGAACATATACCACAGAGAACCTTTTGCTTGGTTTGTCTTCGGCTGGGTAATTCTGAGGTGGGCATAAGAATGGGTTACAGGAATGGAGAGATGGCTCAGGGATTAAGACTCTGTCTCCCAAGCAGAAGGTCCTGAGTTCTGATTCCTGGTCTCATGTTGCCAGGCAGAAATGGCAGCGGCCTGCACTTTCTGGCTCTGGTGGGCGGAGTCTGAGAAATCCCAGAGTGAAGCAAGAAGGAAGTAGAAGCAATCCAGGGTGATTCCTGAAGTCACCCTTGGTCCTGCACAGGGACACACAGTGCTCTCTCTCTCTCTCTCTCTCTCTCTCTCTCTCTCTCTCTCTCTCTCTCTCACACACACACACACACACACACACACAAATATTTAAAAAAAAAGAATGGGGTTACATTTTGCTTCTGTGTGTACTCAGGCAGCATTCTAAAGTAATCTTGGTATTTTTCATTTTGTCGCGGTCCTAGAGTGACCTTGTCTGAGATGGGGATTCTGTGGGATGGTTTATGCATCATGGGTCTTCCTGTGAGAGTCCAGTCTGATTCTGATGGTCAGGGGCTGCTTGTTTTCCTCTCTTTTCCTTCTCATTCCTTCGTCTTGCTCAGGGCTCATCATGATATACAGATTTTTTTTCCACTGCTACAAAGCTTTATTTTTCAGTGTTTTTTTTTTGGGGGGGGGGCTTTTTCTAAAAGGTGTTGTTTAGTCCAGACTGACCTTCAATTTATAATCCTGCTTTTGCCGCTCAAATGGTATGATTCCACCCTGCTGGGCTATGATACTGTTGGTTAAAATGACAAGTGTGCCTGTCAGAGCATCTGTGGGGGCTTCTGGATTAATCTTCCCCTCTTCTTCCGTTGAGATGAGTTGTTCAAACTGTGATGTGCTATTTAAGAGCCTGGCCACACCAGCCACTGAAACTCAGGCAGGCCACGATGAGGATTCGTAGAGTAAGGCTTAAAGCCATGGGCCTATGTTATGAAACCTAAGCAAAAATCACATCACATAAACACCTGGGAAAAGCAGGGTTTTTTTTTTCCAACTAGCTTTGTCGTAGGTCATACTGTGTGTACCCTGTGGTATTTATATAGGTGGTGGGAGTGTTTGCTATAGTCCAGACTCCCTGACACCTTGGTTGGTTACAAACAATGAAGAGCTGGTGACAGCCATAGCTAATGAATTTAGCCTAGTTCTTTGGGCTTCTAGAACTTGAGTGTCATTTATGAATTCAGTTAAGGCACAAACGAGATTCCAAACTAGTTCTGCTAACTGCCCTATTTGCAGCTGTCAGAGTCTGCCCACAGTCTCTTTCTCTCCTGAAATTTCCCCAAACAATAGCATCTATTTGTCTTCTTGTGGAGGCTTCTGTATATTCTTGCTGAAGAAATGTGGGTGGGTGGTAATTTTAGATGTCCTAGATGTTTCTTGCTACAAATACACAGTATATGCTTGAGAGGTATATAGATGTCCATATAAAAACACAGATTGTATTTCTTCAAGATGAAAAGATTTCACAAGTAGAATTAACAGGCTGAAATACCTCTGAAAGCCATAAACTATCACGGTCAGGATCCTAGTGCTTATTCCTAATCAGAAATAAATGGCTGAAACTGTAAGGATTTCAACTGAAATAAAGCCGAAGTAAAGGACCAATCTTTCCAAGATTAGAAGTTTTGGATTGATGATTTAAGGAAAAGTGAAGTTTCAGAAATGGTTTAAATACAAATTTCTAAAGTCTTCAAAGGAACCACATTTAATATTTTATTTTGCTATTTTTGTCAACAGGATCAACTAAGAGATTACAAATTCACAAATACATCCACTTCGAAGCAGCAGACCTGGAGAATTTTGTTTTTCCTTAACAGACAGATGATTGACCATGGATTTGGATGGATGGATGGATGGATGGATGGATGGATGGATGGATGGATGGATGGTGTGTGTGTGTGTGCACATGCAATAAAAACATGCAGATAATGAACTTACTGTAAGTGTTCTTGGTGTAAATTAATGTGATGAAATTAACAACATGGTACAAAAAGGTATTGAAGTGTTTGGATATTTATCTTGTTCCATCAGATAAATTCTGTTCACATTGTGTGTGTGTGTGTGTGTGTGTGTGTGTGTGTGTGTGTGTGTGTGCGTGTGTGTGTGCTCACACGTGCACATGCATCAGAGGACACTGTGTATCCCGTGGAGGAACAAGGGTAACTTCGAGAGTCATCCGGATTGTACTACCTTCTCTTTGGTTTGTTTGCTCAGAAGTTTCCCAGGTTCTGTCTTCTAAGGCCTGAAGTACAAGCCACTGCCATTTTCATGTGGGATCAGGGATCTGAACTTAAAACCTTCTGCTTGCGAGCCAGAGGCTTAACCCCTGAACCATCCCTCTAGCCCCAATTCTGTCCACTTCTGAGGTGGTCCTCTCTGTTTCACCATCTTGGGAAGTTGCTGTCCGTCTCGAAGGTTGGAAACTTCTAGAAGACTCCTAAGGATCCTCAGTTTCAAGCCTTGGATGGACTATAAGTCCTGTAGATCGAAGAAGGTGATGCTTATCTTTCAGGCAGGGAAACGTGGATCTAAGGACCAAGGACCTAGTGAGGCGCTTTCTCTTCAGGCACAATGGCTGTTTTTCCTCACATCTTTTCCAGAAGATCCTACTGCAGAGATGCAGTGGCCATTTAGAAGGGTGTTTTGGAAAGGAAGCTTCTGTCTATAGCTGTAAAGTTGGAAAGATCATATAAGAGTCTTTTGAAGTCATTATATATGTAAGAAAGTAGTGTATTAGTGTCCTAGGGCTGCCACAGCATAGAGTCACAAGCCAGATGGATTTTTAAAATAATAGAAATTTTTCTTCTTCTTCTTCTTCAAAAAAGGAAATGTATCTTCCTACGGTTATGAAAGCTAGAAGCTCGAATCAAGATGTAATAGAGTCATGTGACATCCCAAAGCTATAAGAAAGAATCCATCCTTTGCTTTCTCTGAAAGGTTGTTGGCAATCACCAGTGTCTTGTCCTATAAAAGCATCACCCAGCGTCACATGGTGTTCTTTCTTCCTATGTGCATCTTGATTCATAAATATCCTTTTGTGTGTGTATGTGTCTGTGTGCACACACGCAAGAGGACATTGAGTGTGTGTGCCTGTGAATTAATTGCACTCATAGAAATCATCCTGGATGGCTCTTCCTCCTTATTGCTTTGCTCTGGGATTTCCTGGACTCTTTTTTCCATGGCTGGCATTACAGACCGCCATCATTTCTACCAGCATTTCTATGTGGGATCTAGAGATCTGAACCCAGGTCCTTTTGCTTGAGAGGCAAAGACTTTAATCCTTGAGCCCTACCTCCTGCCCGAATTTCTCTCTTACAAAAAGACCTGCCATTAAGCTTATACTACGACCCAGTGTGACCTAGTATTAACTTGATTGCATGTGCATATGTCCTATTTCTAATAGGGTTATGGCATTTATCTTTTTAATGAAGAGAATTCAACTTGGAAAAATTAGGGTCTAGCATTAGGAGTGACACCTCCAAAAATATCTGACAATTGATTACTAACTTACAAATGCATAACCTGAGGGTCTTAGAGGGGTTCATTTTATAAACATTATTTTTAAAAAAAAAAAACAGTAATCCTTCAGGTCATAGGAGAAAATGGCTTGTGAGAATTTGTTAATTTTAATTTAGGAATCTACTAGTTTTATCCCCCCCCCAGGGTTGTAGATGATAAGTTTCCGAGGAAAAGACAAAACTTTAAATTCTTTATTAAAATTATAGTAAAATGAGTGTCCCTTTCACCAGAAAGATAAGTGGGAATTTTCCAAGCTACAAACATCAAAGCAATACTTTATTTATTTATAGGTTAGGGAGATAGCTTTGTGGGTAAGGACACAGAAACTGAGCTCAAATTCCCAGAACCTACTGAATTTGGCATGGTTGTGAATATACCTTTAACTGAAGCACTTAGAGGTGTGGGGGAAGGAGGGAGGGTGGTATTGCTGGGCGTTGCCTACATCCAGGTTCAGAGAGAAATCTTGTCTCAAGAGAATAAAGTAGAGTGATAACACAGGATATTAGATATCCCCCTCTGTGTGTGCACACACACATACAAGTTTAATGGTTTTTCATTTCTTTTTTCTTTTTGTCACAGTTTCACTGGTAGCTCTTTGGCAGAGAGACGATTCAATCTGCTTTGATAATAAATGGACAACAACCAGAATGTATTTATAACCCAGTGTAGGAGCATTTATATAAAGTCCATCTGGAGTGTGCAAAGGGCCCAAGAGGTTTGATATTTGTCCGCATTTGGTCTGTATGTTTTTGATAGTATGATGTCATTGGCAGGTCTGATATATTTTGGAAATATCCTTAGTAATTCCTATAAATTAGACTGCTGGCTAACTTAATAGGATTGCCAATTTATTTCTATTACATGTAACATCATGAAATATTTTGCTAAATTCCATATTCAGTTCTTTGGCATTACCAGTCAATTATTCCCCCCCAAGTCAAAGAGCCAAATATTATTTGTATGCAATGAGTATCCTAATTTTTTTCATTTTTTCCCCAAATCAGGATCTTGCCTCTGACAATAATAACCCTTTCTGCATTAAAACAGTGGCAATTATCTTGGTTAATGTGGCATTTTTTGGCATAGTGACCAACTAAAACATTTCCGTAAGATTTAGGGTCTTTGAATTTTGAATGACTTTCAATGTATATATTTGTGTGTGTGTGTGTGTGTGTGTGTGTGTGTGTGTGTGTGTGTGTGTATTGTATTAGAGAGCACTTTGTGTGTCTGTGGTATCACCCTGGATTGTACTACTGCGTTGCTTTACTCTGGAGTTTCCCAGGCTCTGCCATCCAGTGCCAGAAATGCCCGGCATTTTATTTTTATGTAGGGTCTGGGATCCAAACTCAGGACCTTCTGCTTACAAAAGCAGTCATCTCCAGCCCTCTATTTTCTTCTTCCAAAAAGAAGTCATTTACTAATACAATCAAGTCAGATTTATCTGGGGTAAAATGGTAACACATTTGTATCAGGTGTAGGATGTAGGTGACTCCAAAACATAGGTATAAAAGATTGTGACATCTCTTTCTTTGGGAAAAGGAGGGGTGGCTGGGTTTAGTGTATTGTGGTGACGGGGATACTTGGAAGAGAAATCACAAGGTCTAGAGCTTTGCTGTTGCTGTTTAGCTCTTTGATGAGATGTGTCTGAAAGGAGCAATGGGGCTATTAAGAAGCTGATGGATGAAGGAAGAAGGGATGGAGAGATGACTCAGGGGTTAAAGCCTTTGCCGTGCAAACGAAAGGACCTGAGTTTGGATCCCTAGATCCCATGTAAAAATGCCAGGCAGATAAATGGCAGTGGCCTGCAACTCCAGCCCTAGAAGGCAGAACCTGGAAAACCCTGGAGCAAAGCAAGAAGGAGGTAGAACAATCCAGAATGATCCTGGATCCTGGATGTCACCCTTGGACTTTCATGGGCACATACACTCAAGTGCCCTCTTTTACACACACACACACACACACACACACACACACACACACAAACACACACACACACACACAAACACACACACACACACACACACACATGAGAAGGAGAGAGGGCAAAAGAATAGCCAACAAATAAAAAATTACAGTTGGGTAGGAGAAATAAGTCCTGGAATTCTATGGCAATTTTGTGCACTAGGGTGGTTTCAGCTAACAATACTGTTACCCAAATTTCAACATAACTAGGAGAGAGGATTTTAAATATTCCCATCACCAAGAAATAAATGTTTGAGGTGCTGGGCGTGCTGAATCCCGTGCCTTGATCATTATCCAGTGTGTACGTATGCAGAGACATCTGTACCCCTTTAATAACTCTAATTATGTTGATTAAAAACAAACTATTAAAAAAAGCAAATCAGTCTCTGGTGATTTTTAGGTAACCGAGTCAATATTCCTGGTATTCAGATCTTCTGAGCAGCAAGGGAAAAGGGCTTACAATCATTACACACCCCTGTTCGGTTGCTGTGGCAGAGCTGTATTTAGGTCTCAGAAGACCTCATGTGTATCTGTCTAGGGTGGCAGTGCAGAGCCTGAGGAGTCACCTCACAGAAAGGGATGTGATGTCAGAAAAGGACTTGGTCTCACACTAGAAATCCTCAGTGTCATTTTGTAATCGTTGATCTGGGAACATTCTGAACAGCTTATCATTTTTACACCATGTGGGACTTGCCTTCTTGTGACACAGCATGCTGGAAATGATGAAGCCTGTGCTGTCGCAGCAGAATTACAATTTCTCTTCGAAGACTTTATGTCTCTTCTGAACTAAGGTCTTCCATAAACACACAAAATCAATCTTAAACTTTTCCTAGTTTTTTTTAATAGTAAGAAGTCACCTACATATATATTAAACTCATGAGGAAATCTTAATTCCTTGAGTTCCCAATTAAGAATCTGAGAGAAATAAGAGAATGTCCAATTAACTCCCAAGGCTGTTGATTTTTCCTGTGAGCAGGAAAGTACTTACTGCCTGGATCTAATGGCAGAATGAAGAATATAAACCCATCTCAGCTAAGTGACTGACTTCAGGTAGTATTGAAGATGAAATAGAATTTAGATTAAGGACCATTGGGGAAAAAGGAATCACAATCTTATTTATGGCCCTGTGGTCTTGCATGAATCAATATCTATGCTCATGAGTCTATTTACTGAACAACATTGAGTATTACAGGGGTTGGTGCAAGAAATAATGAGTCCCCTGTGTATAAAATCTTCCACGGTGGGCTTCAACCCCTTCTGAGCTTTTGGCTTTAAAAGAGTATTGAACAAAAACAGGTAAGAGTTTAAAAAAGTCCGTTTCTACTTTGTTGGGCTTGGTCCTTACAATTTTTCCCTTATCAATAAAACTGCTATCTCAGGGGGAGACAATCCAGGAAAGCCACATAAGTGTTCCAATTGAAATTTGACTAGACTTGTTCAGATTAGCAAAGCACTATACAAATTTCACTATTTTGGGAGTAGAGTGTACCTAATATAAGATCTTGGGTTCCATCCCCAACATAGATAGGTTAGAAAGATAGGTAGGTAGGAGAGAGAGAGAGAGAGAGAGAGAGAGAGAGAGAGAGAGAGAGAGAGAAATGACAGATAGAAAGATAGATGGTAGATAGATGATGATGAGATCGATACATAGATGGATAGATAGATACATAGATAGATAACATAGATAGATACATAGATGATAGAATGCACCATTGTGGGGAAGACTGGGATTATGTAGATCAGTGTAGAACCTTGCTTGCCACTTATGAACATTTGTGTTTGACCTCATATGTGAATATTTGGGCTTATGACTGTGAGTATTTGGATTTGATCCAGTCAAATTGACAGGAAACAAGTCATTGTACCACCGAACTATTAGCAAATGTCTTAGTTCATTTTCTATTGCTATTGCAAAGTTCCTGAGACTGAGTAATTTACAAGAATGTGTGTGTGTGTGTGTGCGTGTGCGTGTGTGTGTGCGCGCGCGCGTATGTGTGCACATGTGCACGAAATGACTGTAAAGATCTCAGAACAGCTTTTGGGAATCAGTTCTTTCTTTTGCCTTGTGGTTTTCTAGGATCAAACTCAAGTCACCAGACTCGTTTGGCAAAGGAAATTTATCTGCTAAGCCATCTCACCAGCCAAGAGAAGAGATCCATGCAGCTCACAGTTTGGATTCTGATAGACCAAGTTGGGTGGCTACATATATAGTGGCCTCCAGTGAGAGCCGTGTGGGTTTCAGCACAGCACAGGGAAGTCATTGTGGTGCGGATACATTGAATGACATCACATAGCAAGAGAGGAAGCATGGGCACAAAAGGCAGCAAGACAGGTGAGCTCCCTTAGAACAACCCATCCTAACAGGCACTGACCAACCTCCCAAGACCTGAGCTGCTTGCAATGGAAGGCATTAATCCTTTCCAGAGTGCAGCCACGGTCACCTGGTCACTGTCCACTAGGACCCACCTCTTAAAAAGCCACCACTTCTGAGCATGTGAGACCTGGGTTCAATCCTGGTTCAAACCACAAAAGGGAGGAGGGCTGGGAAGATGGTTCAGGGGTTAAAGTTTTTGCTTAGAAAGCAAAAAGATCTGAGTTCAGATCCCAAGATCCCACATAAAGACGCCAGGGAGAAACAGCAGAGGTTTGCAGTCCTAGCCAGAGCAAAGCACTAAGGAGGCAGAACACTCTAGGATGACTCCCAATGTCACCCTTAGTCTGTCACAGGCACACATACTAAAGTGCCCTCTGGCCCCCCTCACACACACATGCAAAAAAAAATTCCACCATCTTGCAATACTGTTATTTTAGTGAGCAAACTTCCAACACATGAACCATTATACGGAAAAAAATATAATCAAACTAATAGCAATCAAACAAACTGAAAACCATTTCCTTGTCTATTTCCTGAAACACCAAATAATGTAGGAATAGTTAGTGCTTTGTTTCACTTTGCCACTCCCTTACCTTGGAATTCAAGAGCTCTCACAGAGGATTTTAGGACACGGCCTGAAAATTAAGAAGAGTAAGATGGAGGATTTATGGGGAGGGAGAAAGGGGTTAGAGAGAGAGAGAGAGATAGAGAGAGAGATTTCATCATGGCAGGGAAGACATAGATGGCAAAGACACAGACGTCATGGCAGCGGAAGCAGGAAGCAGGAAGCAGGAGGCAGGAGGCAGGAAGCAGGAAGCAGAGAGCAACAGGAAGTAGGGTCAGGCTATAAAGCCTCCACTGACATACTTCCTCTAGCAAGGATCCACCTTCTAAAGATTCCACAATCTTCTCAGTGTTACCAGTTGGAGTCCAATTGTTTAAACACATGAACCTGTGTGTGTTTGAGGGGGGGCGCATATCACATTCATGCTATACCAGTCATCTTCTGATCTTCCAAACACTCTTTGTTTATATTCTTGCATTCATACATTGCACGCGCAGGCATATATAACTCTACACTTGAGTTGTATCGCCAGATGTTAATATTGCTTCATATATGAAAGGAAGGTGACCCCAGCTCCAGGGAAGCCAGGGCTACCTTCTGTCTAGTTCAGCTCTCCCAGGAGTCTGGCAGCACCCCCCAAATAGGCCCAGTGTACAGAGAGAGGAAGAGGAACTCTCCAATACCATCCACTTGACCGATGATGCCAATGGACTGCTGATGTAGGTCAGAGGGCTGGTGAAGGAACGGACCAGTTTAAGAGCAAAAAGCAAATCTGGTGGCAGAAAAGCGTCTGGGGGGCTCTGATGGTGGTGAGTTCCTTCCCCACATAAGGCCAGTCACTGCTGGGAGCACAGTGGGCAAGAGGGGGCATTTGCGAAAGACCCGTGTGAGAACAAGGACCATTTGGAAAAAGCAGTCTTCCCTGGAGAAAGGGCAAAATACTTTGTTTGGAATTAAAACCAAACATAGCAGCTGATGTAAGTGCTAAGAACCTCACTTTGTTGACATACATTGTTTTTATGAGGGCAGAGTATTTATTTTTATAGTTTAGTTAATGGGCTTCTAGAAATAAAAGCTGAATATACGGAGCACCATTTACTACGCATGGAACATCAGGTAGAGGCTCTACCGCTTTTCTCTCCTTTCTTGCCTTTCCTCCTTCGTCTTCTCCCTTCCTTCATTTGTACTTTTTTGCTCTCCCTTCCTTTTTTCCTCCTCTTCCCCTTCCCTCTCTTCCTACAGTCATTTCATGAGCACTGTCTGTGTACTAGACATTGGACTGAATAGGCAAATAAAGAGGAAGACACAGACCCTCTCCCTGCCTTACAGCTAGCTCAGACTAGTGTCGTTAAAGTGTTATACAGACATCATCGTCAGGCAAGAGTGGTAAAGCTGGGAGCAAAGTGGTTTACCCAGTGTGACACATCATCTTCACGGTCACTAGACTGGATTTAGAAATCTCTCTCTCTCTCTCTCTCTCTCTCTCTGCTATATGCCTCGTCTCACACTCCTGCTACCATGCCTTCCTTCCCACCATGGACTGTGTCCTTTCTTAAACTGTGACTCACCTTCTGAGTTGCTTTTGTCATGGATTTTGTCACAATAAGAAAGACAACTCATCATACTCCCAAAGAGTAGGACACAGAGTGGTTAAGGAAAGTCTTATTTGAGGGTGGGTGGCTGAAAGATGCTAGAGTTTTTCAAACTTGTAAAGGAATTGTTTGAGAGAAATTGGAAAAAGACCAAGGGAGTAGAAAGCGACTGTGTCTTAAGTCAAAGAGGTATTTGGCTTGTTCGAAGAAACCTGGGTTGGCTCAGCATGATTGTGAGGTCTATATCTCCAGGTCTATACCTATATCATTGATGCATACATCGATGAGCTTAGATTTCTTTTCTTTTTTTTCTAAAGCAGTGGTCCTGGGCTGGCGAAATAGCTTAGGGGATTAAGACATCTGCTTGTAAACCTGAGTTTGATCCTCGGAAAGCTACACGGTACATGTGTGCACCTCCCTTTCTCAAATAAATAAATAAAACATTTAAAAAACAAAGCAGTGGTTCTTCATGAGGCCGGAGGTTTTGTCCCTTGGATGAATTTGGCAATATGTAGAGGTGGTCGTTATTATTAATTTGGAGGTGCACTCAACTCGTAGATAGAAGTCAAGGTTGTCAATGTTTCACTTGTTACCAAACCTGCAAAATGAAACTATGCTCAAGAAGCAGAATAAAGGTGCCATTACACATATTCAAATATTGTGCCTGTAACCCAAGGACTTAGGGAGGCTGAGGCAGGGGGATGGCAAATTGAAGACAATCTGGGTTACTAAGCAAGAGCCAGTCTCAAAACACCAAACTAACCCACCAATCAAACAAACCAAAAAGTAAAATGCGGTGTTTTTCTTTTCTTCATGCTCTCTCTTATTATTTGTCATGGTATTTTTTAAATTTACTAGCTAGTGTCATTCTAAACACAGGAATGTTAAAAAAATTTAAATTATACAAAATTTATGCTAAAACTGCAAAGGATTATAACTAGGAGGGTAAATAAGGGAAAGAAGACTGCTGAGAAAATGGAGACAAAAGAACACAGTTTAGTAGATAAGGCAACTGCAAGAAAGGCCTGTGTAACAGTTACTCTTAACTATTGTTGCTGTGAGAGAGTATTCAAAGTCAAGTAACTTGAGGGAGAAAGGGAGATTTATTCAGCTTATAGTTCCAGAGGGGAGAAACAGTCTCTCATGGCGAGTCAACTTGGCCGGTGGCTGAAGCTGGAGGCAGCTAAGTCACTGCAGACATCCTGAAGGCTCTGAGCTGCTCAGTCCAGTAGGCCAGTGGGCGACGGCTGAAGACTGGAGGATTCCTGGAGAGTCGAAAAAGTAGGAAGTCTCTCTTCAAAGTCATCTCTTCTATAGTTCCTTTTCTTCTGGTCTGCTATTGGGAGGTTCCAATCAGATCTAGGGCTGGTCTCTGTGTGGTAAATGTGATCTGCATCATCTCTTCAAGCAGTTTGGCAGCTGATCTTAGTTAATTCCAGCTGTGGTCGAGGTGACACCCAGGATTACTATCACAGCCTGTAAGTAACAAAACATTTGATCCTTCCTGTCCACAGTCAGATTCCTTCCTGTTCATTGGTGTTTGGACTGTTTTGAAGTACTGGACGTGCGTCCTCCATCATGGAGTGGGGTTTGGTTGATTGGTTGCCTGGAAGTTGACCCCACTCACAACTGTGTCCTATTACTGTTCTCCCCTCTCCTTTAAGTCTTTTCTTATATAAAGGCCCTTTTTTAAAACAATTTTTTTTATCGTTGGCTAGGAGAGGATCTCAACACTCAGATAGGATGCAGCTTTGTGTGGTGCAAAAACAGCAAAATAGACACCAGCCAACCAGAATGCAGAATACCAGCGACCCTACAGTGTTCACCCAGCAGCAGGCCAACCTAACTCTCTCTATCCGAAGGCTCAGGGAACCTTACAGAAGAGGGGGCGGTAAGATTGTAAGCGCCTTAAGATGGGGAGGTCGATTCCATGACTTTGCTATTGTAAACAGTGCTGCTATGAACATGGTTGTGCTTGTGCTATTGAGGTGAACCTCTGCTGCATGGGGGGTTATTCCCAAAAGTGGAATAGCAGGGTCATATGGCATTTCAATCTTTAATTTCTTTAAGAATCTCCAGACGGCTCGCCAGAGTGGCTGTATGAGCCTGCATTCCCACCAGCAATGTAGGAGAGTTCTCCTCTCTCCACATCCTCTCCAGCATTTGTTGTTGTTTGTATTGTGGATTTTTGCCATCCTGACCGGGGTGAGATGATATCTCAGGGAAGTTTTGATTTGCATTTCCCTGATGGCTAAGGAAGTGGAGCATTTTTTAAGATATTTG
The DNA here is from genome assembly GCA_023101885.1 of Typhlomys cinereus. Taxonomy (NCBI): domain Eukaryota; kingdom Metazoa; phylum Chordata; class Mammalia; order Rodentia; family Platacanthomyidae; genus Typhlomys; species Typhlomys cinereus. The sequence continues at coordinate 935,193 of JALPQD010000566.1, read as the reverse complement.
TTAGACATTTTAATTTCATCCCTAGTAAAGTTTCTTTTAGGTTCCAGGGCCCATTTTTTAATTGGGCCATTAGTTTCCTTGGTGTTTAGTTTTCTGAGTTCTTTGTGCACTCTGGATAATAGAGCTCTATCAGATATGTGGTTAGTAAAGATTTTCTCCCATTCTGTGGGTTGCCTTTGAGCTCATGTTGCAATCTCTTTATCTGAACAGAAGCTCTTTAATTTCACAAGATCCCAACTGTTGAGAGTTGGTAGCAGTGACTGTGCCATTGGATGTCTGTTTAGGAACTGTTAGCCTAGCCCAATCAGCTCGAGGGAGTTCCCTACCTTTTCAACTATGGTTTTTATAGTCTCTGGCCTTAAATCAAGGTCCTTGATCCATTTGGAATTAAGTCTTGTACGAGTACGGGTCCAGTTTTAATCTTCTGCATGTGGAGATCCAGTTTTGCCAGCACCATTTGTTGAAGATGCTGTTCTTTTCCATTGGATTTTTTTGGGCCCCTTTGTCAAAGACCAAATGGCTGTAATTTTGTGGGCTTATATCTGGGTCTTCAACCCTTACCCATTGATCTGTGTGTCTATTTTGGAGCCAATACCAGGCTGTTTTTACAACAATGGATTTGTAGTATAGACTAAGGTTTGGTATGGTGATACCTCCAGCAGTGTTTTTGTTACTCAGGATTGTCTTTGCTATCCTGGGTCTTTTGTGCCTTCATATGAATTTTGAGATTTTTGGTCAACTTCTTTAAAGAATTGCTTTGGGATTTTAATTGGTATAGCATTGAATTTGTATATTGCCTTTGGTAGGATGGTCATTTTTACAATGTTGATTCTGCCAGTTGACGAGTGGATGAGGAAAATGTGGTACATCTATACAATGGAGTACTACTCAGCCATCAAAAATGATGAATTACTGGAATTTTCCGGGAAATGGATGTCATTAGAAACAATTATATTAAGTGAAGTATCACAAACCCAGAAAATTAAACGCCATATGTACTCCCTAATAGGTGGCTCCTAGTACCAAACCCACCCAGCCCACCTTGAGACACTCAAAGGTAAATAAATCTATGTAATACCTACAGTAATTGCAAGGATTATGAACAGGAGGGATGGGGTAGGAGGGCCATACCAGAAACAAGGAGAGAGGGGACCATGTTACAGCAGAGAAAATAGGCCTCCATCAAGGACTACAAGTAAGTAATGTGACACCTGGTTAAGTTCACAGACGTTCGTTCCTGATCATTTACAACTGAGGAGGTATGATCTCACCAGAAGGGGAGGGCATATAGTCTGGCAGATTAAAAAGTAACCATTTTGCAAATGGGTGATTGACCCCTCCCTCACTGAGGTTTCCTACTTTTATTACATCTACCCTTGAATGTGCTCTTATAACAAGACTCCAGTTTAACAGCTTTTTGTCTCTGGCCAGGGGGTGACATACAATGCCCATCAGGATGGAGTGAAAGGCATTGCAGGAGCAGCAAAACCTGCAAAAGAAAATCAACAAACCACAATCCAGAACTTCAGAGACTCTATATCAACCACCTAGAACTAGGCCAGACTAATCTCTCCCCATCCTGAAGCTCAGGGACATTTGCGGAAGAGGGGACGGTAAGAGTGTAAGAGCAAAAGGATGGGAGGAGCAATGATTTGCAAGATACTCCACACTAGTTAGGGCCGAAGCAATCATAATAAGACTTTGCATGCCCCGCGCAATGTCCAACACACTATTGATCTCACAAAGTCTAGCATCTGCTAAAGGCACCAAGATCCTTGGAGGCAAGGGATTGACAGCCACAGTAGTGTTCCTATGCTTAAGGGGAACACAGGAAAGGGTTCAGGGAAAGGCCACTGGGTCCTTGTACGTCATCAGAGAGGAGGGCCCAGAGGACAGTCAGGCATGCACAATAAAGGACTCTCTGGGAATTGGGGGGGGAAGCACTGGGGGATTGGGAGGGAGGGGTGAGGGGAGGGGAGCAGGGGGGTCGGGGGGAAGAGGAGGGAGGGAGGGAACTGGTGTACCTATTGAGTTTGTATGAGCGGAAATAATAATAAAAAATGTATTAAAAAAATGGGGAGGTCCACTTCAGGACAAGACACTCACTCTAGACCAGTCTGTTGCAGCCAGGAATCACTCCAACGAGCCTTGACCTTATCAGACTTGCACAGTGGCTGACGTAGCAACTGTGAGGTTCTCAGGAAAAATAATTTCACACAGTAGGATCCTTAGGGGTGAGGGTTAAGGAAGCATCCACATCAGTGGACGGCCAAAGATAGGGCTTAATGGTCTACTACAGAGGCTTGAACCCCCATTAGAGCAGATGATCCAGAGAGAATCCTGAGACCCATAAAAATAAACAGGAGGAGGAGGGAGCAGGTTGGAGCCACAAAGGGAGGGAGGGAGGGAGAGAGGGAAGGGAGGAAAGAGGGAAGGAAGGCAGGCAGTAAGGATACCCACTCGTTGAGCTTGTATAAATAGGAAAAATTTTTTAAATTGAGGGTGGTGGTTTGAGGAGATGGTTCAGTGGGTAAAGTTTCTGCTCTGCAAGAATGAGGACCCGAGTTCAGATTCTGAGCACCCACAAAAAACCCAGGAGTTATCATGCACATGGTAACCCCGATATTGGGAACTGTGGGGTAGAAAGATGCCTGGGACTTGCTGAGCAGTCAGTTTTGCCAATCAGTGCGCACACACAGCAGGAAGCCCCAGGAATTTTTTTTGCCCCACAATTGAAATTAAGGGCTGTTTTTTCTCCTTCTGTGTATGTGCATGTGTGAGAACCATCTCAAAAGATAAGACAGAGAGTGATTAAGGAAGACGTACAAAACATTGACCTCTGGTCTCCACAGGTTCATACACATTCATGTACTGTGGACCTGTGTATGTGTACACATACATGCATACACATGCACGTGCACACACAGCAGGAAGAAAAAACAGCCCTAATTTTTTTAAATTAGCAATATATATTGTACTATTTATCTGATCTTGGTCAATGCCAGTTTTAAACTGCAAATATGAGAATTCTTAATTCATCTGCAGACTCTTCAAAATCACACTCTTCATGTTTTGTGGCTTATGTACACATATATATTTTGTCATTCTAAAGAGAGAAATATCAGGCTGAAGAGCTGGCTCTACACATATTAGGCCAGTGCTGTATTCATTGAGCCAGCCCATCCCTCCATCCCTAACATGAATTAAGAGAACATGTTAGTTTCTTGATCATTTGCATTTCTTAGTGGCCAGTGCTTTCTTTCTGCATTCAAAGCAAGTTTCTGGTTGGGGTCTGCTAAAGCCCCTGCTTATTCAATCATCAATGTAACACACTTACTTTTTACTCTGTCAGTGAACTTCCACGCCTCATGGGTGCACTAGAATTCTGTGCTCATGGGCCATTGAAGCTCCCTCACTATTTTGAAAATGGGGCAGTAAGGACCATATGTATTGTACGTGTCTGATGTATGCATGGGCGTGCACGATTGCCCTCCTGGAATTCCTTTAAAAATGCAAGTTGAAAGAGTATTATTAAGAATTTCAAGATGGTGACAGCAGAGTGGGAAAGTATCCTGAGTGTGATCCTTGTGGGACTGTGCAGGTTACAGGTCCACAAAACCACCAAACTCATGGTGGTGCTAAGGTTGAGAAGCCCCGTTCTGAAAGGAAGCCATCAACAGATTTTTAAATATCTGGAGAGGGGTATGAGATTTTAGAAAACTGTCTCTGGCAGACACTACAGTACTCAGATCCACGTAAGAACAGTGACAGAAAAAAATCCAGTGTGCGTTGAAAGAATTGCATACAGTCTGTTCAGAAGGCATTGGGTGGGGTTGGAGAGATGGCACAGAGGTTAGGCCTTTGTCTTGCAAGCAAAAGGACCTGAATTCAGATCCCAGATCCCATATAAAAAAGTGCCAGGCAGATATGCTGGAGACCTGGGAAACCCCAAAGCAAAGCAATAAGGAGGTGTAACAATCCAGTGTGACTTCGGAGGTCCCCTGGTCCTACACACAAACACACACACACACACACACACACACACACACACACACACACACTCAAGTGCCTCTTATACACACACATGCATGAAAAAAGAAATGGATTGGGTGTCAAAGTCAGCTTTGGTGAAGGTTGCTCTTCCTTCAGTTGAGATGGTGTGTGATGAAGTTGTTAGTTTGCGTCATATGGGAAATGTTTAAATACTGGAATCATAGTCGGTATGCAGGATGCTTCTACCATGAAAATGAAGACTATCTGAGACAAGAGCAAAGTCTTGTCTCTGTACCAAGCTGTTTTGTATGAAGAATGATCTACCATTGCCTTACTTGTTGTCTTGGTTTGAAATGTGTCCCCCACAGTCTCATGTGTTTGGCAAGGTCATGGCACCTTGAGAGGTGGAGCCTTGCTGGAGGAAGGCAGTCACAAGGGGTGGGTCTTGAGGTGGATTAGTCCCACCCTACTTCCAAGAGAAGTCTGCCTTTGCTGCAAGCAGTCTGCAGTTCTCAGCTTCCAAGATGTCTGCGGTGACATAGCCTCCTCCAGCTTAGGCCAACCAGCCATGCCGCCTATGCTTTGAGAGACTGTCTCTTCCCTCTGGAACCGTAAGCTGAATAAATCTCCCTTTCTCCCTTAAGTTGCTTGATTTTGGGTGCTCTCTCACAGCAATAGTAAAGAGTAACTGCTACACTTGTGATATCAAAGCAGTGAGTTTATAAAGCATGTAGCAAGCAATAAAATAACAATTGAGTTTTTTTTAATATGAAATTGAGCATTTACAACATCGAGCAGATTAGGGAAGCCCTGCCAGGCTGGAGTTCTTGATGGAAAATTCCAGGCACAGCAGTGCATCCTCTACGTGCACAATCTGCTGACTTTTCTTTCCCACCACAGGTGCTTTTATACCATGGAAAAAATAATAGCAACCTGTGCTGGAAATGCTGTACTTCTTGGTGTTCTCAAGGATGCAAAGCTTTTAATATCTTCAGTGTTTTCTTTTCTCCCTGTCACAGAGGAAAGGAGGCAGCCTGTCCCAGGAAAGGGTGTCTTGGAGGACACTCGAAATAAACATGCTAGGGTCTGTGGCAGGATAGCTCATCTTGCTTTCAGAGTCTGCCTTCAATAAGTGCAAACAACACTTGACAATTTACCAATATAATTTATATTACACAGGACTAACTCCAAGGTCATTGTTTACTGGGTCACTTCACCGCTGTCCGTGACACTTGCATTGCTGCTCCAATGTGCACAGTCTCTTCCCTTGTTGTGCAAAAGCCATCGCACATGGACCTCAAACCCAGCTCCAGAGATGAGAGCTTATTATTCTAAGTCGTCGAGGTTAAACCCCACTCATCTAGTCAGTGATTGCTGACTGTTGCTATGACAAAATACTGACAAAAGCAACATTAGGGAGAAAGGGATTATTGTGGTTTGGGGTTCAAGGTACTCTACCATGGGGGGGTGGTAAGAATGAAAACAGCAAGCGTAGCTGGTCACATGACCTCCAGAATCAGAAAACAAAGAGTGATGAATGCTCCTTCTCCATTTTATACTGCCCAGGATCCTCTGGAGAGGAGATGGTCCCACCCACAAGTCAAATGGATCTGTTTTTTTTAAAATATTTTCATTTTTTTATTATTTATTATTTATTCAATTGTGCGTGTATGCATGTGTATTTTGTGTGTGTATGTATGTGTGTGTGTGTAGCACCACAGGTGAATTCGGGAACCACCATGATGCCTCCATCTCCTCCTTGTTTACTCTGCCCCGGGATTCACAGGCTCCGCCCTACCAGGACCAGAAACACAGGCTGACCCCCCCCCCCCGTTTCCGCCCGGCATCTATACATGGGGTCTAGGATCTGAACTCAGGACCTTCCGCCTGCAAGGCAGAGGCTTAGCCCCTGAGCCATCTCTCCAGCCCCGTAAAATGCATCTTAACACATCTGTTAATGGAATCAAGATAATCCCTGACAGATCTTTTGAGTCAAATAGAAATCTAGATAATCCTTTACGGGTCAGTGTGGAGGCCTGTTACCTTGGTGTCAAGCTGATAATTAACACTAACCATCACAGAGACACAAATAAGCAGTTAAACAGTGGCATATTCATGGCGTATAGGAAAGGAGTAGCCAGCCAACTTGAAACTGAGATTTCTGCTCAACATTCTGGACCTGTTTATTTTCTTCTCTTCCATGTAAACAGAGTTCTGATTGCTGAGAACAGTCATCCAGCCACCATGACAGAAGCGACAGTAGAAAAGAAGCCGACGGAAGAAAGTCAGAACCAAAGAACAGCTCAGTGGGGCCATGTGGTTCACAGAGTATGTCTGAAGTCTCTCCCATCAGCCTCTTAACTAGAGCAATCCTCTACGATTTCCTCCAGGTTTTTTCTTGTGTGTGTGTGTGTGTGTGTGTGCGTGTGTGTGTGCGTGTGTGTGCGTGTGCACAAAAGGGCACTTGAGTGTGTGTGCCTATGAAGGCTCAAGAGTGACATGCGGAATCGTCCCACATTGCTCTGCCTTCCTTCGTTGCTTTGCTCTGGTATTTCCCAGGCTCTGCCGTCCAGGTCTGGATTGCAGGCCGTTCATTGCCATATTCACCCAGCATTTTTGCGTGGGATCCGGGTAACCCAACTCCTTTGGCTTGAGAGGTGTGATACTTAGTCTTGGTTGTCAATTTGACCATATCTGGGGTTAACTAACAGATTAGCTGTCAGATCACCCAAAGAGATTGCCTGGATCGATACATTTGCGACACAGAGACCAACTCTAACGGTCTGGATAAAACCTCCCAGTAGCAGACCAGATAAAAGGAATCACAAGACAGAAGTGCTCTCAGACTTTCTTGCTCTGTGCTGGCAAATTTATCTTCCCTCCTGCCACCGTCAGAACTCAAGCTTCTTCGACCTTCTAATGTGACTGAAGCCCTGAGACTCTCCAGACATTCTGTGACCTACAGGAACAGACTGGGACTACTGAGATATCAGTTTCTGGACTGAGCTACTACAACCATATCTCAGGAGACCTCATCTCATAAGCCAATCCAATAAACTCCAATACATTCATCCTATTGGTTCCATTTTTCTAGAGAACCCTGATGAATAAGGAGGCAAAGCCTTTAACCCCTGAGCCATCTCTCCAGCCTGTTTTCCTCCAATTTTTTATTTTACTTTTATTTATTATTTTTATTCAATTGTGCATGTGCGGGGTGTGTGTGTGTGTGTGTATAGAACCATGGGTGAATTCCGGAACCACCATGGATGGCCTCCTTGTTTACTCTGCCCCGGGATTCACAGGCTCCGCCCTACCAGGACCGGAAACACAGGCTGCCCCCGCTTCTGCCCGGCATCTATACGTGGGGTCTAGGATCCGAACTCAGGACCTTCCGCCTGCAAGGCAGAGGCTTAGCCCCTGAGCCACCTCTCCAGCCCCTGTTTTCCTCCAATTTTGAAGTAATCTGATCTCAACCAAAAGCTACTGAAAGACTACTAAAACCTACTGAAAGTGAGTTTGCTGTACACAAGATGGGAAAGTTGTGCCCTCTTGTCAAGGATCAGAAAGAACACATTTCTAGAAGAGAGGAAAAGGCACTGCCTGGAATTTTCACTCAATGCTTATTGTAGCTGTTAATATCATTATTTCATCTACTTTGCATGCGCGCCCATGCGTGTGGCTTACTTGCAATCCTGCAAAATCAGAGCAGTATAAAGGTGACTCCATCTCTGTGTGGAGAGGCTCCTGGAGCTTCAGTGAACCTTCTGCCCCAGACTAGTGATGCCTAGGATGTGACTGAACTGGAAGGCTATTCCCAGTAAGCATCTGCCACGCTCAGGGTGTGGTCTGATTTCAGTAGCCACGATGCCTCCTCTGCCTACTTCTCTCGTCTGCTCTCTGTTTTGTGCATGGTTAGCTACTAGTCAATTCTCATTGTAGTAGGCAGAGTTCGAAGTTGGTGCCCCAGGAATTTTTACCTGATGAGGAGTCACATTTTCTTGGGGCTATGATTTTTAATAAGTTTGTCAGTCTATGATCGTGTTCCGTGGCTGGCAAGGGAAATTTTGAAAATGTAATTAATAACAATAATGACTTTACTGTGAATGATGAAAAGGGAGATTATGCGGGTGATTCCTCTTTCATGTGCACGCATGGTGCGTGCGTGCGTGTGTGTGTGTGTGCGTGTGCAGAGTGTGCGTGTGTGTAGGCCAAGGGTGACTTTGGAAATCATCCTGGATTGTTCTACCTTTTTTTTTTTGCCTTGCTCTGGGGTTTTCCAGGGCTGGAAGTACAGACTGCCACCATTTCCGTTTGGTATTTTTACATGGGATCTGGGCATCCGAGCTCAGGTCTTGCTTGTAAGACAGAGGCTTAACCCCTGAGCCATCTCTCCAGCCCCCTATCATATCCTTTTTAGAAGTAGAACATTTTCCATGGCTGGTGGGAGTTGGGGAGGCCAAGGAGGTACAAAGAGTAGGGAGGATTCCAAGTATCCTTGCTGCCAGAAGACGAAGAGGCTCCAAACAAGGACCGGAGAGCTGTTTCTCCTTGTTGAGGGTGACCTCTGGCCCACAGCTGGCCATGGTCTCTGCCCTACTGTTGCCTAAAATGAAATGGTGCCAATGACCAGAGATGAGTTGGAAGCAGATTCTTCCCCAGAGCTTCGAAAACACCCCTGTCAGGCTGACCCTTAATTTCAGGTCAAGCTGAGAACCCAGTCTGTTAGGACTTCTGACCATAGAGCCCATGAGATAATGAAGGCCTTTTAAAAACCCTTCCATTTTCAGTAATTCATTACCTTGCATTGGCAACTAATACTGCCTATTAGGGTGTCAGCTAGTAATTCCTTAAGTGGTTTTTAATTAGGAACTCAGCAGGTAAACAAACAAACTTGCAAATATATGAGTATATGGTGGGTACCTGATATGGGAGAAGTTGAGGATATGTCTAACATACGTTTATTTTCTTTCTGTTTGTCTTTTCTATCCCCCTCCCTCCCTCCCTCCCTCCGTCCCTCCCTTCCTCCCTCTCTCCATCCCTCCCTCCCTCCCTTCCTTCCTCTCTTTCTTCCTTCCTTCCTGCCTTCCTGCCTTCCTTCCTTCCTTCCATTCTTCCTCCTTTCTATGTATGATCATGTGCCCATGCACGTGTGTTGGACATGTGTATGTACATGTGGAAGCCTAAGGTTGACATCGATTGTCTGTTTTGATTACTTTCCACTTCATTTGTGGAGGCAGGGTCTCCCAGTTGAGCCCACAGCTCATGGACCAGCCAGACTAGCCAGTTACACTGGAGTCCATTGTTTCTGCCTCCCAAGTGCTGGGATCACAGGAGGCTACAACAGTTTTCTGGCATTTATATGGATTCTGGGGATATGAACTCTGGTACTCACATGAGCACATCAAGTACTTTATCCACTGGGCCAAATCCTTCTTTCCTTCCTTTTCAAGGCTAAACCTGATGATTTCAGGAGAGCTCATATATCCTACACATATCCAAAAGCACTAAGAGACTCTTAAAAATTGGGTTGGTTACTGATAATTGTTAAGATTTTAAAAGATCATCTTATGTCGGCAGATTCTGGAATATCTCCACTTACAATGAAATATGTAAGAAAATCCATAAATTACTAAGATGGTTTTGTAAACAGGTACATATAACTCTCATATACAAATGATCCTAACTGTAGGAATATAATCAATAAAAATTTTGTCCTGAACTATCTCATTTGACCCCTTGAGTCAAAATGCATTAGAAGCTGAATAATTTCAATACAAAAATGTGTGTTTTGGTTAATGTCTTTCAGAGTCATACAAATACAAAGAGGCAAGTCTATCAGAGCCATCAGTGTCATATTGTGACCTCAGGGGGCTTATTACCCACTTTACCTGGGAGTGCAGGTGCATCAAGAGTGTTACCAACCAGAACTTGAGCCATTTCTTTGTCCAAGGTGCTGTGAAAGCAAAAGTGTAGCTTGCTCCTAATGGACCACCCGGAAGAATAGCAACTATCGTTAGCTTGGGAGCTGGAATGAAGGATGGATACGAAAGTGTGGGGATTTTTTATGGTACATGAATACACAGTATTCTCCTTGATTTGAGAGGAATATGTTTTAAGACTTTGGAGTTGGACTGCGGAAATGGCTCAGGGGTTACTTCACAAGCAGAAGGACCTGAGTTCCCATGTCCAGATCCCACATAAAAATGCCAGGCAGATGTGGTGGTAGCCTATATATAATTCCAGCCATGGAAGACAGAGATTGGGAAACCCCAGAGCAAAGGAACAAAGCAATCCAGGATGATTCCCAGTGTTACCCTTAGGCCTCCACAGGCCACAGACTCAAGTGTCCTCTTGTAACACACCTGCACACATATGTATGTACACACACACATACGCATACACACATGCACAAAAGAATTCTGGTTTGGGGGTGCATGTCTGAACCTTCAAATAATGCAAACCATATCTATGTATATCATACTTTCCTCCTAAATCTTTGACATAGTTTAATTTATAAGGTAAGCATATTAGCTTAATAACAGTTAACTATAAAATAGAAGAACATATACCATGTGGCAGTTACTTGCAGGTGTCAAGTTGACAACTGAGAGCAGAGTTTTAAAGCACGCCTATGAAGAATTCTTCAGTTAAGGCAAGCCTTTGAGTAAGCTAGAGATTATCTAACTCATGTGGGAAGACCCAGCCTATAATAGCAGGTGGGCCAATTCCTTAGGAAGGTGGATGAGATAGAGAGAGCTTGCTGGCAGACCAGCAAGCTAGAATATATGCTCCTCCTCTCTGCTTTCTGTGGATATGTGGACAGTTCCCACAGCTCTGGATGCTGGCTAACTCTCTTGTCATAATGGGCCTGAAGCTGTGAGTGAATAAACGTCCTGCTCCCTGAATTGTTTGGGTCATGTATTTATCACGGCAGATGAAAAGTGGCTAAGAGAATAGTAAAATTGTATGAATGCAATATCTCAAAATGTGTTATTGTTGCATCCACTTGTGGTGATGATGTGAGGCAATCTGATGGCTGTGTGATGAGAGGAAGTGAGACAGATGGCACAGGCACGGAGACACAGTGTTAGTCTGTGGTGGCATGTCATTGGAGGCTTTGCCCTGAAAACAGAGCAGAGGACAAGGGGGAACCATTATGTGCCATATCTCACTATAACTGTGTGCATGCACCACGATATAGTTGTCCAGATCCAGAGACTGTACAACACCAGAGAGCGAACCCTGTACATCCTTCCACTAGAACCAATTCAGCTGTAGGGGAGGTTACTGATAATGGGGGAGAGGGTGTGAGTATTCAGGGGAACCCTCTATGGGAAATCTCTGTGAACCTGTGCTTTAAAAAAATAACATCTGGCCAGATGGCTCAGCAGGTAAAGCACTTGCCACCAAGCTTTGATTCCCAGGTCCCACAAAGTGGAAAAAGAGAATCAACTCCTGAAAGTTGTTCTCCTACCTCCACATGGATGTCATGACACTTCACACACACACACACAGACACACACACACACACACACACACACACACACACACACACACACCAATTTAAAATACATATCAAATACACATTTCTTGTAAAAAGAAAAGATTTGGACAGAAAATATGTATCAGGGTCTCAAGAAGCCAAAGATACTTTTGAACCTAACACACACTAACCAGGATTCCTCTGGCTTGTGAGTATATTGATACCAAATGATTGTATTTTTATGTCATACACCCCCCCCACACACACATTATTTTGAGCACACAAGGAAGTCATCTTTTTCAATGCAAGAACTATGAAGCCACAAGCCTAGGACGTATCATTATGGTAAGAAAAAAAATGTTTTTAGATAAGCAGAGTAGGAATTGTCTGCCGTTTCTGTTGACTCAACTAAGAGAAACTGACAGTCTCCCTCACTTTGCAGACCAAAGTCTAGAAGGCACCATTTCTCAGGCAAAGACCCTCGAGCGTGACTGTGTTCCTGTCCTGTGTTCTTCCTGCCGAGAGACCTCCCTTTACCTCTATGTGCCTTCAGATACACAGCTTTTGCCCCTTTGCCACCTGGTGTTGGCCTCGGGTGTAGAACCCTCAAGCCACGGAGGGTATTTGCAGATTCGCAGAGCAAACCCCATGTGTTTTCAGAATGAGTCTGTCAGTGAGTCCCCTTCGCTGCTCCCAGGGGCCTCTGCCAGACCACCAGGATAGCTGAACAGATGGAAGGGGTCTCTCCAGAGTGGGGAATAGTTTTCTTTCCTCTGACAGACATTCATCCTGAATTCATAATAATGAAATTATCTCTATCTCTATCTCTATCTCTATCTCTATCTATCTATCTATCTATCTATCTATCTATCTATCTATCTATCTATCTATCTAGTGTGTAATTCAACTGCTTCTTATCTTCCTGGTATCTTTCTCTCTCCCCATCCCTCCTCTCCCCTCTTTTCCTATTCCTTTACTTCCTTCTCTTCCTTGTTCCTCCTTCTTCTTCCCCTCCCTTCTCTTCCCTTTCCTCTCCTCTTCTTCTCTCTTTTCTTTTCTTTTTCCCTCTTTTTCCCCTTCCCTCTCTTACTTCCTTTCCCACCTTTTCTTCCCTTCCCTTCTCTCCTTTCTCTTCCTCTTCCCCCTTCTTCCTCCTTTCTCTCTCTTTCTCTCCCTCTCTCTGTCCCTGTCTCCCTCTTTCCTCTTCCTTTGTCCTTTGACAGGTATGTAAGAGGACCTGCAGTTCTCTCCTTCTATCACCCCTCCCCCTAACTTATGAGAGGAGACACTGTACCAAGGGAGAAACGGGAACAGGACTGATAAAATCTTTCAACAATCCTGCCCTTGCCTGGCCAATATGACAGACATCATATGCCTTTAGAGAAACAAAGAGCACAAGGAGAACCCACTGCCCATTTATTTACAGTTTTCTCCCTGGGTTCTGCAGCCACCTGGAAGCAGCAGAAGTGGAGTGGAGGAGGGAGGCCAGGAGCGAGGTCCCTGCTGCCCTTTAGCTCGTAACCATGGAGAAGTTGCACAGCTCTGGCTTTTCTATGTATAAAACAATCTCATGTGAGCGATGGATCCCTCCGTCTGTTCTGTGTGCTATGAGAGCCCTTGCGTGGCAGGTGTGCGTTCAGGAGCATTTGAACGAGAGGTCAGACAACAGCAGCATCCAACCCAACTGCCGGACTTTTCAGGTGCAGGTGGAGAGTTCCGGGCCCAGAGGAACCAACGCACCTTTTCAAGGTGACAAATTAGGTGGCACCATCCTGGATCATCCGATTCTTGGGAGGAATTCTCAACACCTCTTATGTCTAGGACGGAATAAATCAGAATCACCGAAACACCTGCAATTGCACCTTGCACATTGCACATTGGCCATTACAGAGAGCAGACCTTGAAGCTATCATTTCCACACCCAAACAAAGCAGAGTAAAACAAAAACAACCCATTCTGTATGATTTACAAATTGAAGGCACCCACTAACAACGTCTCACATTTCTTGTGAGCTTTTTTTTATCACCACGTGCTTTCCAGACAATAACTAATGAAGTCTCCAACTCCCCCTAGGAATAGAGATTCATGCATTCCCACTTAATTTACATGAAATGAAGAAAAAAAAAGACATCACAAAGCAGCATTCAAGTAAATCATAATTACAACCTCAAGCCCAAGCTACGCACATGGAGTTAATGCTCCCAGGAAGCCTGCGATGTTTACCTGTTGGGAGTTTCCACTTATTCCCTCCTTTCTACACAGGGGAGGATGAACAAGAAATGCGCACATGAAGCCTGCCCTCTCTGGATCACGGTTCTGTATTATAGGCAGACAATTCATGTAAATGATAGGAAGGCAGCAAGTGCTGGGGCCGGGAAGGGGAAGGCAGGTTGTACCACAAGCTGCCTCCTCGGCTGTGCCCTCTCACTATTACAGGTCCCTCAGTCTGACCTGATGCCCCAATCTATCCATAGGTCTTCTTTCCATTGGGCAGAAGTGTAGTGGGAAGGCATTGATATGTAGGAGATTTCTTGTATAAAGTGAGGATAGGGGGTTTATTTTAAAAAAGGAGATTGAGGGCTGGAGAGCTGAGAGAAGGCTCAGGAGTTAAAGTATTTGCCTTGCAGTCAACAGATACTGCACACAGATCCTACATAAAGACACCAGGTAGAAATGGTGGCCGTTTACAGTTCCAGTCCTGGAAGGTAGAGCAAGAGACCCCCAGAACAAAGCAATGAGGACGTAGAGCAATCCAGGATGGTTCCTGAAGTCACCTTTGGGCCTCCTGTGCCCTCTTACACACACAAAAACCACACACATATACATACATATACACACACACATAAATAAAAGCTAAATTAGAGGCAGATGTTCCAAAACTAGTTCATATTAGACAAGCAAGACCAAAAACTGCTAGCAGGGACTATAAACCTCCCAGTTCAGTGGATATATTGGATAGACGCACAGTAGGACACTAATATAGCCAGTGGGAATAAGTGGCGAGCACGCCAGAAAGCCCAGACTACTCAGAACTGGGCAGCCCACAGGGTAAAGACCTCAGGAGTGCAGAGGGGCCTCAGAAGGCAAGTTTGGTGGAATGGGAAGGAACGGAAGCCCCAACATGTGGACGACCAAGTTGTTCTGAGCCTCACAGAGGAATTTTTTTCCCCAGTGGTAGACATGAGGAATTGGTGTTAAAGGAGAGAGAAAAGACGAAGAGGTCATAAAGGCCAGGTGTAGGTTGTGTCCTTGTAGCCCCAGCTACTTGGAATGGAAAGAGGTTGCTGGAGCGCAGGAGTCTGAGATCAGCTTGAACAATACATTGCAACCTTGTCTCTGAAAACATATCAAAAAAAAAGGATATAATAGTAGTAATAATAACACTTATGATTATCTCGAAAACAAGAAAGGGCACATTACCTTCAATGGTCTAGGAATAGACAGGTGTCCTGAAAGATAGAAGAATCCTGGGATCATTAAGAAGGAAATTACAGAGAATGTGGGTAACAGCATTCAGAGGCAGGGCCTTCAAGAGATGATTAGTCACGAAGACTCTGCCCTTACTGTGGGACTATGTTCCTCATGAAAGGATGAGTTGGGTCCTCTCCCTGTCGCTTCCTTCACAGTGTCTTTCTTACCTTGTGACATCTTCCTTTATGTTATGATGCAGTTAGAAAGACCTGCCCAGCAGTGGACCTTCCTTGATGCTGAACTTTGCAGCATCCAGAACTGCGAGCCAAATAAACTTCTCTAATTTTCCAACCTGTGATGCTCTACCTTAGTAGGACAAAGGAATAAGAAGAGATGTTTCAGGAAGTGATAAGTCTGAGGGCCAAGAATATTGAGGAGACACCTGGGGGTGGGGTTATGACCTGAGCTACCTACCATCTAGGGGAAGCTCCCACTCCACCCTCGGCTTGGAGAGCAGATCACAGGTGTGAGTTCACCAGTGTGGAACACGGGTTGAGATGGTGTCCTGGAAATCCTCAGAGAGATGGGACACCCCCCAGATAGGCTGAGAACCCCAAAATAGAGTTGAGCACTGAGCCAATGTAACAGTCACGGATTTACTTTGCCAGCATGTTGTCAATAAATTAACCCACCAAAGAGCTTACGGGAACAAGGAGACTTCATTCTTTCTTATAATTCTCAGTTACTGTTCTTAGTATAGCTTGCAGGAAAGCTCATACTAACTCTAGAAGCCAAGGGAACTGACCACACCGTATCCACAGGATTGCTGAAAGAAGAGCAAACCTCAGACTGTATGCCTGCTAAAACATGCTGAAGAATGCTAAACTTTACTGAACCCACTTCTGCCATCTTTATCCATCTGCCAGAGACTGGTCCCATGAACCATGGCCTGGGTCTTCCTGCATTGATCATACATATAATCTCCTGAAGGCTTCTCAAGGACTTGCCTTAACTCCTAATTCTTCATAAATGTGCCCAGAGCTCAAGCCTTCAATTGTCAAGTTGACACCTATATATCTAACTAGCATAGTTACTTTTCTCATTGATTAAATGGTACCTCCAACATTCAGAATGAGTTTTCCCTCCTTGGGTGACCTCTCTGGAAACATCCTGGCAGTCATACTCAGAGCTGTGTCTTCTAGGTGATTACAAATCCAATTAGGTTGACAGTGAAGATAAACCGTCACAGTTAATCACCCCCAAACATTAGAAAACATCCACAAAGGAGGAATCACTGATCACAACTAACGTGGACGCATACACCAAAGAAGCGGTTAATAGAACCAACAGAACAAGAATTTGGCACATATACAATTAGACCCCTCAGAGAGAAATAAAATGATATTGCATCCATAAAAAGGAAGGCTTTGGAGAGCCTGGAAATGAAGAATTTGATGATTGATATAAAAAGCTCTGTAAATGGGCAGAAGCACTGAAGCTGAGAAAGGAGTAAGTTAATAGGCCGAGCTATGGAACTCTCTCCGTCAACAAAAATGGACAAGGAGTCAGAAAATACGCAAAGTGATTAAGAGAAGTGGAAGCTAAACAAACCCCCGAAGTTGCCAATGCTTGTCCAACAGAGCTTTATAAAACCAGAAGGGGAAGAAGAGAGGAGAGACTGCACTGACAGTTGTAGGGAAAAATGGGTTTCCAAAGGGGGGGCCCACCCACCCAAGCCCCATGGGTGGAAGCTGAAGGAGAGCTGAGCAGAACCAAGGGAAAATGCAGCCAAACAAAACACTCCTAAAGCAGTCATGTCGCCGTGACCATTTCAGACCCAAGGATGTGTGTGCCGGACTTTTCTCAGTGCTGTGAGAAAAGCTATCCAACAGAAGAACAGCTTGAGGCAGGAAGAAAGACTGACTTTAGCTCATGCTGTCAGTCTGTCCCCTGTGGAAGGCTGGATTGTGTCCAGGCTTGTGGTGAGACTCAGAGCCGTTTGGTGGGAGAGATTTACCTCATAGTGGACAGGAAGTAGAGAAAGGGGAATACAAGTGAGTCAGAACAAAATACAACTCTAAGGACCTATTTCCCCCACTTGTAGCATAATGTATCATGAATTCACAGAGGGGTTATCTTAACCTATCTTGAGAGGTAAAAGTCCTTTCAAGATCTAATCCTGTCAGAGATTCCCCTGTCAGGCCCACTCAGAGGTGGTCTTTATTAATCACTTAGATTGTGCGTGTGTGTGCGTGTGCGCGCTCGAGTACCAGACAATACTTGAATCTGTGTGTCTGGGGAGGCTCAAGAGTGACATCAAGGATCATCCTGGATCGCTCTACCTACTTATTCCTTTGCTCTGGGGATTCCTGAGCTCTACCTTCCCGGGCCAGAATTGCAGACTGCTGCCATTTCTGTCCAGAATTTTTACATGGGATCTGGGGATCCGAACTCAGGTCCTTTTGTATGCTTTAACACCTTTGCCATTTCAACAGCCCTAGATTTTTCTTGACCCAATCAAATTAACATGCAGGATAAGGAGAAAATCCCGAAGGGAAGGAAATAGGGCTTTGAGGAACCATATTGCTTCAAAGATAACACAGAATGCAAGAAGAAACTGGAGACGTGTCTTCCAACTTACAAGGAAAATATTCCTACATTAGAATTCCAAGCTGGGTGTGGTGGCCGGTACCTCCAGTCCTGACTGCTTGGGAGGCTGAGCCAGGAGGATTACTTGATCCCAGGAGCTTGAGGTCAGTCTGAGCAACAAATGTGAGCCCGTCATTTAACAAAATCCATAGCCAGTGAAATTAGGACACAGAGCAAGATCGCTTGCCGCTTGCCGGCATGTAAATGAGCTATTATCAGACACACACACAAAGTGTCTTAGATTTTCATTCCCACTGCTCATATAAATCCAGCGACCCAAACGATTTAGGGGAACAAGGGATTTATCATGTTCATGATTCTCTAGGATACAGTCCATTATGATGTCAGGAGGATTCACTTCAGCATCAGGAACCAAGGGAACTGGCCATACCATATCACAGGAAGAACTCAGAGGGGTATCATGTTCACCCTGCCAGTTTGCCAAAGCCAACCATTTCTCTCCTCATTTTATTCACTTTCCCAGGGAATGGTTTGACCCTCTATGGGCTAAGTCTTTCCACATCAATGAGATAACCTTCTACAGGCTTGTACAAAAGTTTGCCTTAGCTAAATAGTTCCTAAAGACTTAGCTCTCAATGGTCAAGTTGGCATTGGTAAAGAAGTGCCTCATAGAGGTTCAAAAATTGAACATCCGCATATCTGATCTGAAAGAAGAAAGACCTAACCCGAGACGTATTATATAACAAGGAACAGAACAGCTGGGCTGATGCGTAAAGTCTAAGTTCAGGCTTATTTTTCTTTCATGTATTTGGGTGTGTGTGTGTGTGTGTGTTGGTGTATGTGAGTGCTCAGGTATATGTATGCCCTGTGGAGGTCCAAAGATATAGGGAATCATCCTTGATCACTCTCTCACTTTACCCTTCTGAGTCTTGGTCTCTAAACTCAGAGTATACCCTTAGGACTAGTCTAGCTAGCCAGCTTGCTCTGGGGATTCCCAGACTCTATTTCTAAGGCTAGAATTACAGACGGGCTACCACATGTGCCTGGTGCTTTTATATGGGATCTGGTGATCAGAATTCAGGCCCCTTGGCTCACAAGTCAAAGGTTTTCATTACTGAGCCATCTTCCTAGTCCAAGACTTAATTTTAAACTGATATCAGATTTACATCCCATAAAACTCACCCTTCTGAAGTATAGAGACAGTGGCTTTTGGAAAGTTCACGGAGGAATGCTGGTCCCACCATTTCCCAAGTCCAGAATCTTTCACCCCTTCACCAAATAGAACCTGAGTTGATCCATAGCCAATCCACTACCTTTTAGGCCCTAGCAACCATACTAGTCTTCTCTCTCATGGGATAACCTATTGTGGATATTTACTATGAATGAAATTCTATGTGGCCTTTTGTGTTTGGTTTCTTGTAGTGAGCACAGTGCTTTCAAAGTCCAGAGCATGATTGAATTCCAGTGCTCTATTCCAGAGCATGATTGAATTCTCCTTTTGTTTCATCATAGAGACATACTCATTGTGTTTATCCACTCATCATAATATAAGCCTTCTTATGGGTAACATGAGATGGCTCTTGTGTATAGAGGGACACGAGGCTCCTTTTTTACTGTATGAAATTCCTCCCAGACTTGAGTTCACCCTAGATTTCATCAAAGAGAATCAGAACTGACCTCTAGAGAGACTTTGAATGAGCAGTGGCGGTAGGGGCTGGGGTTGGAAGTATAAAATCATTTTCCTCACTGTTCTTTATGGTCAGTTACTATGCTATCCATTCATTGTATCCAGATACTAGCAATATACATCCTTGATGATACCAAGTTAGGGATTCAGCTAGACCCTCACCTCCTGCTTCCCTGGTAATGATGGAACCTTAGCTTCCATCTTGAAATCAGGTGGGTATATCACCTGGGTGGGATTCACACTCTCCCAGGAACTGAGATCTTCAAAGGCACCTCCCAGCCTGTCTCTCTTCTCCTCCCAGCAAGACCAGCAGAAGCAGTGTTAAACTTCTGGGATTTAATTTTGTAAGCTGTATGCATCTTGCTCAAAGGGCGAGAATTGCTTTCTCTTCTTTGCTCTTGTCTAAACTTTTGAAACTCACAGTCCCCCTAATGTTCAAGGCTTTTTACTGTTTCTCGAGGACTCTAGCTTCTTTACTACAGGGTCATTTGCCTTTTCCTCAGATTCCCAGCTGCTGGTATACCAGTTTTCAGTCTTATTGTTTTCTGCTTTAAAATAAACACAAATATTTTTGACTCTTTTATGGCTTAATAATTCTTTTGCAGAGAAAACAAGCCCTTATTATAGACCTGTGACAACAAGGAAGTACAAGATGCTCTATAAAGATTTCATAAAGTGTCCAGAAAAACATAAAACGTGCACAATGCAAACATTCCAGACTGTGGTTTCAGCGTCCCCATGAGGCACTGGGAATGTGGCAACCTCAGACCTGCTCCAAGGGGTGCTTTAGATGCGGCAGGGTGGTCAAGGCACTAGGGGCATCCTGGGTGCAGTAGTGTCTGAGCAGGAAGCACAAGGCATGGGTGGCAAGGTAAGCGGAAGCTGGTGGAGTTTACTGAACAACAGTGTTTATTCTCAGGCCTCCATGGGGAAACAAATATGACATTTTAAAATATGGCAGGTTGGTGGGGAGCATTATGAGGCCCAGTAGCTCTGGTAAGAGCTTGTTCCTTTAAAGAGCAGGAAGTGGGATGGGGAGGGACTCTGTTGGCAGTAAAAGATACAAGAAACTTGTATCTTTTTCACTTACTAAATATTTCAGGCATTCTATGAAGACTCAAGGAATCAAGGCATTTCTGTGAATGTGCATGTGCGCGAGTGTGTGAGTGTGTGTGTGTGTGAGTGTGTGTGTGTGTGTGAGTGTGTGTGTGTGTGTGTGTGTACTCGAGTGTGTGCCCATGAAAGCCCAAGGATGATACGGAGAGTCATCTTGTTCTTTCTCCTTATTCTTTGCTCTGGAGTTGCTCAGACTCTGCCTTCCAGGACCAGAATTACAGGTCATTTCTATTTGGCATTTTTATGTAGAATCTGGGAATGGAAACTCAAGTTCTTAGACTTTCAAGGCAAAGACTTTTACCCCTGAGCTATGTTACAGTCAGCCTGCATGGTTGTTGATAAATGACTATCAAACGGCTTAAGGGAACAAGGGGCTTATTTTCTTTTATGATTACTGGTTACAGTTCTCAGTCCATCCTGATGGGAGAGCATGCACCAACACCAGAGCTAAAGGAACTGGCCACACCATCTCTACACAACAACTGAGAGAGGGACGATCCTTACTTGGCAGATCAGCGTATCTGGCCAAGTGTACAACTCTTTCACAGCTCTCTGTATTTTATTCCAGGGCCTAGTCCCACCCAGCATGGGCTGGGCCTTCCCCATCAACTAGACAATCTCCTGTAGGTTTGTTCTGGGCCTAACTCAACCACTAATTCTCTACAAATGTGCCCAGAGCTCAAACCCTCAACTGTCAAGTTGACACCTGTGCCCAACTATGACAAGCTATCTCCCCAGACCAAAGCATTGTTTTTTAAACTGAGATGGTCATTTGCTTGAAAAAAAAGTTCATTTATAGGAAATTTAACACATAGCAGATGATTGAAACAAAATGTTTTTAGTACACAACAAAAGAATGAAACTGGGACTAGGGATGTAGCTCAGGTAGTAGAGTGTTTGCATAAAGTCCATGTTTGATCTCCATCCTGTGCACAGCTCAAATCCTAGCACTGACGAGGTGGAAGCAAGATCAGCAGTTCAAAGACAGTCCCAGCCACACAGACAGTTTAAATTAGAGACTATCAATAGAATCAAGAACCCAGAAATAAGCCTGTAGAGGCAGGAGAATCTCAAGTTCAAGGCTGCCTGAGCTACGGCGTTAAGTTAGTTTAGGCAACGCAGTGAAACTGTCGCAAAACTAGAACAGTAAAGAGAGGAAAACGAGGCCTGGACTCAGTGGTACGGCACTTATGTGAGGTCCTAGGTTCAATTCTCAACACCTCAAAACAAACATCACCGGGTGAACAAAAATCAATGAAAAGGTAAGTTAAAACTTATTTGGACAAGTGTTGTATGAGGACTTTTCCTAGGGAGATGCCGCCCAGGGGTTCCATGATGCACCAGGGTAATGATAAACCAGCCAGTTTATTGGGGGTACTTACAGGAGTAGGAATGAGGGTTACTAACGAGATTCAAAGGCCGGTCACCACAGCATGGTATTGTGTGACGACTTTTCCTGGAGAGACACCACCCAACCGTCTACCCATCCAGATAGGAGTTTCAAGACAGACCAAAGGAATGATTATGCCAAACTCTGACTTAACGAACCAATGAGGTTTCTGAACTTGCTTATAGGAGCAGGGATGAGGGTTACTGCCTGGATTAGGAAGGATGGCGCGTGGCTGATGGATTCCCATAGCCGCCGAGATGGACCAACTAACTTTTCTCAGCCTGTATATACTTAGGGCCCCTTTCGGGTGTCAGGGGTCCCAGGGCATGTACCATTAGGGAAGCATTGTGTGCATCAAGACCAAAGCCACAGATGAGGGTCCAGTGACCCTCTCTGCATCCCTCTGTCTCTGAAGAATTCCATGGACAGGGGCACTCCTGATGGTCTCAAAACAAAGATGGCAGCTGTATGTTTGGAGCAATGCGTCATACAACACATGTATACATGTAACACACAGTATACATGTAGTACATGTATTGGCAAGTGGGAGGATGCCTGCATACGAGCACTTACACTTTAGCTCCTCCCAGCCCTTCCGTCTCTAAGGAAACAACAGTCAACAGGTTCAATCTTAACAATCATGGACAAAATGGCAGCCGTTTGTTTGGAGGAAAACACCATAGAACAATGAAGACACTTGGAGAATACAGGCAGCAGTAGTGCTGAGACAGTTATATCCATATGCAAAGGAACATGGATACACATAGAAAGTTAGCTTAAATGGATGACAGGTATAAAACCCGCATAAAACTTCAAAAACTGTAGGAGCAAATACCATGACTTCGAATTTACAAAAATTCTTAAAGTAAACAAATAGCACAAGAGATAAGAGTTCAAGTAGATTCTCTGAAAATTGAAAGTGTCTGCAATAGACACAAAAAGTATGATTAAAAAAGTAGAAAAGGTCTGGGGAGATGGCTCAGGGTTAGTTTTACTTCAAAAGCAAAAGAATTGGAGCTCAGATTCCAGATCCCACATAAAAAAGTGTCAGGCTGATATGCCCAACACCTGTAATTCCAGTTCTGGAGCAAAGCAATAAGGAGACGGATCAATCCAGGATGATTCCCAATGTCACCTTTGGACTTCATCAATCGTCTTCTTGTATTCACATTTGAGCACATATCTAAATTCACCCACATACAAAACAACACACACACACACAAACGTGCATGCATGCATTGCATGCCAAAAAAAAAAAAAAAAGAAAAGCAAAGAAAGAAACCCTACATAATTGTATGAACACATTTCCTGGGTAGGTGTCATGCAACTGTGTATCCACCACAGATAGGAATTGAATGACAGACCAAAGTAGCAATTAATCACAGCTCCAACTTGATAAACCAAATTTGCTGTATTACTTACAGGAATAGAGATGTAGAAGTAGTTACTGAAAGGCGGCTACATCACCAGACAGCCCACCCCAGCACGGCTGACAGCTTCCCCTTTAATTAGTCTTCCTCAGCATAAATATCCTAGTGGCCCTTGTGGGCTTCACCTGTTAATGCACCTGTATTCTGGCCCCTCCCAGACCTCAAGGCCCTGAAGGCGCTGCCTGAAGGCGCTGTCCGGGCATGTGTAATCAGGAGAGAATCACTACTAACGGAGCTGCTCCAAACAAGGCCAGAATCCAGTGACCCCACCCCTCTGTCTCTAAGGGAATGTCAACAGTCAACAGGTGTGATCTAGACGGTCTCAGACAAAGATGGTGTCTGTTTGTTTGGAGGAAAAAATTATAGTGGGAGAATGTATTTACAAAACATGCATTTGATAAGGATCTAGTATCTAGAGCACATGCAAAGCACCAACTCAATGGTGACTTAAGAACTCGACCTAACCTAGAAAAGGACAAAGGATTTACATATATGTAACAATGTAACAGCGTAACAGGGGCCCGGGAGACCCTTGGGGGTGGGGATAAGCTAGTGCAGAGTCAACAGCACAGACTCCGGGAGCAGGCGAGTGGCAAAGCAGCTCTCAGGCTTGCGACTCACTCATTTTAAGTATCAGGCTGCTTATATGCCCCACCGACATCCCATAAGTCCCAGCGTGAGTCTTTGCTGAGTTGTCCTGTCCGGATTGGTCCTCTCAGCCAGGCACCAACTGTCTTTGCTCTGGAGATGACGTAGTCTCGTGAGATTTGTAGTCTCGCGAGATTTGTAGTCTCGCAAGAGTTGTATGCTTAGCAGGAGAGAGGTGTCCAAAGAGCCCCTCTGTATGGGGGATGGAAGCCTCTGCGGCACAATCATTGTCTGTTCCTCCTACACATACACATTATCATTAGGAAGATGAAACAACAGTCAATAAGCACATAAAATAATGTTTGGTTTTATAACTAAGAGGTACCATGAGAGCGTGTTCTTCCCCTTACTCCAGTTTTTACACTGTTTCTGTCCCTCTTCTGTGGTGTACCCTGGATTTTGGCAAGGGTGGGGGTTTGATGTCCTGTTTATGATTAAATATTTCGTAGTCATTTATTTTCTGCCCTTACCCCAGTTGTGGTTCTCTGCGATTACCAGTTTCCACTGAGAGAAGTCTTCTTAGCTTTAGGACTCTGTAACAGGACAACTAGTTTGTAAGGATTAGCTTTTAGGTCACTTCCAGCTGTGGAAAATAAGTTTTTCAAAAAGTTAGTCACAGAGTTACTGTATGACTTAGCAATTCTCCAAGATGTTCCTCCTCCCTTCCCTATTCCATCTTCCTTTCTCCTCCTCCCTTCTGTAGCAGTTACCCTTAACTATTGCTGTGAGAGAGCATTCAAAGTCAAGCAACTTAAGGGAGAAAGGGAGATTTATTTAGCTTAGGGTTCCAGAGAGGAGATACAGTCTTTTATGGTGGAGGCCACATGACTGGCTGGCCAAAGCTGGAGACAGGCTATGTCACACCCATCCGAGAGGCGGAAAGCTACCAGACTGCTTGCTGCAAAGGCAGATTCCTTCTGGAGGTAGGGTGGGACTAATCCACCTCAAGGCCCACCTTGTGACTTCCTCGAGCAAGGCTCTACCTCTCAAGATGCCATGACCTTGCCAAACACATGAGACTGTGGGTGTCATGGTTAAGCACAGGTGTCAACTTGACTCTTGAGGGTTTGAGCTCTGGGCACAGGTGTAGAGAGTTGATGGTTGAGTTAAGCCCAGAGCAAACCTGAAGGAGATTGTCTAGCTGGTGGGGAAGACCCAGCCCATGGTGGATGGGATTAGGCCCTGGATAAATCACAGAGAGCTGGTTGAGAGAGTTGGCATCTTTCTGTTCACTTGGCCAGACATGCTGGTCTGGCAAGTAAGGATTGTCCACCTTTCAGCCGTTATGCAGTGATGGTGTGGCCAGTTCCCTCGGCCCTGGTGTTGGTGCGTGCTCTCCCGTCAAGCTGGACTAAGAACTGTAACCAGAAACCCCTTGTTCTCTTAAGCCATTTGATGGTCATTTATCAGCAACCATGTAAGATGACTGCAACAGAATTTGGTACGAGGAGTGGGGTGTTGCTGATAAATCTGACTATGTGGATTTTGTGGCTTTTGAATGGTTCTGCTGGACAAAGTTGGAAATGCTTGGGAATTTTCACTTTGTGGATTTACAAATACCATTCTTCAGAGATTAGTGGACCAATTGCTGAGAGAGATTTTTTGGACCCAATTTGTGATGAGAAGAACAAGGACTTTGTTAAGCTAAATTTGAAGACGATGGACTGGTTTGCTTGACAGAGGAGAGCTGTGTTGGCAACCTTGGAGGTTTGAATGTACAAAGGGCAGGCAGCAGAATATCTGCTGCTGTTGAACAAATGAGTATCAGTGAAGGAAAACCTAGTGACTTGCACTGAGACGGTGGAGAACGTGGAAACCACCGTATGACAAGTTCGTGGTTTGGAAGCTCAGATTCCTTCAGGGGGCGAAAGCCCAAGTTCAAGCTGTTTCTTGCCCTTTGCAAGTTTGGTTGCCTAGAAGAGAGGCTTTTCCAGCGTCAGCCGTTGAAGTTGGTGCAGCTGTGGCTCCAGTGGACTAAGCTGTGTTTCAACCTCGCTTCGGAATCTGGCAGCGTCCCTCAGGTGATACTGGTTTTCGTGTACTACTGAAGGGTTCATGGAGAGCAGCAAAAGCTTGGCACCAAGTGGCAGGCGTAGAGTCCTGCAAGAGATGGTGAAGCTTAAAGCTGCAGAGGAGAACCCAGAGTTGTGTTTGAGATGCCAGAACTGTGGGACTGCTGCTGAGGACGACTGTGAGTGGAGATTCAGCCTGGTTCAAAGAACTCTGCTTTTATAACTTCGAGCTGCAAACAGGGACCGGGAATGACTCGAATCTTTGAGCCGCCTTGACTACGTGATGAGCACAGAACATGGACATTGAAGTACAGGATGCGGTGATTTGCTGGACTTTGTTCTTTTTAATGTTTTCTTATTAAGATCCTTCTGTTTTAATGTTTTATCTGTTTTAAAGTATTTAATTTATTCTGATTTAAGAGTTTTAAGGTTAAGAAACTTTGAACTTTTAAAAGATTGGAACTGAAGTTTTAATGAAAGAACATTTTAAATTTGTCCATGAAATGTATTTATATTTAACATCTGTGGGGACAAGGAAAGGTTACAGTTTAAAAGTGCTATTGTTTTTGCGTCAAGTTGACAAGGGGTGGAATGTCATAGTTAAGCACAGGTGTCAACTTGACTCTTGAGGGTTTGAGCTCTGGGCACAGGTGTAGAGAGTTGATGGTTGAGTTAAGCCCAGAGCAAACCTGAAGGAGATTGTCTGGCTGCTGGGGAAGACCCAGCCCATGGTGGGTGGGATTAGGCCCTGGATAAATCACAGAGAGCTGGTTGAGAGAGTTGGCATCCTTCTGTTCACTTGGCCAGACATGCTGGTCTTGCAAGTAAGGATTGTCCATCTCTCAGCTGTTATGGTGGCCAGTTCCCTCGGCCCTGGTGTTGGTGTGTGCTCTCCCGTCAAGCTGGACTATGAATTGTAACTGGACTGTCATAAGAAAGTAAACTCCTTGTTCCCTTAAGCTGTATTCTGGTCATTTATCAGCAACCATGCAGGCGGACTGCAACACCTCCCTCCCCACCCCCAGTGCCTCCCCTCCCCCAATCCCCAGAGAATCCTTTAATGTGCATGCCAAACTCTCCTCTGGGTCCTCCTCTCTGATGACATACAAGGAACCAGCGGCATTTCCCTGAACCCTTTCCTTTGTTCCCCTTAAGCATAGGAACACTATTTTGGCTGTCAATCCCTTGCCTCCAAGGATCTTGGTGCTTTTAGCAAATGCTAGACTTTGTGGGGTCAATAGTGTGTCGGACATTGCGCAGGGCATGCAAGGTCCAATTATGATTGCTTCGGCCCTAACTTGTGTGAAGTATCTTGCATATCATTGCTCCTCCCACCCTTGTGCTCTTACACTCTTACCGCCCCCTCTTCTGCAAATTTCCCTGAGCTTCAGGATGGGGAGAGATTAGTCTGGCCTAGTTCTAGGTGGTTGATATAGAGTCTCTGAAGTTCTGGATTATGGTTTGTTGATTTTCTTTTGTGGTTTTGCTGCTCCTGCAATGCCCTTCACTCCATCCTGATGGGTATTGGATGTCACCCCCTGGCCAGAGATAAAAAGCTGTTAAACTAGAGTCTTGTTATAACAGTATATTCAAAGGTAGATGTATTAAAAGTAGGAAACCACAGTGAGGGAGGGGTCAATCACCCATTTGCAAAATGGTTACTTATTATCTGCCAGGCTATGCCCCCCCTTTCTGGTGAGATCATACCTCCTCAGTTGTAAATGATCAGGAACGAAAAGTCTGTGAACTTAACCAGATGTCTCATTGCTTACTCGCAGTCCTTGATGGAGGACTATTTTCTCTGCTGTAACATGGTCCCCTCTCTCCTTGTTTCTGGTGTGGCCCTCCTACCCCATCCTTCCTGTTCATACTCCTTGCAATTACTGTATTACAGAGATTTATCGTCAAATGTCTCTAGGTGGGCTGGGTGGGTTTGGTACTAGGAGCCACCTATTAGGGAGTACATACGGCACTTAGTTTTCTGGGTCTGGGATACTTCACTCAATATAATTGTTTCTCATGATATCCATTTCCCACAAATTCCAGTAATTCATCATTTTTGATGGCTGAGTAGTACTCCATTGTATAGATGTACCACAGTTTCCTTATCCACTCGTCAACTGTTGGACATTTGGGTTGATTCCATGACTTTGCTATTGTAAACAGTGCTGCTATGAACATGGTTGCACTTGTGCTATTGAGGTGAACCTCTGCTGCATGGGGGGTTATTCCCAAAAGTGGAATCACAGGGTCATATGGCATTTCAATCTTTAATTTCTTTAAGAATCTCCAGATGGCTCGCCAGAGTGGCTGTATGAGCCTGCATTCCCACCAGCAATGTAGGAGAGTTCCCTTCTGTCCACATCCTCTCCATCATTTGGTGTTGTTCGTATTGTGGATTTCTGCCATCCTGACCGGGATGAGATGATATCTCAGTGAAGTTTTGATTTGCATTTCCCTGATAGCTAAGAAAGTGGAGCATTTTTTAAGATATTTGTTAGACATTTTAATTTCATCCCTAGTAAAGTTTCTTTTAAGTTCCAGGGCCCATTTTTTAATTGGGCCATTAGTTTCCTTGGTGTTCAGTTTTCTGAGTTCTTTGTGCACTCTGGATAATAGAGCTCTATCAGATATGTGGTTAGTGAAGATTTTCTCCCATTCTGTGGGTTGCCTTTGAGCTCGTGTTACAATCTCTTTATCTGAACAGAAGCTCTTTAGTTTCACAAGATCTCAACTGTTGAGAGTTGGTAGCAGTGACTGTGCCATTGGATGTCTGTTTAGGAACTGTTGGCCTAGCCCAATCAGCTCGAGGGAATTCCCTACCCTTTCAACTATGGTTTTTATAGTCTCTGGCCTTAAATCAAGGTTCTTGATCCATTTGGAATTAAGTCTTGTACAAGGTGATAAGTACAGGTCCAGTTTTAATCTTCTACATGTGGAGATCCAGTTTGGCCAGCACCATTTGTTGAAGATACTGTTCTTTTTCCATTGGATTTTTTGGGCCCCTTTGTCAAAGACCAAATGGCTGTAATTTTGTGGGCTTATATCTGGGTCTTCAACCCTTATCCATTGATCTGTATGTCTATTTTGGAGCCAGTACCAGGCT
The DNA here is from genome assembly GCA_023101885.1 of Typhlomys cinereus. Classification (NCBI taxonomy): domain Eukaryota; kingdom Metazoa; phylum Chordata; class Mammalia; order Rodentia; family Platacanthomyidae; genus Typhlomys; species Typhlomys cinereus. The sequence goes on along the minus strand of JALPQD010000566.1, from coordinate 906,307 downwards.
ATTTTTACAACAATGGATTTGTAGTATAGACTAAGGTTTGGTATGGTGATACCTCCAGCAGTGTTTTTGTTACTCAGGATTGTCTTTGCTATCCTGGGTCTTTTGTGCCTCCATATGAATTTTGAGATTGTTTGGTCAACTTCTTTAAAGAATTGCTTTGGGATTTTAATTGGTATAACATTGAATTTGTATATTGCCTTTGGTAGGATGGTCATTTTTACGATGTTGATTCTGCCAATCCAGGAACACGGGAGGTCTTTTCACCTTCTGGTGTCTTCTGCAATTTCTTTCTGTAGGGTTTTAAAGTTTTCATTGTAAAGGTCTTTTACCTCCTTGGTTAGATTTATACCAAGGTATTTCATTTTTTTAGGGGCTATAGTAAATGGGATTGTTTCTCTCAGGGCTTTTTCACTTCTTTCATTCTGGGCATATAGGAAAGCCACTGATTTTTGTACATTTATTTTGTATCCTGCTACCCTGCTGAACTTCTCAATTAGTTCCAGGAGCTTCCTGGTGGAGTTTTTGGGATCACTCAGATATAAGATCATGTCATCTGCAAATAGGGATAGCTTGACTTCTTCCTTGCCGATTTGAATCCCTTTTATGCCCCTTTCTTGTCTTATGGCTTCAGCTAAGACTTCAAGTACAATATTGAATAGAAGTGGTGAGAGTGGACAGCCTTGTCTAGTTCCTGATCGAAGTGGGAATGCTTCCAGTTTTTCCCCATTGAGTATAAGCCTTGCTATGGGTTTGTTGTATACAGCTTTTATTATATTGATAAAGGTTCCTTCCATTCCTACTGTCTCTAGCGTTTTGATCATAAAAGGCTGTTGGATCTTGTCAAAAGCTTTTTCTGCATCTATCAAGAGTATCATGTGGTCTTGGACTTTGGACTGGTTTATATGATGTATTACATTTATTGATTTGCGTATGTTGAACCAACCTTGTGTGCCGGGGATAAAGCCTACTTGGTCCCCATGAATGATCTTTTTGATATGTTTTTGAATCCTATTTGCTAAGACTTTGTTGAGAATCTTTGTATCTGTGTTCATCAGAGAGATTGGCCTATAGTTTTCTTTTTTAAATGAATCTTTATTAGGTTTTGGGATTAAAATGATATTAGCTCCATAAAAGGAATTTGGTAGTGTTCCTTCCTTTGCTATTTGATGGAACAGTTTAAGGAGTATTGGTGTTATTAACTGCTTAAATGTCTGGTAGAACTCTGTGCTGAATCCATCTGGTCCAGGACATTTTTTGGTGAAAAGTTTCGAGATTACTTCCTCAATTTCCTTATATGTTATAGGACTATTTAAATAATTCACAACTTCCTGATTCAATTTAGGTAAGTTGTGTTTACTTAGGAATTCATCCATCTCTTTTGTGTTGTCAAATTTCACAAAGTATAAGTTTTTGGAATATGATGTTATAATTCTCTGGATTTCTTGGGTATCAGTAGTGATATATCCATTTTCATTTCTAATTTTGTTGATTTGGGTTTTCTCTCTCTTGCTTTTGGTTAATTTAGCTAGGGGTGTATCAATCTTATTGATTTTTTCAAAGAACCAACTTTTTGACTGGTTGATTTTCTCTATCGTTTTCTTAATCTTGATTTCAGATATTTCTCCCCTTATTTTGCTAATCTCCTCTCTTCAACTACTTTTGGGATCAGATTGCTCTAGTTTCTCTAAAGCTTTAAGCTGCATTGTTAAGTTATTTATTTCTGATGTTTCCATTTTTCCGATGTAGGCATTAAGAGCTATGAACTTACCTCTTAGGACAGCTTTCATTGTGTCCCAGAGATTTTGGTAAGTTGTATTTTCATTATCGTTCACTTTCAGGAAATCTTGAATTTCCTTTTTAATTTCTTCCTGAATCCAGTTCTCATTCAGCATCATAGTGTTAAGTTTCCAGGAGTTAGTGTATTTTCTGTTGTTTGTTGTGTTGTGGATGTCAAGCTTTAGGCCGTGGTGGTCTAATAGGGCACAGGGTAGAATTTCAACTTTCCTGTATATGTGGAGATTGGTTTTGTGGCCCAATATGTGATCTATTTTGGAGAAAGTTCCGTGTGCTGCTGAGAAAAATGTGTATTCTTTGGTGCGTGGATGAAAAGTTCGATAGAGATCTGTAAGGTCCATTTCTTTATGGGTTTGATTAAGTTTCAAAGTGTCTCTGTTAAGCTTTTGACCTGTTGATCTATCCCATGTTGAGAGAGCAGTGTTGAAATCCCCAAGAATTATCGTTTGGGGGTTGATTTCTCGCTTTAGACGCTGTAGGGTTTTCTTAATGAATGTGGAGGGGCCCGTATTGGGTGCATAAATGCTCAGTATTGTGAAGTCTTCCTGGTGAATTGTACCTGTGACTAAAATGTAGTATCCATCTGTGTCTCTTATGATTTTTTTTGGTTTGAAGTCCACTTTGTCCGACAGCATAATGGCTACCCCTGCTTGTTTCTTGGTTCCTTTAGCTTGCGTATTTTGGACCAGCCTTTCATTTTTAGAATGTGCCTATCTTTTGTGGTGAGATGAGTTTCCTGAAGGCAACAGATTGATGGGTTGTGATTTTTAATCCAAGTTTGTAATCCGTGTCTCTTAATCGGCGAGTTAATACCATTGACATTTAATGTTATAATGGAGAAATTATTTTTAATTCTGGGCATTTTTATGTTTAGTGAGTTTTGTAAGCTTATTATTTTACATTTATGTTTTTGTGGTATTATAGTACTCTTCTGTCTTCCTGGATACGGTTGTTTTTTTCTTCAAGTTTGCGTATCATTTCTAGCATTTTTTGAAGGCCTGGTTTGGTAGACATGCATCCCTTCAAGTTGTCTTTGTGCTGGAAGATTTTTCTTTCTCCCTCGATCATGACAGATAGTTTTGGCGGGTATATCAGTCTGGGTTGGCATTTTTGCTCATTTAATACATGAAGTACGTCTTTCCAAGCTCTTCTTGCTTTTACTGTTTCCACTGAGAAGTCATTTGTTATTTTAATAGGTTTGCCTTTAAAAGTGACTTGCTTTTTTCTCTTGAAGCTCTCAGCACCTTTTCTTTGTCTTGAATGTGGAGTGTTTTGACTATTATTTGCTGTGGCGATTTTCTATTTTGGTCATATCTGTTTGGAGTGCGAAATGCCTCTTGTATTGGATGGGCCTCTCATTCTTCAGTTGAGGGAAGTTTTCATTTGTGATAATTTGAAAAATTTCCTCAGGTGTAGTATTTTGAGATTCTTGCTCTGGTATTCCATGAATGCGCATGTTAGGCTTCTTCAGGGTGTCCCATATCTCTTGAATGTTCCTCTCTAGTACCTTTTTGGCTTTAACTACCTCTTCCATTGAGCTGGTTAATTCTCCCACTTTGTCTTCAAGATCTGAAATTCTATTTTCTGCTTCGTTAGTTCTGCTGATAAGACTCTGTTGAGCTTTGGGTTGAAGATAACTTGTCTTTTAGTTCAATTTTAAACTCTGCCTGAGACTGTTTTAACTGCTCTATGCCTATTTTTGTTTCTTGAACTGTTTTTCTCAGCTCCTCCAAATGCCTGTTGTGTTCCTGTTCAAAGTGGTTGATGCGATTGTTTAATTCCTCTTGGATTTCCTGTTTCATAGTATTAATCATGGTAATGATCATACATTGAAAGTCATTGTTTTGGGTCTGGCTTTCTTGGCTATTTTCTGTGATTTTGTTCTGGTTGGAATCCATCCTTAAGGGGTTGATTCTTTTAGTGGGAGATTGGTCTCCTTGGGTTTTGTTTCTCACGTATCTGCACTTTGACTTGGACATTGTTGTTTTGTTTTCTAGGGCTTTTCAGTTTCTGTGTGTTTTTGACTGAACTGATTTAGTTGGTATTACTACCCTTGGGCAGCTGTTACTAGTGCTTGCCTTGGGGTTGGGTATGTTTGTCTTTTGTTACTGTTATTTCCTAGTTGCGGCTACTGGGCTGTTAGTACATCAGTTAAATCAGGTTAAGTAGACAGGGGGTGAATATTAGTATGGTAGTGCATTTTTACTGTGTAGTATCTTGGTGATATGTGAGAGTGAGTGGTGTACTCCCTGAAGTTGTATATGTTTTTGGGGTGGCTGTATGGAAAGGTTAATCTACAGTGATTAATATTAGAAAGGAACAGTAAGGTGAAAAAAAAAAAAGGGAGGTTTACTTATCTTTGGGCTGGATGTGAAGAATCTCTCCCATGTGATAGGATGATTTGTAGAGGTTTTCAGATGTATGGCCTTTGACCCCTAGAACTTTGCTTGAGTTTTCTTTGAACTCTATTGAATTCTGAGTAGCAGTGTGTCTTCTGTAGACCACTTGTGTGGGTTCCAGGTGGGCCAGAGGCAGAGGGGCTGATGTTGTTGGCAGAATTCTTCACCTGGGACCTGGGACTTGGCTTAGTGGCCCTCCCAACTGGGGCCTGGGACTTGGCTTAGTGGCCCTCCCAAGCTCCAGGGATGGAGGAATGTGAGCAAGTCCTGTACAGTTGGTTGACAGGCAGGCAGGAGGAAGAAAGGGGTTGGGGCTGGGGGAGCGGCCCAGGCCTAAGCTTGAGGCAGGCCGGGGCGGCCACAGGGACGCGGGGCGACCCGGGAATGTTTTCTTATTGTATCAAGATCCTTCTGTTTTAATGTTTTATTTGTTTTAAAGTATTTAACTTATTCTGAGTTAATACCCTTTTAAAGTTAAAAAAAACTTTGAACTTTTAAAATGTTGGAACTGAAGTTTTAATGAAAACATTTTAAATTTGTCCATGGAATGTATTTATATTTTTAAACATATGTGGGGACAAGAAAAAGTTACAGTTTAAAAGTAATACTGTTTTTGTGTCAAGTTGACAAGGGGTGGAGTGTCATGGTTAAGCACAGGTGTCAACTTGACTGTTGAGGGTTTGAGCTCTAGGCACAATTGTAGAGTTGATGTTTGAGTTGAACCCAGAGCAAACCTGAAGGAGATTGTCTAGCTGATGGGGAAGACCCAGCCCAGGGTGGGTGGGATTAGGCCCTGGATAAATCACAGAGAGCTGGTTGAGAGAGTTGGCATCCTTGTGTACACTTGGCCAGACATGCTGGTCTGGCAAGTAAGGATTGTCCACCTCTCAGCCGTTATGCAGTGATGGTGTGGCCAGTTCCCTCAGCCCTGGTGTTGGTGCGTGCTCTTCCGTCAAGCTGGACTAAGAACTGTAACCAGGAATTGTAAGCGAATAAACCCCTTGTTCCCTTAAGCCGTTTGATGGTCATTTATCAGCAACCATGTAAGATGACTGCAACAGTGGGAGACACATTTCAAACCATGACAGCTCTCTTCATCTTTTTTCTTAACCTTTTCTGGTATGTGTACCTGTGGAGGCCTCAGCATGACTTCACCAATCGTCCTGGATTACTTTACCTCCTTATTGCTTCGCTCTGATGTTTAGAAGGCTTCCAGAGCTGGAACTCTGGGATACTGCCTTATCTGCCTGGCATTTTTATGAGGGATTTGGGCATCTGAACTCAGGTGTCCCTTTGCTTGAAAGGTAAAGGCTTTAACCTCTGAGCCATCTCCCCAGCAACAAGGGGAAAATCTAATCTATTTGTATTATGTATGCTTAAAATTTTTTCAAAAGGAAAAGAAATAAATGTAAATAGAACCGGCTGAAGTTAGCCTTTTGCGTTGACGATTTTAAATGTTGTGTTTGCTGTGCTTGAGCGGTATTATAGTAATAGCTTACACATATGCTCTGAACATGCAAAGGGATAAAACAACCCTTAGAAAGAATAGTCCAGGCTGTCCCACAAGTCATTTCATTTCTCCTTTACCCTAAAGTGGCATTTAACATTCCCAGTAATAGCATACTCAGCTGGTAGTCTTGTGTTTAAAATCTGGCCTCTACTTTAGTACTTTGCGAAGATTCATACTTTTTTTTCAAGGGGACAGTTATTTTATGATAGCTTGATTATATTTAAAACAAAATGCTGTATCACATGAGAAAGAGCATCCTACTTGAAAGAAGTCCAAGAGACCAGGATGTATTTGAGACAGAATGATGTCAACTTCAAAGTTTATTAAGACATTAAAAAATTAATTTTGACGATGCATTAGTATTTCCCTTGCAATATAAAAACACTTATTCTTACAAATCCTTAAGGCTCGCTCTGTTACAGTATGGCAAGGTTTCTGCATGCCAGAGACTGTGCTGTCAACACACGTGACACGTGCTGTCAATTCATGTGAACATGAATGTTAGGAACAGCAGATCTTCCAACAGTTACATACGTGGTCAATCACTCAACCATCTTTGTACCTGTGAATTTTAGATTCAGACAAATACAAGATCTTACTAGACAGATTCTTAATATTAGATGTGCTTGCTGCTCCTTTGCAATATCTTGTTGGGTTAATTCGCTACTGAATGATTCACAATCTGAGAGTGGGACTTTCCTTCTCTGCAAGACGATCAACTCACCTGTGTGGGAGAAAGTTTTACTTAATGAGAAGGAGAAAGAGAGAAGGGGACTTAACCTTAGGCTCCAGGCTTGTGCTTGGAGGGAGCACAGGAGATGCGACATCTGCATGGGTGTGGCCTGCTTGTAAGAATCCACCAGCATCTCCTTGGAGAAAACAGTTACACATTTTGGGAAGGGAGTGACCCTTATTAAAATCCCTATCCTTTAACAATTTCCTGGGTGAAGAATCTCATCACATACTTAGAGACACAGGAAACAGCACACATCTTCATCAGTAATTTTAACGTAGCTATTTTAATATAGAATGACTAGACAAAATGTGGAAATGATATTGGACTTAATAGTTACAGCATTTTTATTAATGCTAGAGTATATACATGCTCACAACTGACATTACTGTACACAGTCATCCTGTTTAAAGTTCTCTTTGAAAATTCTTGAAAGCATCCTAAGATTGGTTCCCATGGGAGATACGGATGAGGGCTCTATATAATTTGTTTTGTGGCTGGATCGCTGGCAAAGTCTCGAGGGAGATAAGCAGTCCCAAGCTGCTGACAACTTTCCCAAGACTGAGATGTAGAATTTGAAATGGTTTTTGACTCAACACAGTGGTCCTTTGATTTTTGGAATATTGAGTCAAAAGTGTCAATCCCAGGAACAGTCATGAATAAAGGCTTCTCCAAAAGCAGCATAAGGAAACGGTAGATTTTTAAATTCTTTTGCTGATGAGGGTCACTTTATGAGTGTAACTTCATCAACTTTCATAAAACAGTAAAAACAAGCATGCGTGTATGGTTAGCGTTAGGGTATGTATGTATTTTTTCTACCTAAATGTCTGAAATCCACGATGGGCAGTGTCTTGTGCTTCAGTGGAAGGGATGCAGTATTGATTTGAGCTTTAAATACGGAGAGGTCACTCAGGAGATCTGACCAATGGATTTCTAATGGATATGAAAAGAGCGCTTTCTGAGTATTTCATGATTTTGGTTCAGTTCAAAGCACTGATTGAAGGATATATGGAAGACACATTGGCCTTAATTCATACAAACATTAGATAAGAACTGAACATTTCCACAGACACTTAAGCCTTCGACTGTGACAATGTGAAACATCAGTGTGATTGGGTGGATGCTGGAGTCAGAATGTTTGGTTGTCTAGCTGGGTACCGCCACGGAAAGCAGCAAGTTTTTAATTTATGTCGCCGTTTCTCTCTCTTGGTATTAAGGCTTTACCTGCAATTAAGTGATTATGTTGAGGGAATCACCTAACCCCTTACTCTTTTTCCCAAGAGAGGTTTCCTCTTTCCGAGTCCCTTATGGCAGATCTCCTCTCCCAGGGAGAAGCCTCCCCTAGCAGCTGTCCTCCTGGCTCCCCCCCCCCAAGAAATGAGCACCAGAGGCTCAAGATCCACATAGAGAACCCAAGTCGCGCCATCTGGGGGGGGCCGCACATGCAGGGGCGATGCGGATGAGGAACTGAGACTCCAGTGTTTGAAGTGTGGCATTGAGTGGTTGCTACTTCCTGGTGGGAGATGTCACGTCACGGAGGCTTATACCCGATGCTGCTGCTTCCCCTTCCTGCCTGCACATTACTGATTTCTAAAGCCAGGGCTGGATGCGGAAGAGGAGAGTGGGAATCTAGCTGCTCTCTACCTGTCAGAATACTGCTATAGGCAGGCAGGGCTCCTAGTGGTGACAAACATGTTAGAGGTCTCTAGCTACCATCCATCCTGGGTATTTCTGACATGCTCCTGACCCATGGGGGTGGGGGGGGTAGTTACCCCTGTTCCAGCTCTTAGGGCCCACGAGAAAGTCCCCCCTCCCATGTTGTACACCTGATGCCCGCAATGCACATTTTCTTTGCCTCTATTCTTACATTCATTTTCCCCCTTTTTCTTGAGGAGAAGACACGCATCCCACCGACTCACAATGCAAATCCAGACTGAACTCAGTTCTCTTGTCTCGGCCTCTCGAATGCTGAGGTTACAGGCATAGGCCTGCCACTCCTGGTGCAGAGCAATGCTCACATTGAGACTGTGCCAACAGATCTGAACACGCTTGCCCAAATCGGTTGCTCCTCATGCTCAGTCAGTGAGGGGCCAAAGAGCCAGGAGAGGAGCTTTCTTAAAGGGACAGGGCAATAGAGCGGAGGACGGAGCTCAGCCTCTGGCCTCGCCCCCCACAGCAGCAGTGACTTTTTGCCCTGTATGTGAAAGTGCTTCTTGCTCTGAAGCTTTGCCTCCTGAGCTTCAAGGTCTCTTGAAAACACCCTACTACATGACAAGAGATACTAAACCTGACTTTCAGAATTTGTTAGGAAAAGCCCACACAGAATAAGAACAAAAATCAGACCATCCCTCCGAAAAGAGGCATTTTGGAATTGAATTGGAATGAATAATGGATTTGAAATTACTCGAAGGAAGAGTCAGTATTGCTGTTGCCAATGGAATGGGTCCTAGTGATGGATAGCTGGTGACACTGAGGGGTGGGGCTTTAGATTCTATGCCCAGAACTACCGATGTCTTGGTTAAATGGCTGCACTGTAGGCGCTTATGCCATCAGATGACATGACAGGGAAGACTCAAGAAGCATCCTTTTAGACGTCAATCACCTTTGACTACTGTGTGTAGAATGTTGTTCCACCAAGTCCTAAGTATTCTGTGTTAAGGATTTTTCTTTTTTTGGTCATTTGGGCATGTACAAGTAAAGTGTCCACAAATACTATTTTAGTAGAAGTCAGTCTTGTTTAATGAGAAACTTTCAACGCACTAAGGTATAACAAGGGACTGAGACTATCATAATTATTTTTCAACAGCGCTATTTGAAAACCCAAACATGGATGGTACGCGACATCCTGTCTGGCTATGTCTTGAGCAGTAACTTGATCTAGCTTTTTAGACCTCATCAATACGTCTGATGCTGAGTCCTTTGTGTTGACTGGCAATTAGTGCCTGAACTTCTTTCGTCAGATCGATGTCTTTAAAACTGGCTTTAAGAGGTGGGTTTTCCAAGTAATGCATAGAGGTTTAATCCCCTGATTCCCATTACTGTGAGTTGTGACCGTAAATCCCCTTGCAGCTGACCTGAAATTTACCCCCTGCTGCCTCAGAGTGCCAATTAAACAATAAAACCCCCAACTGTGGTCAGATGCAATTAGTCTGAGAACAGAGTTTTATAATTTTCCTCATCCTACAAACAAGTGAACCCCTCTGGTGACACACATATAATAATTTGGACAAGGACAACGGGAATCTGAAATATAAACATTTCTTGTGCTATTTGCCAGGCTGTGTTCCCCTGGGAGCAGGAAACAAAGGGGGCAAACTCTGACTTGAAATGGATGGAAATTTAGTGTATGTTGTTTTTTTTCTTATATTAAAAATGTATTTCAAGACTCCCAGTTGATCTAGGTTTCATTGGAAATAGCATACATCTTAAAATATGATTCTGATAGGAATAGACTCCTGCTATGTTACCAGGCAAAGTTGCCTGAGGGAAAGACAGTTCTTGTTTGAAAGCTTACTGTAGGTTTCTTAGCCCACCTCTGAAAGAGTTGTCAAGTTCAGTGGTCCCTGGACCAACCAAACTCAAATCCGTCCTGGCCACCTCTGGGAACAGGTGGTGATGCAGGTGCAGTGTTCTGCTGCACCTCTGTGCTTGGTTGATGAAGACCTAATTGATCTGTTTCTATAGCAACACACTTGCGTGTTTTCTGTCTAGATCATGTGGATCACGTAAGCTGATGTAGCAGGGAAAAGACTAGGGGATATTGGAACTTGATATAAGCGAGACCAGGTGCAATAGTCATTGTGCTGTTGCTGCCATTTCTAATCCTCCAGCTTGGGGAGGAGAAGGAAAAGAGAGGGAGAAAGACTGATAAGGTTGACCCCAAAGCCCACTTGCACAAGGTCATGTGTCATGTTCTAACTACGGATCTACTGTTTCCAACATCTTCAATTTGGACTTCTCTTGTTCATTCAATCGAATATTGCAAACACGATTCCACCATGTTGTTGTGAATTGGACAAGTCTGGCATAAAAGACAGGGAATTAGTCTGTGACATTGAAGAATGCTGATTAGAACTGTGTCCCATGGCTACTGGTGAACATGTAGTCATGTATAGTAATTGCTTGTTTATATCATCAATTTTTGGAGAGAGAGAGAGAGAGTTTGGTCAAAAAACTGTAGTTCTAATAAAAGAAGCCGTACTTTTTTCTCCATGAAAAATATCTCATTTAGCAATGATAATCCACAGGCATGGGAGATCCACTGAAAACATTCATAAGGGACTGGGATCTAGTTCAGCAGCAGAGAAATTGCATAGTGTGTGTGAGGCCTGCGTTTCATACCGATGATAGAAAAAAAGGGGAAGAAAACAGAATTTTACGAAATAACAAGGTTGTCTCTAAAGGGATTCTAAAACTGGGAACCAGAATGCCAACTTGAACATATTTCAATCTTACAGTTTCCTTACAAAAACATTCATGGAAATTGGTGGACATTTTTTTACACGTACAACTCGATTTCTCTCAGGTACAACATAAATCATTTAATGCAACCTTAGAAAGGCAGACATATTTCATCCAAGTCCGTTTATAAATTCCAATTTCACATGGATTAAAAACTGCAGATAAGTTAAGTCACACTAATATCCTGTACATGCATTAAGGCTGGTGACCCGGAGGTCTCTTGAGTATCTACAAACAGGAAATCTCACGCAGACTACTGGGTCTGAAGAATGTCTACATCATTAAAAAAATCTCGCTTTTCTTTTTTTCTTCTCTCTCTTTTTTTTTTTTTTTTTTTGGTGATACAGATTTCAACAGTAACTCTGGAAAACTGTGAAAAATGTTATTTAAAAATATATATGTATATGCTACTGCACAGTTTCAAAGATGTGATTCATAAATAGGTTGCTGCGTCGATTAATTTTAGAACAATGACTGCACTTCCAAGGTGACGTGAACACGCAGTGACTTATACTCATTATTAGGCACTAGTAATATTTGTCAGGCGTACTACAGTTTCATGTTAGCTGTATTGTACATATATATTTTTAAATGTATGCATTTATACAAACAGTGTATATATGCATGGGGTGTCAGAAATGTACATATCACTGTTCTATAACATACACACTATTGTTGTACACGATAGGGTAAGCTTTAGTGCAGACAATCTTGTTGCATTGCATTCTGTGTGTTTGTTCTAGTATACAGCTTATCAACTTTTCAGATTATTTTTCTAATACATTCCTCTCTAAATAGTGGGTCCAAGTTTCTATTTGAAGTTTGCTAGTTTCCAAAAAAGTCTGTTTTAACCAAACCTTTCTCCAGGCACAATTCTGCATATGAGTCTGGCATGTGCAGATTAGTAACTAATGCCAAAGTCTGATAGGGAATATACTTAGGCTACTTGCTTTTAAAGATGACACTAACAGTGTGATAAAAATGGCATCTACTCAGGCCATGGCAGATAAGACCAGCTGAACCTGTCTAGAACATCTGCGGGAAGAGTATGTCTTCAAATAGAAACAAGTGGTATAAACATTATATGCTTAAATGCAAAAATCTCCTGAAGGTTATACATCATGGAGCTGTGGTTATCTCAGGGGGTGAAGTAACCAAAGATGTGTACTTCCTATATTTCTGCATGGTTGAAGATTTCACAATGAACAGCTACGACTTTGCAATCAGGCAAGAAAGATGTTTTAACTTGGAACCAGCAAAAGAAAAGGAACAAGTTATGAATGATTTTCACAGCAATGATCGGTAGATGACTCATTAACTAAATCATCACCGTTGAATCCCAGTGCAGCCGTACAGATGAAGCCAGAGACACAGCAGGATTTGCATGCCCTGACTGTTGCTCCGGAACACCGGTTTCTACAAGTTTTGTTGGGGAACGCATAGGTTTAGTGTGTTCATCAGTTATGTATTGGCACAATTAGCCAGAGGCTCCCTCTGAGATTCAGTGGGGTTTTCCAGGGAAGCAGATCACGTGGGCACCACGACTAAACCTACAACTTTAAAGACCAGAAAAGCTCCACAGGGTTGGATGACGGGACCCCAAGGGTACCCCATTATGCAGAGCTTGAGTGTTCCCTTCAGAATTCCCCAAGAGTAAGCAGAACAAAGTCCCAGTCTTACAAAAAAAAAAAAAAAGATTTAAAATTTCCTAACTTAGATCCAAACTTCCAACACAGGATGGGATCATAAGTTCTGCTACCAGTTAGTAAATGGGATATAAAAGCACTTCCTTTGGATAAATACAAAATGAAAGCAGGGGGTGAGTATCCCTAACTCACAAATCTGAAACTTTTTGAGCATTGATATGGTAGAGCCTACACTTGGCCTCATGCAATGGCTTGAAATTAAAATGCTGGCAACATTAAAAACATTCTAGAAATTACCTTCAGGCTATGTGTATAAGATGTCTATGAAATATAAATGAATTTCATGGTTATACTTGAGTGTTCTCTCCAAGACAGAGCATTAACATTACATGAATATTCCAAAATCTTGGGACTTCTGGTCCCAGGCATTTAAAATAAGGGATATTCAAGCTGTACTGTTAATATTTTCAAGTGTTTGAAGGTCAAAGTCAAATGCTAATTTCAGCTGCTGAAAGTCAATTGATTGCTTATCACTGAAGGTATTCAGTCATTTGTCTAAGTTTTGTGTCAGTGCTTCAAACTAGAGAATTACTGCAATCTTATTTCCCACCGACTGAATAGCCTAACAGAATGTTAACACAAATCCAATCAAACTTAGAGAGATGTAATGTAAATCTCTGAGACGCATACTTTTGTGTGACCACGCCACCTTAAGTCAAAAGACTGCTTCAGGTGTGCCCACTCCTGTTCTCAGACTGACCTCCTACAATTCTGTCAAGGAACTCAAGGACACTGTGTATTTAAAGTATGGCAAGAAACCCACTCTTCTCAGGAGTCCTTTGCTCCTTTACCAATATTTCCATTCCACAGACATTTTAGGAGAAGATAAACCTAAAGTATGACAAGACGCGAAAAAACAAACTTCAGACAAAAATTGTAAATGAGATGCTGAAAGGTACTAAGATGTAAACTTAATTTTTTTTTTTTTAAAAATAAAGAACTGAGGGCAAGATGTAAACACACCAGATGGACACGATATAAACAAGATGCTACTCCAAACAGAATTGAGGCCATCGTGGGGCAAAGCTGTACCTGCAACTTTCCCTACACTGAGAGCAGCTTGTTAATGAATGTCTGAAAGAAAAAAAAAAAAACCAACTCGGATCCAAATGCATTAAAGTCCCGCAGTGGCACATTCTATATGACTGGAGTAAATAGCTCTCAGTCTGAAGAGTGACAAATGGATGATTAGAGACGGGACAGTCAAGCGATGTCCTCATTTGGCCAAGAAAAGCTGTGAGAAAGCTATTGTGGAAAGGAAAGACTTGAAGGGTATTGGCTGGCAAAAGCTGCGTGCTCTAGGGCCATAAAGTCACAGTGGCAGGAAGAAGAAGCTCATATGCCTGGGGAAGGGGGGTTGTCGCAGGTGTAGATCTGAATTCCAAGCTGAGCTTCAAAATTGTCACTGTCGCTCTGATGGTTTAGTTTTCAATGAGCTTTCGCCAAAACCTGGGGCCATTTTCACACTGCTTGTAGGTGGGGCAGGGGAGGCTTTGTGGAAATCAATCCATTGGCCCACAATGTGTTTAGTGGTTAGCCGATGACAACGTTGGAGGGGTGAGGGTATTTGGTAACATGCAATCTAGTAAACTTCTGGCCCCAAAATAACTGACTTGCTTTTATTATTTAATTACCCATTAATATATAACAACCAAAAAAAAATAATTGGGGAAGAGTATATAATACTGAAAGTAACAGATAATATAAGAGCTAGGTACAACTTAGCTGGCAGTTAAGCTTTTGGTGTGTGCCGTGCTGCACCTGGTTCATTAACCCATGAGATTTTGGTTGAACTTTCTAGAAAGTTAAGGGTTCAGTATGGGAAGAGAAAGCACGTGTCTGTGAATGGGTGATGTGTGGATTTTCTTCACTGAGGAAACTTGGATGACTTGTCTAGTCTGGCTTTACAAAAACTAGACAAAGGACGTGCATTCTCAAGAGCTGTGTATCTTACACAGAGACACAGGCAGCCTCTTGCACACACCCACATGGAAACACACACACACACACACACACACACACACACACACACACACACACACCCTGGGAAAAGACCGTTGTTGGGTGCCGAGGAAATGTTCACCGCAGTTTGGGAAACGCTTCAGCCGGGAAGTTCAGTAGCACAGTGTCCAGAAACGTGGAGCCGTGGAGAGGACACAGTTCGGACTCAAGGGGGTGGTCTCTAGGACAGGTGGGCGCTGTTCCGGAGCCAGTGAAGGCCTTGCTGGGAGTACTGGACCAGGTGCTCCATGCTGCTGTGCAGGGTGACGGGCCCCATGAGCAAATCCAGGTCATTGAAGAACTCTAGGGGACACAGAGAGGCGTGAAGATGCCACACAGGCTGGGCGTGTCGCGTGCAGGTCAGGGCCCGGAGGACTTGCGGACGGTAGAGGTTAAGGAACAACACGCTGGCCTCTAATCCCAGCACTGGGGAGACTAAGTCAGGAGGACCACGCCCGCTCCCAACCAGTTACCTACTGGGTTACAGCTTCACCTGGACTGCAGAGCTGAAATCTTGTCTTGAAACCAAACCAAACCATCAGAAACAAAGAATTTACACCCATCGTTCCCTTGCATGACTCTTTCTTAAGAATGTCACCAGAAAAATAGATGGGTATATATAAGAAATACTTACTGGAATATCATTTGTCACAGTAGAAAAAAAAAAACCCTAGAAGTAATCTAAATATCTAATGAAAAGGGAGGGCTTGGGAAATCATATTTTAGGATGTGTTATGGTGATATAACTGATGATATTATAGAAGCATCATAAAAAGGTTTCTGAGTAAAAGAAAAAAAGACTGCAAAGCTGTATGTAAAATATCATACTGTTTTGCTAAGAATAATGTATATTTGGGAGAAGAAAGACTAAAAAGCAACTCACACAATATTAATGGAGCTACTTCCCAGTGATATAATTACTGATAACTTAAAAACCTTTCCTTTGTACTTTTCTTTGCTCCACACATTGAGCCCCAGTAAGCAAGCATTACTTTTATTATTAGCAAAGTAAGCATTATTTAAAAAGTAATAAACAAGCACTGTTGAGTTGTAAGCAGTCGAGTACTTTTTTTTTTGGAGACAGGGTCTTATTTACATACCACAGGCTGGCTTTGAATTTGGAATCCTCCTAATTCAACCTCTGGAGGGTCAGGGGGCTAAATATTTGCACCAAGCCTGATTTAGCAATGCTCATTTGCTTTCTCCATCACTCACTCACTCAAACTGTGTTCTGGTATTAAGTGTTAGAGGCATTCTTTCACTCAAGGAGTTCACTGTCTCAGTAAGAAACCCCAGATGTGTACATCCCCCCTGATGTCTGCACTCTCTCTGCAGCAATTATCTACCTAGACCTCTTTCTATGTCTGCATGATCTCATATGCTCGTCATAGTAAGGTAAAAGCAGAGAAACCTACATGAAGTGACAAGTCAGGGAAGTTCTCATTTCTCTTTCTCTTTCCATAAGCCAGGGAACTTGACACCTGATACCTCTTGGTCCAACTGTCACCCCCACCTAGGTCCCCATGCCCCGCGGGTCGTGCACGCACCTCTGTTTTCCTTGGCGAGGTTGTCGGCCATCTCCCAGTAGTCGTAGCTGTGGAGGATGCTGTTGGTAATGCTGACGTGGTTGGCCGCCATCTGGTGAATGCGCTGGGGAATGCTGACAATGGTCGACGGGGACAGGGCGCTGGAGCTGGACAGGCTGCCCTGAGACCCCACGGAGCTGGCGGGAGAGGGGTTGGGAGACATGGGGGATGGGGTCCCAGTGCTCCTGGAAGGGGAGAGGTAGAAAAACCAGAGTGGAGAGGTTGGGAGCAGGTGAGGTGGGGGCAGCCCTACCGAGTCTTAGAGCATCATGCATATAAATACATCGCTTTCCTCTATTTGGAAAAAAGTGAACTTACTTTCCACTGGCTCCCCATGGGGATGGGGCTTGGGACCCTTTGGAGGAATTCTGCAAGGAAATAAAGACACGGACAGTGAGTGACAAGGATGAGGCTCAACAGTGGATGTCGGCGTGCTTTCAGGAGAACATGGCCGACGCTACAGGTCTGCGCAGATGCATGAAAACGGAATGGGCAAGATGTTACAGTCACAAGGATATTTGGCTGTTTCGTTCTCTGTGGAGTTTAGTGGGGGCAGCTGTGGGGGCTTATCAGTGGGGTCAGGGGAAGGCCTGCTATTGGGTTGGCTTTGTACACACAAATTTTATGCATGGAATTAATTAAATTCTTAATGGCGTGCTGAATCCTGAACCATTCTGCTTCTTCGTTGAAAATAGTGTCTAATCCTTCTGTGAAGGAGCAAGGAGCAGGGCTTCTTCCTCACCTCACGCTGAAAATACCTTATATTTAAATTTAAGGATTATTTATAGAAACCTTTGATAAGTACTTAATACCTGAAATAATATCATCACATTCTATTAATTAATTGATTGATTAATTATTTTTGCATGTGTGTGTGTGTGTGTGTGTGTGTGTGTGTGTGTGTGTATGTGTATCACAGGGTACTATGTCAAGGACCAATGGTGACTTCAGGAATCATCCTGGATTGATTCTACCTCCTTTTTGCTTCTGTCTGGGATTTTCCAGGCTTTGAACACCATGGCTGGAAGTACAGGCCACTGCCATTTTGGCTTGGCGTTTATCCTGGGATCTGAACTCAGGTTCTTCTGCTTTCAAGGCAGAGTCTTAACCCCTGAGCCATCTCTCCAGTCCCACATTCTATTGTTTTAAATGATATGTTTGAAAGCATTTCCTCTTAAAGGAGTAAGAGAAAGTCCTAAAATAATAAATTAAAATAGATTTCCTTAAAAGATGAAACATTAAAAAATATTTATTTATGTATGTTATGTAGTGTGTGTGTGTGAGCTTACACACGCACATGTGCATATACATGCATATGGGTACCCACGTGTGCATGAGTGGAGGTCAGAGGTCAACATCAGGTGTCTTCCTCAACTACATTCAAACTTTTTTGATAAGAATTTATTACTTTTAGATGGATGCTGGGTATCCAAACTCAAATTCCCATGCTTGTTTTTTTAATTTATTTATTCAATTGTGCGTGTGTATGTATGTGTGTGTGTGTAGAACCACGGACCAATCTGGGAACCACCATGGACGCCTCCACCTCCTCCTCGCTTATTCTGCCCTGGGATTCACAGGCTCCGCCCTACCAGGACCAGAAACGCAGGCCGCCCTGCTTCCGCCCGGCGTCTATACGTGGGGTCTAGGATCCGAACTCAAGGCAGAGGCTTAACCCCTGAGCCACCTCTCCAGGTCCAAATTCCCATGCTTGTATTGCAAACACTTTGCCCAATGAAATATCTCCCCAGCTCTTGTTTACTTGTACTTTATTCTTAGCATAGCTAATTGTGCCAAAGGATTTCATTTAATATGTAATCTTGTATGTGTTTGTGTGTTACTAGGGACTGAAACCAAGGTCTGAGGAGAAGTGTTCTACTGCTGAACTCCAGCACTAGCTCTCGACTTATTTAGAGTCTGAATTACAGCATAACATTGCCTGTGCTGAGTATCTGCAGTAGCCATGAAACGAGTTTTCCCTGGTTGAGGGCGTAGCTCACTTGTAGAATGTTTGTCTGGTATATGCAAGCTTCTGGGTTCAATCCCCAGAACTACATCAAAATGAAAACCAGCAAGAAATAAAGAACAAACAAAAAAGAAACTACAGAATAAAGATTTAAAGTCTTCTTCTCTTCAGCAAGGAACATTGGTAAATGTACAGTCAGTTTCTTGTCTGACAGCGCAATCATGCGTTCTTGGACAGAATCTGCAGGGCTATTAGAGAAAATAATGGTCTTTGTGAGTCTCATGAGACAGGACATGACCCTCGGCTGGCCCCTGAGAGGATGTGCTTCTCTTGGCCAGGAGGAATTTCATGGAGTGATGATCGGAGCCATCGAAATGGCAAAAAATGTTATCCGAGGGGACAGAGATGATCCAGTCAGGGTTGGGCCCAGGAGTGAACATGACACACCGTGTCACTTTTGCCGATCTTGTGGAATGGCATTATTTTCTTAGAGCTAGAGAGAGAAGAATACTTCTCTTAGGAGAGCCAATGCCTGCTTTCCTGCCAGACATGCTTGGCCTCTGTGGCTCAATCTCTCAGTATGGGCCTCGAGGAACGTAATCCTTGTAACAGACATCGTGGATGTGAGTACATGAGGTGAAGGAATGAGTGGAGTTTGGGGGTGGCAGACATAGTTTCAGAAAAAGCTTCTAAAAAGGAAGGAAACTTTCAGGCTCTTGCCTTACCAATTAAGTCTCATAGCCATTGCATACTGGTAGCATAATATTCACTTTTTCTGAGACATCTCTATATGGACAAAGCATGTTCTCTAAAGCCAGATCGTAGCCTGAAGGTTTCAGTCCGTGAACTTTATTTAAATGGTCTTTGAAACATTGTACACAAGACACCTACTGGGTACCGGTTTTTGGGAAGAAAGATAAGTTTTGGAGATTCACTACACAGCATGGTGACCAGTGATGAGCAGTATTTATGAGGTCAGCAAGTAGACTGCAAACGGTCCATTACAAAAATGATATTTGAGGTATGTCATGGTTTGAAATGTGTCCCTCACAGTCTCATGTGTTTGGAAAAGTCATGACACCTTTGAGAGGTGAAGCCTTGCTGGAGGAAAGCGGTCATAAGGTGGGCCTTGGGGTAGAGTAGTCCCACCCTACCTCCAGGAGGAATCTGCCTTTGCAGCAAGCAGTCTGGTAGCTCTCAGCCTCTCGGATGAGTGTGATGTAGCCTGTCTCCAGCTTTAGCCAGCCAGTCATGTGGCCTCCGCCATGAAAGACTGTATCTTTCCTCTGGAACGCTAAGCTAAGTAAATCTCCCTTTCTCCCTTAAGTTGCTTGACTTTGAATGCTCTCTCACAGCAATAGTTAAGTGTAATTTGTCAGAAGGTGACAAATATGCTAATTAACTTGATTTAATCACTCCACAGTACATATCAAAATGTTACACTGGCCATTATGAATACAGTTTGTCACTTGAAAATATACTTAAAAATGTAGAACTGAGAGAGGACAAATGCCAATAATTCATTGGAGAGAAAGCTTAATTTTCCTGCTCTGTTCTCTATCCATTTTGTGCATATTTCATAGACTGCTTACATATAAATTTGAAAACTTCTTTTATTTTGTTGGAATCTTCTGGGCTTACAAGTTTCGGCTGCCTTCTTTATGCAAACTTTCTTCTTTTCTGTGATAATTCTCTTTAAGTTCAGGTTTTTCGATTCTGAAAAGGATTTTTTTTTTTTGAGAGACAGAGTCTCACAATGAACACTCCTGACTGGCCTGGAACTGACCATGATTTCCAGAATAGAGGTACACAGCTCCTCTAGCCTCTCCCTCCAGAGTGCTGGGATCCCAGGCGTGCACCCCAATACCCAACAAATGGACTAATTTTCTGAAAAGGAAATTCTGGGCCTGCTCTTACCATTGTGACTCTGCAGGCCAACTGGGGAAGTTACCTTTTTGAGCCAGCACTGGCTGCTCTGTATGCACAATTAAAAGGCAGTAGCTGGACTCAGTCCAGGGACCTCTAACACCTTAGTCATTGCAGACAGTCTCTGAAAAGTGCACTTTTGGAATACGGGATTGAAAATCATGTTTGTGGATATGACAAAGGACTTGTGTAGACATTGACGGTGCAATTTCATGCTTCTATGGAGAATCGAGGACCAGCCCAGAAATTTCAGAGGAATGATTAACCTCAGGTCCACTTGACAACAGTCTATCAAAAAGAGTTTTTTTTTGTGTTTGTTTTGTTGGTTTTGTATTTTTCTGAGATAAAAGTCACATGGTTGCAGTTCATTCTCTAGACTTACACACTGCCACCGAACTACGGTCTTTGGAGGCCTAACGAGCTGTTTGCTATCATGTAAAATAACATCTCCACTAAAGATTAAACCAGCTGTTAGAGACTAAGGGAGGTAGCTGCGCTCTGAATAGTTGCTTCTAAGAGAAAGCAATCTATGTGGATAAGAGAAATTTATGTCGCTATAAAGGTGAATTTCCTAGGACACCTGGATGAATAATTAGATATTCTTTGTCTAGAGGCCATACAAATATGGGTAGGAAGGCAAGCGGACAAATGAGCTGGTCTTCAAAGCCTTTTCTCTGAGGCCTTGAAACCACAAGTAGGACATAAACAGGGGAGCAGGGGTGGCCTGTATAAGTTCAGCCAATGGGCTGGGCATCCCAGAAGCCCCTCTGTCAGAGAGAACGTTGAGCTTCAGTACCTTGAAGTAGTCGATGAGTGCTTTCGAATACTTCACGGCGTGGTCCCTTTTGAGTCGAAACATCCGCCAGTACAGGAGAGCCAGGCATCGGTAGCTACAACAGAGAGGAGAATGAGCCCTCGAAAAGCAGCGTCCTTCACAGGCGAAATCTTGTCATTCCAAGACCCGACTACCGTATCACACTGAGGAATCTAAAAATGTTTCTGTATGTAAGTGTATGCTTACTAGAACCTAATCTTCTCTTTGTTAAAAAAAATACAATTCAAAATTTCAAGGAGGCCCTCCATAAATGTATTTGCCACTAGACCACTCACCATACCTGGAACAGGTCTTTGCAGCAAACAGTCGGGCGGCTTTCTTCTCCCACCACTAGAGGGCAGTCTCTCTCCATGAGAGAGGTGACGAAGCACCAGTTACTAACTTCCAGAGCTTTCTAGGTGAGATTTGCAGGTCACTTGCTTTTACAACCTCTGCTTGTTAACATGTTACTAGACTGTAACTAGTTCAAATAAAGCAACATAAAACTCATGCTGAGACTGTTTGATTGTTTTCTAACATTCTAATATTAACTATCGATCCCTCTTTGGTCTCTCCTCTTTGGTGCCCTTCACTCATTATTTTCATAATTGCTAACTAAGATCTGGTATTGACGCGCTAGAATACCAATGCACCAAGTACAACATGATAGTGCTACCTCAGTGCTCCCCACTCCAGATGAAATGACAGTAGAACGTAACTCCAGACTCTTTTATCATGTGGCTGCTGCGTTTTCTAAGATTCTTTGATAGTCTATCTCTCAGATTAGATCTGAGTGCAAAAAAGCATTTGAACCCCTTCGATAGAAGGAATCAACAGAGAGGTGATGAGAGACCTTGGGTGGTGTGGGGATCCCGAGAGGTCTTGGAGAAAGTTGTTATCCTATAGTCACCCGCTGTAACCATAAGTACTGGCGATCGACTTACATATTGGCTAGTATTTTCACACAATGGTTTCAGTATCAAGGTGGAACGAGTTGTTCTTGGGTTTGGCACACTGGAAGACCATGGGATCTTCCCTATCCATTCGTACTCATCTGAATTATTTTGCAGCATCCAAAAACCGGGGAAATCCCATTTAGCACAATTCATATTCAAATGGCTGAGGCAGGGAACGACCTATTTTTATTTTTGTAGTGTATATGTGTGACCATGCAAGCACAACAGAGCACAGCCGATGTTAGGTGTCTTTTTTTCTATAGTTTTCCACTTTTGTCTCCATGTAAATGTCTATGGAATGTGAATGTGTATTTTCATGGATATCACGTGTATAGTGTATGTACGTAAGTGCACTTGAGTGTGTGTGCTCGTGGAGGCCCAAGGGTGATTTTGGGAAGCATCCCCAATTGCTCTTCCGTCTCATGGTTGTGAGCCTGGGTGAGTCTGAATAGCCAGTTGCTCTGCGGTTTCCCAGGCTCTGCCTTCCAGGGTCAGAATTAACAAGCTGCCATCAAATCAAATCCCACTTTCACAAGGGATCGGGGGATCTGAATTCAGGTCCTTTTGTTTATGAGGTGAAGGCTTTAACCACTGGGCCGTCTCTCCAGCCCTCCACCCTATTTTTTAAAACAAGGTTTATTACTCAATCTGTAGCTTTGCCATTTTGGCCAGTGAGCCACCTGTCTTTTCACTCCCCAATGCTGCTGTCCCTGGCTTTCACACGGGTGTGTGAAACCACATGCTTACAGAGCAAGTACGTATCCAACCAAGCCACTTGCCAAGCTCGGACCACCTGGTTTTAAAGCACATGCAGAGCAAAACAAAACAAACAACAACAGAAATACAGCTATCCTTGAGGAATCGACCTTCTGATCCTTAGTCCCCGTGAATTCAGCTTCCAGCAAGGAAAAGCCCTCTGGAAACATCCAGCCCTCTGAGCTGCAGGCAGGTGTAAGTGACAGTATCAGAAAACACCCGGGGTCTCAGCGCCTGGTCTGCAGTGTCCACTAGGGGACTGGGGCTACTCTGGGGCAGGGGTGGCACTCACCAGAGCGCGGCTAGTTGTTTGTCTTCTGGAGTGGCGTTGGGGCCTGAGTGGGTTTTTAGTCTCATAGCATACCTGAAAAATAAAATAAAAGCCAAGGAATTAGAATGCTTTCTGATTATTAACAACCTTTTCTACAATGGCATCTCTGCCTGTCCAATGTTAGCTTTCATAGTACTGCTGCCAATTCCTTCCTTCTTTCTTTTCTTTTCCCTCCCTCCTTCCATCCTTCCTTCCCTTCCTTCCTTATTCTTTCAAGAACATACTACATTTATCCTCTGGGCTTGAGCTATCTCACTTAGCATAATGTTATTTTCCCAGTTCCAGCCATTTATCTGCAAATTTCACATTTCATTTTTCTTTACAGCAGCACTAAATTGCATTGTGTCTATACATACGTTTTCATTATCCAATCACTGCCAATTGCTTCTTAAAAGTTACCTGATAAGTGCTGTTTCACAAAGGATCACATCGCCATGATTAGAACAAGATGACTTCAAAACAGTATTTATTATTATTAGTGTGTGTGTGTGTGTGTGTGATGCATGAAGGTGGGCATGTATGTGGGGATCAGAGGACAACTTCACGGACTTGGTTCTCCTCATCTGCTTTCACGGGGGTCCCGGGGGACGGCACACAACTTCATGAAGACACTTCTGACACTTTACAACTTTCTGTTCTCTGCTGACACAAGTTCAAATGCTACGGTCTAGATTCCTGGGAGTGAGGGCAAGTTCATAACTTTTCAAGTTTTGATTATGGCTGAGTTGCTGACAGACGGTGGTGAAGTTCAGCGCTTCTAGAGAGTTTCCACCTCTGGGGCTCAGAAAGATGCTACATTTACCCTTTATCTTGCTGTGTAATTCTTTCCGCGGGGGTGGAGTCACTGGCCCTCATACGCTTTGAATCTCTACTTTTCTGTCTGTGTACATGTGTCAGGGGAGGGTCTGCTCTGGGCTGCACTTAATTCCATTTACTTTTCTGAATGGGAACTGTGGCCCTTGCGTTCCCCCAGTTACATACTGGCTTCCCCACTCAGACTCTGGGAGCGCTGAGGCCGTAGGCACAATGGTTAGAGGGCTGAACTCCCAGCTGGGCTCCTCACGAGTTCAGAGTTTAGATAAGTGTATTAACATCTCTAAGCCTGTTTCCTTATCTGTAAAGCAAGACTAATACAGCAGTCACGTAGCTTGTCAAGATTAGCAGCGACAGTTCTGTAAATCTTGCCCTGCCAGGCTGGCTTGCTGCAAGCTGTGGTAGAACCAGTGCCGCTCTCCTCCCGCCGTCTCCAGCGGGCACGGATTGCATGTATGTTCTGCATGTATTCCTTGGCAATGTTTTCACGGTATCTGCCCTGTGTATTACAACACACGTGCATGATGCCATCACATTTTGTTGCTATTGACACTTTACCACGGAGTAATGTATGGAAGCCTTTACCTTCCCCACGTTTAAGTAACACTGAATACCAGATAGGGGTATCCTTTTTTATTTAATCTTTAAATATATTAAGTTTTAAAATATGTATTATAAAACTCATGAAGAAGAGTTGGTTTTGTATCTATCTATACTTAATGCTCTTATTTGATGCTATAAGGTCCCTCTTCTGTCATCTCTTTTTTGTTGAGGTAGTTTCCTCAATCTTTTTTTTTTTTTTTGCTTGTGTGTGTGTATGTGTGTGTGTGTGTGTGTGTGTGTGTGTGTGTACCAAAGGGCACTTGAATGTGTGTGCCTGTGGAGGCCCAAGCAATCATTCTTGATTGCTCTATCTTCTTTTTGTTTTACTTTGGGGTTTCCCAGACTCTGCCTTCCAGGGCTGGAATTTCAGGCTGCTGCCATTTCTGGCCAGCATGTTTTCTGTGGGATCTGAGGATCCTAACTCAGGTCCTTTTGCTTGTGAGGCAAAAGCTTTAACCTCTTGAGCCATCTCTCCAGGCCAGTTTCCTCAGTCTTGAAGGGTAGATGTATTACAGACAAAACTTTTGCTTTTCTTAGCATTGAAAATGTATTTCCTTTCACTGGTGAAGAATAGTTTCACTGACTCTAGAATCAACGATTGACAGTCCTTTCTTTCCACACTTGAAAAATGCCTCAGCCCCCCTATCAACTCAGACTTTAGAGGAGGTGGTTGCTGTCCTTTGAATGGGCAGATTCCCGGCAGGAGACAGGACTCACCGGATGAGCTCCACGGTCTCTGAGTACATGGTATAGGGAGACTTGGATTCCATTGGGCCTTGTTCCATCGCGTTTCCACACTCGATGAATGACAAGGCTGCTTCAGCATAGTTCAAGGCCTTCCCAAACTTTTCCACCTGAGCAACAGAATTGACAGCATTTTCCTAAATAACAGATTTTTTAAAAAATGGTATCACCACAGTTCATATACTTGGAGAAACCAAGTTCTGAGTTTCAAAACCCTGTGAATGGAGTTGAAGAGAAGAAATAGATACACAGCCCTTCATAATTTCAGCTATATATGGTCAACCATGGAGAATTCTTGAAATGAACAATTCATGAGATTTAAATAAGTTTTATCATAGCATTTTCTGTGGTAACCATTCTGCTTTATTATTAGTTGTTATCATTAGTTATTAGCTACTGTTAATCTCTTACTGGGCCTAATTGTGAAAAAAGACACACACACACACACACACACACACACACACACACACGCGCGTGCGCGCGCGTGCGCACACTGGATATAAGGATTGGTACTGTCTGCAGTTCATGGAGCCTTGGAATACATCTCTTTAGATAAAAGGACCCCAACTAATTTTCTGTTTTCTTCCAGTTGCTACTGGCTTAGTGCGAATGAACAAATGGTGAGAAACCAAATCCACGTGACCCCTGCCAACGTAGCTCAGAGCTTCACGCTGCTCATATCCCTGTTTCCCTCTCTGTAATGGTTTGAGATCGTCATCTCGTCTTCCACTCGATGCTAAACATGTGACAGCAGCTCACTGGTCTGCTTCCATACAAGGGTTTCCATCCATTTCTTTCCACGCCCATACTTGGATGGCTCAGGACTTGGGCTATCATTATGTCCGTTATTTGTAACATTTATACTACTTTCAAATCTGTGTGTGTATGTGTGTGTGTGTAGACAAAAGGGCCTGTAGAGGTCCAAAGGTGACACTGGAAATCATCTTGAATTGCTCTACTTCCTTATTGCTGTGCTCCGGGGATTCCTGGCTCTGCCTTCCAGGACCAGAACTGCAGACTAACACCATATCTGCCTGACATTTTACGTGGGATCTGGGGACCTGACCTCAGGTCATTCTGCTGTGGAGCCATGTTCCCTGCCCCCCTTTTCTCATTTTTTAAGAAGAGTGGATGGAGGTGAAAAGTGGACAGGAGCTAAAACTCCAGGTTTTATTCCACCTTTGCAGAATGAAACAAAGCTAAGAAGCAACACTAAAAGTAACTTTGGGTGGGTTATCTGTAGTTGTCTAAACTTCGTTAATCAGCATGAAGCCGTAGCATTGTAATTTGAATGGCTGTATCTGGAAGGAGAAGTGTCACCCAGTGTATCAGCAATGGTCACCTCTCAGCTCTAGAATCCCAAATTCTCAGAAGTCTAAACTTACACAGTAAGCTCCTAATTGTGGGTCTGTGCCTGGCTGCTCTCGGTACATAATATATTCTCACTTTATAAACACAAAATGGACAGACATATGCTAAATATTATTCTAAGCCATACTACTAAAAAAAAAAAACCAACCAGATTTCATTAGAATGTTACCTTAGGAAACAGAAATATAAAGCAAAACTCCTCATTACCAAACCAACTTTTTAAAAAACAGTTTATAACCCGAAAAGGCTATAAGTCAACATTTGGAGTCTAATGCTTTAAGATTAAGGAAGTTAATTTCAGGTCATAAGTATTTCGTAAAGCATTTAATTCTGGGGCACGCACACGTGTACGAGCTCCCTCCAGGAGCATGCAGGACATTTTGAGACAGAAAATATGAGCCACAAGTGGTTCCCATGTGCAGAGCAGTTCCTGACCAACCAAACACAAGAGGGTGGGGAAGGCTTCAGAGAGGAAACGAAGTGTAGTGGGAAGGGGGAAGGAGCAGAATGAATCAGGGCGAACATTAGCAGGACGCTGAGGTTATGGATGTGCTCGAGATTAAGAGAGAGCGATGAGAGAGAGAGAGAGAGAGAGAGAGAGAGAGAGAGAGAGAGAGAGAGAGAGAACAGAGTTTGGCAGGCACACAGGTCTGCTGGCTGGCACGAAAAGTTAGACATCACATGGTGTCTATTCCTTGGGAAACAGTCAACCTTGGATGATGGCTTCAGGAAGCAAATTTCATTGTTCTAGAAAAACTGATGTTTTTCTTATCCAACAGTGGCCATGCATTCTTCAGGACGACCTGAATCCAGTCCAGCGGACTATGGGACTGAAGGGGCCATGTGGACATTCTCCCCTATTTTCTGATATTCAGTGGCTGTTTCCTCTGTCCCACTGTACTGCCTGAGGCAACATCCGAAGCATCGGGAGAGGGACTGTTCATATTTATGCATCTTTCCCACTGGAATAATGTACTGACAGCCATCTCCAGCTCTCTGATGATCTGTTATGAAGACGGGAGGAGATAAAGCTCCCGTCTAGGAGCTTTATCCCGACTAGGTAGGAAGGTGTTCTTTTGGATGGAGCACCTTATCATCTTTTTTTTTTTTAATTTCTTCCTTCAAAGCTTTAAGCTCTTCAAAATAGGAGATTATCCAAGTAAGAAAAGTTATTCTCTGAAAAGATCAAATCGTGATGAGTTTTAGGTTTCGTGTGCAGATAGAGTTTTCGCGCTGTATACGAGGCGGGGAGGAGGGGAGGAAGGGAGGAGGGGTTTCTTTTTGGCAGATAGGCCTGAATCTTTTTTTGAAAAGAGGTTCGATCCTAAGGCTCAGTCAAGGCAAGACAAGACAGATAAACCAGAGAGAAAAGTGAAAAGATCTAGATTTTCTTTTTGAATGAAAAAAATCATACCACTTCCCAAGTCCACTGCTTGTAGTTAATATTGAAACCTCAGGACTAAACTGAAATATTCATTTATCCAGGGCTTTCTTCCAGCCAGACATTATTGGTTGAAGTCATAATTTATTGGGCTATGAGCCTTTGATTATATAAACATTTTCCCATTTAGTAAGCCCAGCCATCCTTGTAATAGATTTCATAATTACCCTAGCTATATTGCCCCAATGATGGGAGCCAAAGTACAAACACAATTTGGACAAATGAATCTGGGAAGAAAAGGGTCTCACCATTGCATCTGCTTTATGCTTCATCCGTTTAGCTTCTTGCATAAAATAGTCTGCACTACGAGGCCTACAAAAAGAGAATATTAGACATCATTGTTGCTTAAGTGCAAGGTCCTTTAAAAACATTCTTTTCATTCATCCAAACACACAGTGCAATTTAAAAACTCTGCTTAGTATGGAATCAAGTCTATTTTTTCCCACTTATTGCCCTTATTTTTCTTCAAAGTTAGCAATTGAAAAACCTACTCAAGATACGCAGATAATCTATGTTTACAGTTGCTTTAAATGTGGTCTCGCACTACCTATTTTGTGAATGAGATTTTTAGTGTGTGGTTAAGGAAAAAAATGAAAAAAACTTTGTATAATAGTTACAGAAAACCATCTCCCTCTAACTTAAAAATCGTAATACATCTGACAGTAATTGCATGGATATGTATGGGTGAAAATATTTACGTTTCCTTATAAATGTGCCATTTGTATGCATGAGTGCCACCTAGAATTGTATGTGTAGATATTTAATTATCTTAAAACCTCATAGTGAAAAAATGTGGAAAACCATGATGTTCTGTGAGTGTGCTCCGGTTGTAGTGGAGTTAACTGTAAAATGATGTCTACCTTGTAACAACGCAAACACAGGGTATATCCTCCTGAGTGCTGATTAGCTAGCTGGTAAACACGCACAGCAGACATGTGTATTATTAAAGCAATAACCCAGCCAGTGCTGATTCTTCTGGGAGATGAAGGTAATTCATCTTGAGACAGATCTAAGGGTGTGTAATGACCCCAAGCCACACAACGCTTCTCCTCAGATAGTGCCTTTAAATGCTTATTAGTCTGATAGCTTTTTTTGTTATTGTTGTTTGAAAATAAACTTGACATCCTGTAGGCGCCCTCAGCATAAACTTCTTTGCATTATGGGTGGTGATGTGATCAATAAACTTGACCTATTTATGAGTGCCAGATACAAACCAGGAGATATGCTGCAAGTAGTCACATTAGCTATGGACTGTTTAACTTATTATGTTTATTTTAAACGGGCTTGTTTCAGGTTCCAGTGGGTCTTTTGCTTCATTGTAATACGAGGCTGTCAGAACATTCTTTTATTTAAAGAGATCAAAGTGCCAAGACAATAACAGCGGGTACCGATGGACTCAGGCATTACATTTCATTAAGCTAGGAAATCACACTCAAAGCAAATCATTACTTTGGGGTCAAAAATCATGGGAGCAAAGAAAAGGACCTCAATGTGTGTCTGTTGTTTTTCTATAAAGATATCGTCAATATTGTGGCATCGTATTAGTCCTGACACCAGAAAGAAGCGACAACCCAGCTGCGGGGGTCCCGGAGTGTGTGGAAACATCTTGTATTTGACCCACCGCTCCTTCACCATCTTCGCCCCCCCCCCAATTCAGACCTGAAATCTCTATTTCTCTTGATGGGTGTGGCAACTGAGAATTGAGCCTTTATACATACATACAATGAACGGTTATTCGGTTAAGGCAAACCTCTGATTATCTAATTGGTCTGAAGACTGTCCATAGTGGGCTGGACCATTCCCTGGGCAGGTGGGTAAGATGGAGAGAACAGGTGGACTTGGCAGCCTGACAAGCTGGCAGTTTGAGAGCAAATAAAGGTAGGGATCAGTCCTTGCCCCTCTGCAATTTCTGTGACTATGGCCATGATCAACTTTGGCCAGAAAGTGCAAGCATGAAAAATTCTTTTGTCCTTTAAACTGTTTGGGTCGCATATTTATTACAGCAACAGAAACTTGTAACTACCACAGTGGGCTTCTCATTGGTATGGCTGGAGGAAGGTTTTGCTTCACTCTCTCTAGCTCGTCTTCTAAATGCCTGTTGTTCCACTTGAGTCACGTCTTCAGTTGCCAGAACAGGGTGTTTTCTTTGGTTATGTATTGATTGTATGGCCTTTGATTTGAACTCTGGCAATTTACATTATTTTTTTATTAGTACCTTTTGCTTTTGCTTTTAAACAAACTATTTGTTTTTAGAGCAGTTTTAAGCTGACGGCAAAACTGAACAGAAAGTACGGAGTTCACAGGTATCCCCTGCCCCACTCATGCACAACCTCTTCTGTTATCCACAATCAGATCTAGAGTGGATGGCCTTTCACAACTGATAGGCCAACAGCAATAATTGCTTCCAACCACAGTTCACAAGTCAAGACTCCTCTTGGAGTCTTGGATCTTGTGAGTTTGGACCAATGTGTAATGCATACATCTACTATTGCAGTATCATAAGGAACAATATATTTAACACATATATCCATCACTGCATTATCATAAGGAACGACATGAAACTGCATGTTATCTACCATTGTAGTATCATTAGGACCAATATATAGTATATGTAACTACCCCTTCAGGGTCATTGGAACAGTTTCATTGCTCTGAAATCTTCTGAACTTACTTTTTATGTCTTCTTTGGCTTTGATCAGACATTTGGATCAGGCATTACCTCCAGCCTGAGCCTAGATGTGCCTGAGGTTTGGGTTCCAGAGTATATTATTAAGTACAGTTGACAGCCTCCCATCCCTCCTCCTTCATTACTAGAAGAGCTCCATGCTTCTTGTATGGACGCCTCTCCTCTCACAGACCAGCTGTCAGTCAAAGTTGACTTCTGTCACGTCTGGTTCCCGGGCCTGTAGTCTGACTCCCCTGCAGTCAATCTATCTGGAGCTTAATCCGTAACTACAGTTTGCTTATAAAACACAACTTGTACTGTGTTAATGTCTAGTTTTCAAGGCCTTTACAGTCAAATCTCAGTTGAGGCTACCAGTGATTTTGGCCTAACCTTCTTAACCATACTGCACCCTCACCAAGGCCTTTGAGCAAAACTTGGGCTGGTCTCATCACTGTTTCAAGGACGTGTCATTCCAAGCATTGAAGCCCTGCTCATCCTTTTCCCCGCTGGGACAGTCTGTTCTCTGCTCAATCACCAAACGCCTCGCATGAGCCAGATGCTACTGTCCCTTAAGCTTCCGCACGGCCAGGAACGCTTCCCAGTACAGCTGTCCAAGCTTAGTGCTGTCTTCTCTGATGTTGCAGAGCAGTTCTTGTTTACACTCTACTTGCAGGCAATTAATTACCATCAAGTTTACAGGGCTGCAGTCACTGCATGAGCTCAGTCTGGTCACTGGTACATTTCAGCAGGGACCGAGCTCTGAGCTTAGGGAAGAGCGGGGCTACATCCCCATCAGAAGACGTAGCATCACAGCCAATGAGCCGAACAACGTCTCCATGGCAACTTGAAATTCCCCACATCATTATGTGTTCCATGCTCAAGTATATAAGTTTGGTCATTTTTCTTTGTGGCCTGTTTTGTAGACCGTCTCTGGAAGATTGTCATTTCAAATGCGTTTCATTCCCATGACAAGATTCTCTTGGTCATAAGCTCTATCCGTGATTCCTATGTTCCCCTTAGAGAAGGCGATGGGGATAGTCTCTAACATGGGTTCTTTAATTAATGCCATTTCACCTGCAGCACGTGAATGCATTTTTCAAGTCCAACATGGAGGCTGAATCAGAGACTCATCTCAGTGCATGTGGGTAAGTAACACTTGTGATTTCCTGACTGTATCTGGGTAGCTACAACAGTACCGGACCACGCTGAAAGAAAGCAAGGTACCATCTGGGACCATTTAAAAACACAGTTCTTAGAAACCTCACTTTGCATAGAGTGGAAGGCTCACTCTACTGAATGCTGAAAATTGTCTGAAGATTGGCCATTTTCTCCTTTCAGGTGATTTCCGGCACTGTGTGCTTTGATCATTATAAAGTCATTGAGACCAATGGGACACCACTCAGACCTCCTTCCAGCATGGCTGCGGATGCACGCTAACCCGAAGGCATCCCTTCCTACAGCAATATACACGTCAGTATAAATTGCTACCACCTTTGTAGCAGTTACATAGCCCACCCAAGGGACTGAAAAAAATCCTAATCATCTCAGTGTTCAGGTTTTTTTTTTTTCTCTAATCTTCTATTTCTTTGAAAGTGCAAAGTCTAGGGCTATTTTCATTGGTATAATAAAATTCTTCACACTGCTTCTCACATCTTATGATGATGCAGGAGAATACCTTATGCAAGTTTCAATTAAACATCAAAAAAATGTCCCCATGGGCCCGGTGCTCTTCAGAAATCAGGCTGGTGTGAACTTCGGGCCAGAGAGCGGCCATGTGCACCTTTGTTCCCAGAGTTCTCTGCAACAAAAGCGACTGCAGTACTTGATCCAAACAGGACGCTTTCTTTTCTTCTCTCCGCCCTCCCACCATTGCTACCTACGAACACAAGGTCCTGCTTCCGAGCCACTCCTCAGGGTGTGAGCGACCCCATACATCTTCCAGCGCAGAAGCAAAAACCGCAGCGTTGCTTTGTGTTCTTCCTCACGGCTGAGAGAGGGGGAGAGCGAGGGCTGAATGGTCTCCCAGGGAGAAGCTGGAGCACTCTTTTCGGTAATTCCCACCTCTGCGAAAGGCGGTCCCTCTGCCGAGCCAGCCTGTTTTGTGCAAACTGGCAGGGATGGGAGCGCCCCGCGTTTCAACAGACAGGTCCTGCGTGTGCAGACATCTGGATGGTTTGCTTAGAGAAACTGAAATCTCGTCAGACAAAGGTACAACGGTGATATCAAATGAATTTCTTATCTGACATCCATGTCAGCTCATCATTTGATGTACCCCAGAGGTTGCTACTGTGTCCCCAGTTTGAGGTGTTTTTTTTTCCCCCATAAGAGTTTAAACAATGCTTTTTCCAAGCACTTTGTATAGTATAGCGCTGTTTTTGCAGTTCTTTGATCAAACTCAGGGTCTCCTGGGTGCTGGCCAGCACTCCATCCTAAAGCTAAGGCCCTCGGGGCCCCCTCCTCCAGGGGTCACTACTTGGGAGGCATTTGGAATCGGGATTCGCAGGCACTGCAGCTGATTGCGTGCTTCGTTTTGGATGCTGCCAGACTGTGTTCAGACAGCAAGGATCCAATGCAGCTGTTGTTTCTCCAACCCCAGAGTCCCTAAAACCTGGCTTCTCTGTTCCTTACAGAGTGCTACGTGTGCTTTCCAGAATGCATCGGCTAAGCGATACATTTCTTTTTGCATCTAAGCATCTTGTTGCTCCTCTCTGGGTTGGACATTTAAAACAGTCTGATTCTATCAAAGTCAAAAGAAGGTCAGAACCCAGATCTCAGTCAGGGAGATCTGCCTTTAACTGCCACACAAAGCCAATTGTGAGTTAGCTTTTTTTCTTTTGTCTCTGTGTTAATTGGAATAAAATAAAGACCTGGCTTGAGACAGGGATCTCATGATGCAAAGGACTCCCTAAGAATAAAAAGGTGGGGTCCAGCTTTGAAGCAACTAGAGAAGGGGCTCCCTCAGGATAACAGAGCCCTCCAAAGTGCCCCAGAGAGTGTCTTGACTGGCAGTAATATCGCCTGCTCGAAGATTTGAATTGGTTTCCTTTGATTAAATCATGCTGCGAGAGATCTGACCTTTTACATCCGGGAATCTTCCCATCCTCTATAAAATTAAAATCCTTTTAGCTGGGAGACTTTGCACATAATTACATTACAAATGTCAGGTCCCTGTCCTTTCCTCCCAGTCGCATTTTACATGTCCGTGGTCTTCAGGTCCCTGTGACCCGGGGAGTGAGTCTAGGTAGCGGTACTTCTATGATTGGCGTCATGGGGACAGATGGGATATTTGGTGGTTTGGCTGAGCGTTTCGGTCGCGACGGCCTCTTCCATGTGAAATACGAGCAGGGGACAACACATCCTTCAGCGAGCAGCAGGCCGTGCCGGCTCCCAGCCTCGCTGGCTTCCAAAACAGCAATATGGCTGGCGGGAGCCAGGCGCCTTATATTCCAGCCAAGCTTTTCACCACTTGGCTCTGTGAATGCAGCGCTTCTGGACTGAGGCCTCCCAGCCCACCTCTCTCCCGATTCCCTGGCCAAGAGCTTCCCTGCCACTAATGATGATAATGCCAAGTAATTTACAGCTCACGGCTTTACGCTAGCAGGGCCCGTTCCTAAGGCTGCGCGATGAGTTTATGTCAGTCCTCGACAGAAATCCTTACAGATTTTGTCTTTTTAAAGGCAAGTTTGGTGACGGTGCTATCATCACCCTTCGCTGAGGCCGGGGAATGGTGACTGCTGTGCATTTTACTGTGCGGTACGCTGCCACCCAGCTTCCAACTTTCCAAGAGCAAGCCAGCCTTGATCCCAGTTATAAAGTAGGTGCGGAGCCTCCAAAGGCACAAACTGGTGCTTAATTGCTAAGTTGTACATCAAATGGGATTGGGAATATCATGAATTTAAATTTACCTTCGTGCAGGTTTCCTGGTGTAAGAAAGAAAAAGAATTCGGGCCCACCCCTGGGAAGGTTATTTACAATTCAGCTGTGTTTATTCAGCACTCATTCTTGACAGCTTAGCGGATTCAGCTGATGTCTGAATTGTGAGTTTATTCAACCATTAGCAAGTATTTATAATACAAAAAGATGGATTTACGCAGCTCTCTCTCTTTCTCTCTTTTTTTAAAGCTACATGACAGCTTTAAAAACTGACTGACAGGACAGCATCTGTTACTCTCTGGCCCTCTCCAGCTGGATTCCTGTCAACTCTAGATTACCCTGGTTCTGAGGATCTGTGCTTTCTTTCTTCCTTCCACTGGTGGTCACTTCAGTGCCTGTTGACACTCCCAGCGAGGACAAGCTGAGAGAGTGACAGGAGCCAAGGACCTTCTTAGTCCAAGGAGGCTGCTGGTGTGGGAGGAAAAGGAGGAGGAGGCGACGCAGAAGGAGGAGGAGGAGGCACAGAAGGAGAAGGAGGAGGAGGAGTAGAAGGTTTCAAGAGGGAAAAAGAAGAGGAGGAGGGACTGGAGAAGGAAGAACAGGAAGAAGTGGGAAGGGAAGAACAGGGAAGAGGAAGAAGCGTAATGAGGGCAAAGAAGGAGAGACAGAAATAAGGGAAGAAGAGGAAGAAAGGGAGGGAAAGAAAAGGGGAGAGAGAAATAAGGGAAGAAGAGGAAGAAAGGGAGGGAAAGAGAAGGGGAGAAGGAAGAGGTAGGAGAGGAGGAGGAAAAGGATGAGGAGGAGGAAATCACCTTCATGGTGGCTGAAGTTTAGTGGTCCTGCCCAAGTGCTTCTTGCCCCTCATCCCACAGAATAACTGAAAATGAACTAGTCATTATTATACCCCTGCTATCACTTGAGACGCAAGTAGGCGCTCAGTACGTGCGCGCGCTTGAATCTTCCTACAACCCTCTTGGAGCAATGGTTATATGACTGTTCGAGTGTTTATTTTACTCTTACTGATTTCAAATAAATGGGGGCAAACAGCAATCTGGGCACAGCATGTCTTCATAGGACGGTATGTAAGAGTGCTTTGCGATTGTGTCGTATCTGCATCTGTCTGTATATCCGTTCTCCAGGAGTAAAAACAGGGGCTGGAGAGACAACTCAGGGGTTGAAGCCAGGCCTCAGAGCAAAAGGACCAGAGTTCATATCTCCAGGTCCTAAATGCTGGGTGGAAGTGGCAGGGCTTGCAGTTCCAGTTCTGGAAGGAAGTACCTGCGATAGTTGAAGGGAGTATGGTGTGCGCAGTGTTCAAGAAACTGCACTGTCCTTGCACGTCTCAAAGTCCAGTGGTGTGGAAATGTTTCAGTTAAGTGACACACAGAAAGTGGATTTGACTCGCAAGCCTCAAATTTGTTTTGCTGATAACTGAAGACCTATGAATACCGCACAACCACAACTCGGTATTCTCTTTTCTCAGGGAAGTCAACAGGAAGCAAACTGCCCATGGGCACACGTGGGTGAGGGTCAGGGTTGGTAAGGAACAGGGGCACAGACAGTGTTCACTGCCGCACAGCGCCTGAGGCTCCCCGGAGATGCTGCTTAGGAGACATCCTCTGGAGGAAGCATGGCAGATAGGTCACTGCTATTATTTATTATTGTTAGTGTCTTCTGAGAAGGTTCTGGAAGATGTTCAGAAAGTTTCCTGCTTTGACTTCCAGTGGATGCACTGGTTTCTCATTTGTCGCTACAGTGAGACTGTAAAGCACCAGAAGGCAGGACTCTCCTACTGTGTATTACTGCCCCAAAGACTTCCTTTATCCTGCCTCAGGCGGACGCATAATGCACGCCCGTGGGTCAGCTGTAGTTGAACACAGAATTCGGGCTGAGCTCTCAAAGCTGTCTTCTTCCTTCTAGGCTTGCCTCGACCCTCCCCGCAGGAGACTACACCATCATTTCAGCTTATCAGACTGTCATTTTCCAGCAAGATGCCCTTCTTAATCTACATTCCTCTCTCATTTCTCCTGCTTTTAAGCTGATGCTGGGAATGAAAGCTGTTCTCAGGTTTTGGCGCTAGAACTGGATGAAGGATGACAGGAGGATGCTTTTTCCTAGATAAAACTGGTTTATGCTGTTTTAAAGATCCACATTTTGGGGCTGGGGTGAAGCTTCAGTGGTTAAAGCCTTTGTCTTGTTAACTAAAAGGACCTGAGTGCAGATCCCCAGATCTCATGGGAAAAAAATGCAGATGGATAATTCTATCCTGGAAGGTGGAGCTTGGGAAACCCCAGAGCAAAGCAATAAAGTGGAAGAGTAATCAGGATGATTCCTGATGGCACCCTTGGGCCTCCACAGGCACACATACTCAAGTCCCTTCATGTATACCCACTCACATACAAAACACACGCACGCACACACATACACACACAAAGAATCCACATTTTGGAGAAGTGACACCTTAGTGCGATTCGCCTCAGCTTTCTCAAGTCCTGAATACGGAGCCCTGGTGAGTCTGTCACTCCCGGATGCACCCAAAGTCAAGGCTCCCTCCAGAGGGGCACTTAAATGACCTCGCCATGAAAGAGAAATGGCCACCCTGTGAGTTCGATTCATGAGACCCTTGTGCCTTTGGTGTTTCCACGTTCACTCGCCCCTCAGCACAGGAAGAAGTCCGAACTTACATGTCATCGAAGATCAGCTTCTGCCTCTTGCAGTCTCTGTGGCCGCTGGAGCTTGGAGACCTTGGCTCAGTCTGTGGCCGTGACGTGCCGTGGAGAAGGCCATTTTCTGAACCGTTGTGAGCTGCTTTCTAAACAACAAATGACACAGGAATCGTTGAGACGCTGGCCACCCGGCTGACAGCCACTGAACAGAACGCCTTAGGTTCATCGCACTACCTTTGGGACCGACATTAAAATTGATAGTGACTTTTTTTCTTGATAAAGAAAAAGTAATCCAGGTTGCATATCCCTTACCCACAACTATTTGGATTAGGGTTTCTTTTTCCGATTCTGAGATATGTGTATATACATAATGGGATATGTGGGAGGAGACCCGGATCTAAACAGGAAACTCATTTATGCTTCACAAAGACCTTATTTTTTAAGTTAATTTTTTTTTTAAAATTTTGTGCGTGTATACGCATGCATGTGTGTCTATATGTATAAAAAGGTACTTGAGTGTGTATATCTGTAGAGACCCAAGGGTGACATTGGAAATCATCCTGGATTGCTATAGGGTTTCTTAGGCTCTGCCTTTCAGAGCCAAAACTTTAGGTTGCTACCATTCACATCTGGCATTTTTATGTGGGATCTGGGATCTGAACTCAGGTCCTTTTGCTTGTGAGGCAGAGGCTTTAACCCCTGAGTCATCTCCCTAATTCTAAAAGAGGAGAATATTAGTCTGTGGAAAAACCATACTCCTTGGGACACAAATATTTACATAACACACCTACTATGTGCTGGTCCCCCCTTCCCCCTCGAACACACATAGGTACATTTCAGGGGTTTGATTCTGTACTTGGACTTGACCAGGAAATCAGACATGTAGTTTCTAAAACCAATTCCTTTTTTGTTTTTCACATACATATGTAAACTTATGTATACGGATGCACATGCACTTGTGAGACCAGAGGTTGATGCTGGGAATCGATTGCCCTTCCACTCTATTCTTTGAAGTAGGGTCTCTCAATCTAACCCAAAGCTTCGTTAGCCAGTTTGTTCTGGGGGGACCTGTCTCTGCTTCCTGCGGGTGGAATCACAGGCTGGACCCAATGCCCACTTGGCACGTGTGTGGATTCTGGAGTTGTGAACTCTGGTCTTCTTGCTTTAATGGCAAATCCTTTAACTGAGTTGTCTCCTCCGTCCTGCCTGTTCTTCAAATCCTTCAATGGTGTCCACTTACTCTTGGCAATGAAGAAATACTAGCAGAAGCACCAGTTACCCGAAAGGACGGCTCTCGTCTACCTACCAGCCCTCCCCTGGGTTCTGTGTCCCTCAGACGAATGAGCCAAGGTTCACTTCTTCCTTAGCCCCCTTGAACATCCTGTTTTCTTTGCCTGGAGTGAGTTTCATTTCTCGCTTTGCCACTATTTGCCCTTTAGAGACCTCACATCAGAGTCAGCAACCTATGACATGTGGTTCAAATCTGGTCCTTTTTTGTAAATGAAGTTTTACTGGCAACCACTCACGCCTGCTGTGTTCCTGCTCTAATGGCAGAGTTCAGTAGTTCAGACAAAGCTTCTGCGAACCACAAGGCCTTCATTCATCCATTATCTGACCCTTTATAGTGCAGAAGTTTTCAAATTTGGCAGTATCCAGAGACATCGTGG
This sequence comes from Typhlomys cinereus, assembly GCA_023101885.1. Classification (NCBI taxonomy): domain Eukaryota; kingdom Metazoa; phylum Chordata; class Mammalia; order Rodentia; family Platacanthomyidae; genus Typhlomys; species Typhlomys cinereus. The sequence continues at coordinate 867,525 of JALPQD010000566.1, read as the reverse complement.
TTGTCACCAACGGCAGGAGGTGGAGGCCAGGATGCTGCTAAGGCACCTATTGTACACAGGACACGACTCCTAACAAGTGATGACCCCGCTCAGAGTGGCAGTGCCAAGTCCTGCCACAACAGGAAAAGTCTGTGCTCCTAGGAGAGATGAAACCTCTTGGTTGCACCAACTCCAGTTCTCTGTGCGCTTGTTCTTGCCTCTGTGGCAGTAATTACGGCTATGTGGGATCCCAGCCAAGGACTCTGAGCTTTACAGGGACACATAAGAAATCCGTTGGATCATCACTACATGTTTGGGGTGTAGCACAGACTCCCGACACTGGATAAGAATCTGCTCAGAAAACATGTATTTGGTGAATGTGTAAGTAAAATAAGCAATTTATGATTCTCTGTACATCACAGATGACAGTAAGACAAGGCAAAGAAAATTTTGTTTTTAAACTCAATTAGGTAGATTTTGTTACATGGTTTTTTAAGTAATTGTCTTTGCGAGTTCTTTCTGTACAGGATTAAAGGTAACTGTGGCCAAATAAGGGTGCAGAAAAAGACGAAGCTCCAAAAATGCACCAAGATTTAGGTTCCTGCAGAATCTTCTCTCAACTTCTTTGCATCTTAAATTCATGAGAGAAAGTGTTGAATACTAGATCTTTCTTTGCACAGTTTTATTCCTAAAGCATCTCTCTCTAGCCTTTGGTTCCTACCGACATAGTGATCCTAGAGAATTCAGGGCAGAGGCTTTAAAGAACACCCAAAGAGGATGAGGGGTGCAGATCCCCTGAGCTTTTAGTGGACGGTAAAGAATTAAAGAGGAACTCAATGGAGTGTTAGGTGTAGCACTGGGAGTTGGGGTAAAGGACTCAAGTAGCTCGTCCAAGATCATGCTGCACTTGTTAAGACCAGGGGCTGGGAATCCTCCTCGATTGCACTTCCACTTTATTCTTTGAGGCAGGGTCTCTCAATCTAACCCAGAGCTCACGGACACATGACTAGTCTTGATAGCCAGTTTTTTCTGGGGATCCTGTCTCCGTTAAGGCACAAGATTCGACTGTGTGCCCAAGTGTGGTTGTGAGCCTCAGCACGGGAGTGCTGTACCACCCTGAGACCACCAGGAAGCGTGGGACTGAGGCCCTTACTCTGGCGATTGATCACCTATAAACATTGGTGAGTCACAGGAAAAATATTTAAATGAGTCGTAGGAAAACGTTTCTCCCAACTTGAGGTTAGTTGGTTCAAAACTTTGAATTTGCTTTGTCCTGAGGGATGGTATTTCTTTGGGGGTCTGAAATATTGCCAGAAGGCTTTGTAAGCCGAAAGGACTTGGAACTTCTCATGGGTGGGCTTCTTTCTTCATGTGCTATAGGAGAGGCGGAGGAGTCCTTTCCTCTGACAGGTCTCTCTCCCCAACCCCCCTCCCAAAGCTGCGTTTGGGGAATCTCTGCCCACAGAGAACCCCTCCAGTGTGGGCTGTACGCTGTGCTAGGGATAGAGTGGGTGGGACACATGATATCAGTAGGTGTTGGCTCAGAAAAGAAGCGCATCAACGCACCGTGAGGTCTCCGGCATGCAGTTGGTTGTCAGCCTTGGACTTTTTGTTGGTCGCGGTGGACGTGAACACGCCGTTGCTGTGAGGTCGGCTGGAAGAGGTCGAGTCCTCGCCGGAATATTTGTGTTTTGGTGCATCGGAGAGGGGCGACATTGATGACCGCAGCATCTTCTCATTTTTATTGACTGGTATTGCCAAGCTGAAAAGAGAAATCACAATCATGGAGTGTCACAATTGGTACAGGGAAGGGACATGTGCTTTATACATGACCTGCACTTCCCAGTTCAGATGTGGTGGCAGGAAGAAGTTTACTGGGAATTATGATGCTAGGAATGACTTCATGATATTAGAATCATAGTAAAGAGTGGGCAAATCTCAATCACTGTTTCTTTTTTTTTTAACCCCATCTAACTTGAGTGAGAAGTCTAGTATTCTAAGGTACTTTATTTTTTATTCTATATATCTTATTTTTAATGTTGCATACATAAGAATAATGAATTTACGACATTTTTAACCCCTTACTCCCCAATTCCATTGCTCCTCTTTTCCCCTTTTAAACCCTTCAACTCCTCTGCCAGACTTCCCTCCTCCTAATTTCAAGTCTTTTCACTTGTGGAGCCTACAGTGTCTTATCTGGTTTGTCTTTGATGACATATGCCTGACATGATTCATGCACCAGCAAGTATCGTAGATCAGTGGGTGTACCAGCATCTCTTCTGACCCAGGTACACAGTAATCTTGAGTTAGGCCCAATGCGAAGATTGAAAATGAAAACGCTTTCCTGTTGTGAGTGTTCATTCATGGATCTGCAAGTGAAGGCTCAGCGAGCAGTCCCTAACCAGTGTGAACAGCTTGTGAAAGTCAATCAACAATGCATAGTGGCAAACAGTTTCCTCACTCTTACAGGGGCATTTGTACTTGAGAACTGCAGAAGACCCTGCAAAGGAAAAGGCTAACGTCCGATGGCTGAGTTCCTGAATTAACCAGGCAGCCATCAGAATAAGCCCAGAATAAAGAAACGGTTGTTAGAAATCACCATCTCTGATTCCCAGGTCTCCTCTTGCCTTAAAACGATTGTCTATTCTTCAATAGGATTTTCTCCAAAACTGATTTATTCAGAGCACAGGGATTTGCTTATATTTAAATCTTCCACTATATATTCCAACACATTTTTAGGATTCTCACCATTACTTTAGGAAAGAAAGGTATTGTTGGGGCAGAAATGTTAGGCTGAAATAAAGTCAATCGCTCTTAGTGAATGATGATGTTTGCAGAGTTACCTGATACAGATAATTCACCAAAGAGGGTAAAGTCATTTGACAAAGATTTAATCATTACGTCTGGGGTTATGATCTCTTAATTGTACGTGTTGGTGATCAGTGCAAACAAGCCATGTCAGAAAGCAATTTCCTTAGCTGTGGTCAGAGTGGAAATTACAAATGCAGGTCTGTAGTACAAATGACAAAGCCAAGGTTCTCGATGCTATGCAAATAGATACACGGAGAGATCAAGTTTCTGGTTTCAAAAACAGTGTGTGATAACAAAGCAAGATAATTTATAGAAAGCTACTCTGGATGAATCAGAAGCTGCTCATTTAGTGAAGAGAAGGATGGAGGTGAAAACCCAGAAAATAACCATTTCGTGAAATGTGAGTGAGTGAAAAAGACCTATTTCTCAGCCTATTATTTTACATGCTTTGTGTGCATGGAAAAACAAACGATGACCTTAAATACAGTCATGGCTGTATAAACTGCTTCTTTATGATTGTACATTTACATAGTCAAGTGGACTAAAGAAACATTCTCCAGACACTTCTTTGGGATGGATGATCTACCTTACTGCTGTGACTATTTTTCGCAGTAGTGAAACCCACCAGTAGAACCACAACTCCAGAGGGTACATAGACCACCATTCCCATAAAAACAAGCAAAAAAACAAACTCGGCACATTTTCATACACATTTCGTCATTACTTATCAGAAATATAGCACAATCAGAGCTGATAGGCTCTGCCTCACTGGAGGTCTGTGAGCACAAAAATCTCATTTTCCCTTTCTCCAACCTCTTACCTTTCCATAGGACATTTCCTTCCTTACAAGTGAGGACCAGAAGCCAGGGGGATGATTAGGCTCCTATGAGCAATACCTGGGTTGTATTTTTCACGTCATACATACAGATGTTACAGACATCTTGAAGTATCATTTGCATTCACCAGGACTGAGCTGTTCTGGGTGTCGCTAGGTAGCGAAGTTATTTAATGCCCTGACAAAGAATGTATGTAAAACTGCAGCACACCTTTGGTTAATACAGAGATTCACAACTGCTCAAAGTGCAGAGAGTAAGTGACGGAGGAGACCCTAAACAGGAGCCAGGGGAAATACCGTGAAATGGTGGCTTTTGGACCTAAGGCAACCACATCCATGAACTTGCTGCAATGATGTTCATCTGTGTGAGACCCACACATGATTAGGGGCCTTGATGCTACATCACGGGTGAGGGAAGAGCTCATGTGCCCCTACTATGTGATGGCTAATGCTGGCCGAGGGGAAGGGACACACTTGCTGCAGTGGTGCTGACCTTAGCATATCGCCTGTGCTGTGGCAGGCAGCCCCTCGCTGGGCTCGGTGGGCCACACATAAAAACAGGAGGGAAACTCGCTGGGAAAAAGATTCTCAGTGGAAGCAGGGGTGGAGGGGGTGGAGAATGAGGTGGGGTCATATGGGAAGAAAGTGAACGAAATTACCAAAGAAATAAAAAATGAATTACGCATTTTAAAATAGACTATTTGGGGGCCATCCCCATGGTCCTCACATTTGGGGACTCGGTTCTTTCTGCGCAGAGCAGTGCTGTAGCCCTGTGCGCTGCATGGCTCTCCCTTCTCACAGACCTTCAACGTCCTCAAGGTGAGCCTGACTCCACGCACCGTGGACCCGTGTGCACGTGCCCACGCTCTTCAATTTCCTCTCCGAGTTTTAGTACTGCTCTACATCTTCCCCAGCCTTTCAGTTTACATTTTTATGTGTTGTGCGGAAGCATTAATCTCGCCTTAAAAACCCTTGGTGTGCAGTCAGGGAGAGTGAGAAGTGTCTCAGCAGAGGGCAAGTGGGGTCTGCGTGGGGGGGCTTCTAAACAGAAAAGCTTCTGTGACTGATGCCAAGCTGCTTGCTTTAATGCATACCTGGGACCCTGCCTTGCCGGAGGACCATTTATCAGAGGGGGGTGGAGCGCACTGGGGTCCTTTGCGGCCCCTTTAGAGGAGTCCCTGGGTTGCTGTGTGACCTTGGAAGTACAGATCCTCTACAACTCCACAACTTTAGTCTACATCTAAGAGCTTTAAGTACATTTGCCTGCAGATTCCACTCAATGTGTAAGAAGCTTAATATTCTGTGTGTGTGTGTGTGTGTGTGTGTGTGTGTGTGTGTGTGTGTGTGTGTTAAAGAGGTCACTTTGAGTGTACATGCGCATGGAGGTACACATTGGAATCATCCTGGGTTGTTCTACCTCCTTACTGTTTTGCTCTGAGGTTTCCCAGGCTCCGCCTTCCAGGGTCTAAATGGCAGGCTGCCACCATTTCCTTCCAGCATTTTTATGCAGGATTTGGGCATCTGAACATAGGTCCTTTGGCTTTCAAGGCAAAGGTTTTAGCCCCTGAGCCACCTTCCCAGTCCAAGTAGCTTAATATTCTTTAGGCTTAAGGTTTACCATGAACATCCTGGTGTGAAAGTTTGGGCATTGAATTTTGTTGGGGAGGGGAAAACTTGGGGGAGGGCAGAACTATATATGCCTGGTCATTGGTCTTGAGTGGCAGGTAAGGATGTAACATGCATATTGGGAGCTGTGCCGTAAGGCTCGCATTACACATCATTCCAAACCTTCGGTTCATTCGAAGGAGCAAATCCGCAGATCCAGATGGGAACCATCAAAAAAACTGATGCGACGCGATTACAACGTGTCACAGGATGTTCAGATCCCGAGTCCCCCCTCCCCCTTTTCCAGTTTGCCTCCGCTTTCCGGAAAGCACGCGCACCTGCTGATGTTCATGTTGCAGTGGTTCCCAGACAAGGTGTTACCGGCAGAGGCGGCCAGTCTGGAAGAGCTCTCCTTCTCTCCCTGGGCTTTCTTCGCCTCCCTGTAGTCGTCTTCGTTGTCACACTGGGTGGGAATAAGCAAAGGCCAATCAGCTTTGGACTTTGAGGGGGCACCAGTGAGTTCCAGGACTCTGCCCATCACTGAGTCAGGGGTCTCCCGGGGAGGTTCCCTTACCTGGCTTTGGAGAGGGCAAAACCCGGGCCACGGTTCCCGGGACACTCCTCGCCGTGTTGGGTTTACTACTGAAAGCTTACTGAGAAAGGCACCGTGGGACCATCAAAACTCGGACGAGAAAAGCTCAGGATTTGACCTTGCGGAGCACACAGACCTGTTCTGAATTCATTCACCCTGACGCTTCCTTCACTCATCCTGGGCTCTTGGTATCAGAATGAGGCACAGCAAGGGTGCTTTGTCTGGGCCAGCTGGGGAAGAGTGCGGCAGGCCTGGGCTCTGCGGCTCTGGGCCTTTGGTGAATGGCTAGCAGAGCCTTCATGTTCTAGCCCATAATTCCCAGTTCTTGACATCGCACAGTGCCTTTTGGTAAGAAAAAGAACTGGATTGGATTCTTGCTGCATGACTATGTTTAACTTCATACTCTGGTCTGGATACAAAGCAAATGCTCTCCTCTAAGTGCCACTTCTAGGGAGATGATAGGAGCCTAGACCAGTATTTTAGGGTCCTCAGGGTTGTCTGGGAATTTTTCCCAGGAGGTAAGTGTGGGTGCCAATGACTGAGGGGCTCTGATCTTTCCTAGCTGGGATTGCGTCACATGGCATCTGTTCATATTGTACTAGTGACCCCACGAAGGGCCCAAGGTCAAGCTCAGAGTCCTTGTTTTTAGCTGGGGGCTCTATCAGGATTACACATCCGCAGTGCTGCTCTATGTGAGAAGCCCAAGTCATTCATTGAGCCTTTCTAACCCTCCCATGGAGAGTGGGTGACCTCAGGACCCCCACCTTGACCCTTCCTATGTCTGTCCCTGGGCTCCTTCTGAAGTCAAGGGCTGAGTGAGCCCTGGATGAGATGGGGAAAAAGGGAGGCACAGGGCTGGACAAATTAAGGGGCTGAACAACAGGCAGAACTTACTTTGTGGGAGGAGGGACTGTTCACGTCCCATTGTCAACAAAAACAAGCTGTAAGACAAAGCTTGGAAACCCAGGACTGAACTCTGTGGTACCTTGTGCTAGACGGATAGTTCTGGAGGTAAAGAACAACAACTGCCTTAGAGGTCACCCTAAGAGAACACCAAGGCAATGGGGATCTACCATGGGTCCCCTGAAGATTCAGGCACAATAGTGAGTGAAGTCCCCCGATGAAATTGTCTTTGCATTGTACCAAGAACGAGGAGTACAGCTGCTTGTCGGCAAATTATACTTCATTAAGTAAGTTCTTTAATGTTACTATGTGGAGAAACACTTTCCTTGCCATTATAATAAATTTCCCTGCTGTTTATAAAGATGATTATCGCAGGAGGAGACTGTGTTCTATATATAATGTCTACATGAGGAATATCTTCATTTTAGTCAGGAAAAAGCAATAAGCATTACTTTCCAGCCAGTCTTGTGGTGTGTGTGTGTGTGTGTGTGTGCGCGTGCGCGCGGGCATGCACACGTGCATTGAACAGGGCACTGAGTATGTCTATGGAGGGCCCAAAGGTGACCTCAGGAATCATCTTCGGTTGTTCTGCCTCTTTACTGCTTGGCTCTGGGGATTCCCAGTCCCCACCTTTAAGGGCCGGAATTGCAGGCTGTCACCGTTTCTGCCCAGTATTTCTATTATAGGATCTGGGGATCCACTCAGGTTCTTTCGCTTGAGATGCAAAGACTTTAACTCCTGAGCCACCTCCAAAGCCTTTCCAGTAACTTTCTTTAAAAAAAAATCTCCGTGTGCGTGTGCTCAATGGGCACACCGTGGAGGCCTGAGAGAGACTTCAGGAATCATCTTGGATTGCTCTACCTCCCTTTTCTTCGCTCAGGAAGGCTCTGCCTTCCACAGCAGGAAGGGAGAACAGGCATTTCTACCTGGCATTTTCACATGGTATTCAGGATCCAAACTCAGGTCCTTCTGCTAGTGAGGTGGTCTTAACCCCGGAGCCATCTTTTGAGCGCCTAGCAACTCTTAATCAAGGTTACGAGGCAGCTGAACACAGGTGTTTACTCTGTTTTCCACCGACCGCCCTTTGGAAAACTGCCAAGCGCTGCACAAGCCTCATGCAGATGCCTGACTTGCGAGACTCTAAGCCCAACAATTATCCGGGTTCATTTCTAGCTTGGCTCCTTTCTCTGATCCATGTAACCTCGGACGAACGTCAGTAGGTGCTCTGAGCCTCACTCGCCTTACCTGCATAATGGGGACAGCGACGGCAACCTCATAAAGTTGTAAGGACCAATCACGCATGTGTAAAGTACTCAGCAGCCTCCCCAGGGTATTTACATCTGCTAACTGCTGTTGGTAATGCCTTTGTCCTGTATTTGTCATGCATGAATACTCTTTGGACGGCTGCCTATGTTGCTTTTTCGTTAGCGTGTATGTGTCTGCATACATCCATGTGGAAACCACAGGTCACCCCAGGTTCCATTCACCTTGGTTTTGAGACATGGTCCCCCACTGGGACTGTCCCGTCTCCGCCTCCTCAGCACTGAGATTGCAAGCACGTGCCACCATGCTTGGCTTCTTACCTGCTCCCTCGCCTTGCCTCTGAGCACTGAGGTTACAAGCCTGTGCCGCCAATGTTTTTGGGGCTGCTTGAGATTAAACTCAGGTCCTCATGTTTGCATGGTAAGCACTTTGCCGATTTACCCACCTTTCTGGCCCTCCAAGCTAGTTTAGAAGATACAGTAATAGGAGGGGACAGGCAGCCTCAGAACTGGTTGTTATGTGATGAAGGGCTGGCTGTTCGCTTGTCTAGGGGCCTTGTCACTAGACCAGCCCTTCCTGTCCTGGAGCTGCTCCTAGCTCCTGTTCCGTCTCACCGCTGCGACCTAGTCACTCTCAGGTGCCGTTTCCCTCAGGACCTTAATGTCTACTAATGTCCTTCCTCGGAGCCCTGTTCCCAGCCTCTCTCCACTCCCAAGCTTTCCCTGCGCATCAGAACCCAAGCAGCGCAGTCAGCTGTGCTGCACCGGCTGATGACGCCAGCCTCGGGGACACTTCTATTCATTCTCCACTCCAGGGGCAGCCTGAGAACCCACAAAGCTATCTGTCTTTTAGGTGGATTGAGTGATCCTGCCCTCAACACCACCCTAGCTCTCCCAGCAAAGAATGGGGTTCACCCCATGTTTGGCTTTTTCCTCTGCCCAGCATTCGGGTGCACACCCAGTGAAGGTTGCCCGTATAATCACTTCTGCAGGTGGGGGGTCGAACTTCATTACCCACAAGTACAGTGGAGACGCCCTCATGGTTGTGTAGTAGCTACCGCGTATATTAGGTAGTACTAACAGTATCCGCGTACATAAAGCACTGTGCAAGGTCAGAGAACACAAACCTGCTGCCCCCAGTAGCCCACCTAGGATCTTCCCCTCTTTCTCTCCCCACCCAGCGCCTGCCCACAAGAACAAGAAACCATTTCTCCCAGGTCCTTTCCTGGTCCAGCCTACCTTGCGTTTCCTCTTGGATTTTGGCAAAGTCTTTTCCACAGGCGTGTCTAACGTCTGGGCGCTGTCAGCGTCCTTGGTCGCAGGGGCGCTCAAGACCCCGGGCTCCTGGGGCAGGTGCTCCGGGATTCTGGACAGAAGGGTCAGGTCGATTTTGACCCAGAGAGACCTGATCTCGTCGCTGTCCTTCAGTGGGGAGAGAAGTTCGTTCCGGCCGAAGGGGACCAGCGTGTAGAACTGCTCCTCCAGCTCCTTGGCGATGTCGCTGGTGGTCCTGGCGTTGATGGAGCCCACGGGGGCCCGGGGGCCGCCGCCGCCGCTGACGGCGCCCACGGGGGTCTCCTTGAGTCTCTGCTCGCCCCCGGGAGCCGCGGCCTGCGCCTTGGACAGGGGGTACTCCTCCTGCTCAGACTCCAGGTCCGAGTCCGAGGAGGAGGAGGAAGAGGATGACTCTGTCTCGATAAACTCCTTGGATTTGGGGACGATCCTGCTGAGCCCCCGCGTGCGCCGCTTCTCGGTCACCGACGAGCGCAGTTCCTTGCGGTGGCTCGTCCTGCTGTTGCCGCAGGGCCTGGCTTTGGTGGGCTCCGGGGGCGCCCCCGCGCTCGCCCCCAGCGTGTCTGCGGGGGCCGGGGGCTCCTCCGGCCGGTGGCAGGTGGCTCCGTCCCCGGCCGAGGTCCGCTCGGTGCGCCTGGGGGGCTTCTTGCCCGCCGATCTGCGCACAGGCGCGGGCGCGCTCTCCGCCGGCGCCCCGGGCACCGCGGGCGGCGGGGCCGCTGCGGTCACCGCCACGGCCACGGCCGCGGGTGGGGACTTCTGCTTCACCCCTTTGCTTCCCGGGGCCTTGTTGGCGGTCCTGGGCCTCTGCTCCTCTTTGCAGGCGCTCTTGATCTCCTTCTCCCTCAGGCCGCCCTGGCACGCGTCGGGCAGCTTCCCACAGTCCTGCCCTTCATCCTTCACCGGGGTGTAGTATTGGTTCCTCTCGGGCCCGTGGCTTTCATTTTGGATCAGAATAGGAGGTTTGTGCGGATTCACCTTGTTCAGCCATTTATCCAGCTGCCACTTGTTGGAGGACGCGGGCTCCGCCTGAAAGAAGAAAACCCGCGACAAAACAGAACAGCTTTTATTAGGTTCACTTCTCTGTGGGAGGGAGGGAGGAAGGAAGGAAGGAAGAAAGGAGGAAGGAAGAGGAAGAGGAAGGAGGGAGGGAAGAAGACAGGAAGGAAGGAAAGGATGAAGGGAAAGCAGGAGTGAAGAGGAAGGGAGGGAAGGAAGGACAGGAGAGAAGGAAGGGAAGGAGAACGGGAGGAAGAAGCAGACGGTAAGGAGCAGTAGGCAAAGGGAAGGAAGGAAGGAAGGGAAGGAAGGAAGGAAGGAAGGAAGGAAGGAAGGAAAAAGAAAGGAAGGAAGGAAGGAAGGAGGAAGGAGGAAGGAAGGAGGAAGGAAGGAAGAAGGAAGGAAGGAAGGAGGGAGGGAGGAAGGAAGGAAGGAAGGAAGGAGGAAGGAAGGAAGGAAGGAGGAAGGAAGGAAGGAAGGAAGGAGGAAGGAAGAAGGAGGAAGGAAGGAAGGAAGGAGGAAGGAAGGAAGGAAGGAAGGAGGAAGGAAGGAGGAAGGAAGGAAGGAAGGAAGGAAGGAGGAAGGAAAGCAGGAGGAAGGAAGGAAGGAAGGAGGAAGGAAGGAAGGAAGGAAGGAGGAAGGAAGGAAGGAGGAAGGAAGGAAAGCAGGAAGGAAGGAAGGAAGGAAGGAAAGCAGGAAGGAAGGAGGAAGGAAGGAAGGAAAGCAGGAAGGAAGGAAGGAAGGAAGGAAGGGAAGGAAGGAAGGAAGGAAGGAGGAAGGAAGAAAGGAAGGAAGGGAAGGAAGGAAGGAAGGAAGGAAGGGAAGGAAGGAAGGAAGGAAGGAAGGAGGGAGGGAGGAAGGAAGGAAGGAAGGAGGGAGGGAGGAAGGAAGGAAGGAGGAAGGAAGGAAAGAAGGAGGAAGGAAGGAAGGAAGGAGGAAGGAAGGAAGGAGGAAGGAAGAAGGAAGGAAGGAGGAAGGAAGGAAGGAAGGAGGAAGGAAGGAAGTAAGGAGGAAGGAAGGAAGGAAGGAAGGAAGGAGGAAGGAGCAGCAAACGAGAATGGAACCCCCTGGTATGTGGGCAGCCCCCTGGGAGCTGAGGGTTCCCTCTGGTAATTCCCTGTCAGCCAGCAGGTACCAGTGAACTTTGGCAAATACAGAGACAGCATTATGCCTTCCTTATCCATTCCCAGCACTTTGGAGTGTTAAACAGTATGTCTGTGTGCACATGTATTCTTCCATATATTTGTAAGCATATATATTATATATGTATGTATGTATGTATGTTAAAGTTGAGATTCTGTTGGGAGACTCTGAGCATCAAAACACTTTGTTTTTAAATAAGACTTACCATTCTGCGGGAAATCTGTGAATCTGGGATACCAAAGAATTAGCATACAATTAATGTGATGAAGGCAAGTAGGCTATGTGTGCTTAGTAGCACAAGCAGGAACTTAGAGGGCTTGTTCGCGGACAGTGGGCATCATTTCAAAGGGACCCAGCTGGCTTTGTATCGGCAACCTCCTTCAGCACGCCCTGCGGGAAGTGCGCAGACTCAGAGCAAGTCATGGGTGTCCTGGGTTTGAAACTGTTGCCCACGAATGGGCTCAGGCAGCGGGCACAGGGAAGGCTGAAAGAGAGGTTATGCTGGGCTGACACATTTCCCTTCACTAGGAGAGGTCCGGAGATTTAAGTTGAATTTATAAGGATTTATGCTCAAAAGGTTAAAAAAAAAAATCAAGAGTTCATAGAGAGTAATGGCTGATTCTTAATAAAAACCCATGTAAGGATTAGTAGACAAGAATTCTATTGAGAGGCAAAGCACTTTAGCCAGAATATTTTTAATTTGTGACTAGGGAAACAAGTTTGAAGGATAAGGGTGATGGATTTTCCTTCCCTGGCTGAATCCATAGCATCCAGAGCTTTAGGAGAGGCCAGACACTGGCCTAGAACAAGAGAGGCACCAGTCAGCTAAGGCTCTATCTGTCTGTCTGTGTGAACCTATTGCTGGGCTAGAATCCAGGGCCCCATATAAGAAAGCAATACCATCACTGAGCTCTACTCCTACTCCTTAGCCTTCTACTTTGATCTTCATCGTTTCAAAGTCTAGAGCTAGAGCCTATCAGGTTTTTTAATGAGAGAACAAAATTTAACACAATACATTCTAAAAATCTCCTTGATGTGTCAAGATTTGTTCTCTTCAACAGTAACATGCGTATTTGAAGCAGAGCTTTGGAATCGGCGTGTAGTCGCAGATCAGCGAGCAAGGAGAGAGCTGTGTGTGAGGCTCGGAGTGCTAGGACAGTGCAGGAAGATGGGGAGACCCTAACAGGCCTGAGGAGGTGGAACCGGGACACTGTGAGTGTCTCTCAACTAAAGATCTGGTAGGAGGGCTGGAGAGGTGGCTCAGGGGTTAAACTTCCGCCTTGCAGGCGGAAGGTCCTGAGTTCGGATCCCAGATCCCACGTATAGACGCCAGGCGGAAGCGGGGGCGGCCTGCGCTTCTGGTCCTGGTAGGGCGGAGCCTGTGAATCCCGGGGCAAAAGGAGGTGGAGGCGTCCATGGTGGTTCGCGAATTCGTCCGTGGTTCTACACACACACATACACACATGCGCGCACATACATACACACACACACAATTGAATAAATAATAATAATAATAAAAGAAAAATTAAAAAAAAAAAAAAAGATCTGGTAGGAGGCATGGATATCTAGCTGACCGCCCCTGCGGATGAGACTGACTATCCTATGGCTTGAAGGGATTAAGACCCTTCAGGGGGAGGGGGAGGATGACAAAAAGTAAGGAGGTGTTCATCTTCTTTAACGGAGGTAACTCACAATGACCCAGGAGTGTAAGGTGCCACCCTGAATGCTCTGACGGGGAGCCCGGCCTTAGATTTGAGTTTTTCCTTTCTGTGATCCCACACTACTCAAAGAACCAGGGCTCTTAGTAAGATACAGATTAATAGAAAGCTGTACCAATTGAACATCCTTCAGGCCACATTCTTAGGATCAGAAATGTTTTGGGTTTCAATCATTTTTGGATTTTGGAATGTGTGTGTGTGCGTGTGTGTGTACTCTGAGCTCTAAATGTCACATTCCTTTCCAGACACTGAAAATAACTGTAGAGTCATAATAAATACTTAAATGTTGATTTTTAATCATTATTTTTAATCTGTATGAAAATACAGATTTTAATACTAAAAAATAATGAAATATAACTAACCAGAAATCTAAGATACCTAAATACGAAAATAACAACGTAATCAAAGAAACAGTATTTTAAAGCTAATTCAATGAAGAACATCCACAGCTGCCCTCAGTATGTGGCCCCAGGGGAATCGGTGATCTGTGTAATAATGCTCAGCTTCCCTGGGGAAGTGGGACCTGGCATGAGAGGGTACGGCGGCTGAAGGGGCCTCGCAGAAGAGCATGCCCTGTGGAGAGGACTCACCCGCCACTGCAGGGCACAGCATGAGTGCCATTTGCCAGTGTGTCTAGTACCAGTTCTCTGCTCCTGTCACTCATGTGAGACAGCATGGAAGTCACGCTGCCAAAACCCAACTACCCACGAACTTCCTGGCCGGCCCACAGCCTGATGTGCTATAGGGTCTTTTTTTTTTTTTTTTCTGCACTTCACAGCTGAACAAATGCAGCACACCACTAAGTCACATTCCTTTCTCAAGGATGTACAATAACCTCCTCTTGCCTCTTAACAAAACCCGAATTCCCTAGGCTGGCACTGGAGGACTATCGTCTCGGAATCTTTTGTCACTGTGAGGATACCTACAAGATGGCTCTCACTTTGTATATGTTGCCTAATTTCATCTTCACAGATCAGAAACATGATGTCCCCTAATTTATAGCTGAGCCTCAGAGTGGTTAGCTGCCAAAGCTATAGTTACCAGGCTCCACCAAGGCTAAACTCACACTTGCCTCACCTATGTGCCCAGGCCGGATTTTATGAACGCTTATATCCACTTCTTCTCACTGCTCTCAGCTGACCCCCCTAAAAGGGGACTCCACTCCTTTGAGAAATGTCAGTCCTCAGCCTAAAATGAGAATGCTGGGGTTTGCTTTCTGGAGACAATGGATGCTGGCCATTACTGCACCCAACAGCCCAAGGGTCCCGGTGGTCTCTATTTCGGGGGTATGTGTCTTGGGGCTTCCACAAAGTCTGTGTCTTTCTGACCAGCGTCAGGTCTCTGTTTCTTTTGAATTGCCCCGTAGCAGCTAGTCCAGGTCTGGGAGCTTGAATGCTGTTTCTCCCTCAGTGAGAGAACTCTTTGTTCCTCACAGCCACTTCACGGCTCAGACAGGAGGGCACAACCACCGCTCTCGGGAGGAGGCAACTGTGCTGCACAGGCCGCAAGGAGACTTGGGGCAAACCCCAGCTTCAGACCTGTGCCCACCACGCCGCCGCCCCACAGTTTTGCACCCTGGGTTTGTGTGTTTTCCGACTTGCTGCTTCCCATGTTCAGCCACTGACTCATGTGTGAGCTCTCCACCACACATCATGCTGCACACATGACATGTGCCGCGTGTCCCAGAGGCATCTGCTTAACAAGGGGCTGTGCGTTAACAAGCGCCCTGCACAGTTTCTGTAGACTTTAAAGAGTGCAGTTCTTTCTAAAACGTGTTTGCGTTCATACGTTGCATGAAGGAAGGTGGCCCTGTCAGAGACGACTGGCGGAGACCACAGATCACACAAACAGTCTTTAGGTTCTGAGGGGTGCGCTAGGAAAAGAAATGGGATTGACTTATTTTATCTCATAACGTGTACGACGTGGTCAGGGTGTGTGTGTGTGTGCGTGCGTGTCTACACAAAGGCATCCGAGTGTGCATGCCTGTGAAGATCCAAGGGTGATCTTTACCGCTTTACCGCTTTGCTCTGGGGTTTTCCCAGGTTCTGCTTTCGGTGCCAGAATTATGAGCCGCTGCCACATCTGCCCAGCATTTTTACATTGGGATCTGGAGTTCTGAACTCAGGTCCTTTTGCCTCCAGGGCATTTGAATGAGTCTGACCCCCTGAGCCAGGAAGCTCTGCATGCTGTCGGTCGCCAGTGTGGCCGAGTGTAGAAAGGAGCCTCTCATCAGAGTTGGTGTGACAGCGTATGCATCATGCCAGGAAAATACATGAAAGAAAACTCAAGTGAAAAACGAGGTTGAGACCGCCTAACACCCGCTAGGACCCACAGAGGGGATCCACAGCCACACGAATATTGACAGAGGCTCTTCTGTGCTATTTACAACTGACTTGGCTACCCTGGACTGACTCATGCACAATGAAGTGGCTTTCAGCAATCACGCCGGTGAGGAGCCATTCCCAGGACTCTCGGTGGGGCCCAGTGGGGTTTCCAAGCACAGGCCAGCGAGGGGAAGAATACAGATGCTCAGAACCCGAGTGCTTCCTCCCCTTATGCCCCCGAGGCAGGGTGGTCTGCAAGGGAAATGAGGGCCAGGACTATTTGCTTACCGAAGGCCCAAGGGGGTCTGAACAGTGCTAGGGGGTGTGTGGTTGTGGGAAGTGGCCTGACATCCGGGGCTGGGCACACAGGACCCTCCGACCCGGGACTCTGCAGACTCATTTTGCTCGTGCAGAGTGTGTCTTGCGTTAACCTTGGGGGAAAGGCTGAAAGAGTCTGGCTCTCGTGCTGATAAGGGCATGCAGCCCTCGCCAGCAGAACAAAGTACCGGAGGGCACGGCTGATGCATTCCTTGCTGCTTCTCGTGTCCTTCTCGCAGGGGAGGAAGTGAGAGCTTCGTGTGCTCTCCAGGAACTACGTCCAGAACTCCCCCTCCGCGGCCTCTGGGAGCCGCAAGAGCCTCCTTCCATCACCCCGGCTAGGTGATGCTCACAGGGACTTTTAGAAGGCGCTGGCCTGCTCCAGGCAGGGCTCCGGACAGCTCAGGAGTGCTAGGAGTTCACAGTTCAGTGTGAAAACAAGACTGGATGTTGGGGAGCTTAACCTGCAAAGTCACTGAAAGGAACCTGAGTAGGGCACTTTTCACACATCGCCTTTCGAGCCAGTCTCCCCCATGGCTCGTGTACTGACCTGGGACTCAGTTCCTCTTTCCCTTCTTCCTTCCTCCCTCTCCTCTCCTTCCTTCCTTCCTTCCTTCCTTCCTTCCTTCCTTCCTTCCTTCCTTCCTTCCTTCCTTCCTCTTCCTTTCTCTCTCTCGTTTCTTCTCCTTTCTGTCTCTTTCTTTCTTTCTTTCTTTCTTTCTTTCTTCTTTCTTCTTTCTTTCTTTCTTTCTTTCTTTCTTCTCTCCTTCCTTCCTTCCTTCTTCCTTCCTTCCTTCCTTCCTTCCTTCCTTCCTCTTCTTTCTTTCTTTCTTTCTTTCTTTCTTTCTTTCTTTCTTTCTCTGTTTTTCTTTCCTTTCCTTCTCTCTCTCTTTCTCAGGACTCTGTGCATGATAGACAAGTGTTCTACTATAGACGTACAGCCTCAGCCCATTTTACCTTAAAGCTCAATATTCTGGAGTTTCTGAGCACACTTGCACAAGATAGGTCCCTGGAGGCCTGCTTACCTCCTGCATTTTCATTCTGTGGAAGACCTACATTTTTCTGTATTTTGAAGATTCCCACTAGCATGTGAGTTCTGGGCAGTCAGGGAGCTTTCTGTCTGTCGCTGCTTTATCCCCGAGTTGGAGCACCGAGTCTGTGGCTCGTGTTCCTTACATACTTCCTGAATGAGTAGCTAGATTATGAGGGAGGAATAATGACTGTTTCAGGGAAAAGCCAGGGTTAGAGAGCGCTCGGCTTTTATGGGTTAATGGGGCTAAGGCCTCCGTCTCAGAGAGACACAGAGGGCAGATGGATGTGCTGAGGGGCGGGACTTTCACGGAGGGCAGAGCAAATGCTGGTGTGAAGGCTTTTATGTTAGGAGGACTGGGGAACTCTGTCACAAAGCAGAGGGGTGCTGAAGAGTCCGGCTGCAGAGAAATAAATCAAAAACTTCCAGGCAAGTGAGAGCCCCTCTGTCAACTTGAAGTGGGGGCTACAACCATGCTCGGGTGCCATATGGTTCCAACTGTCAGGCTGTTCCCTTCTCAGTGGGTCTGTTTGCAGTCGGATCTTATTTTGCACTGTGCTCCCCTCCCCCAAATGCTACAGAGGGGTTGTAAACAAAAACATTAGACTTCACAATCCACGGTGATGTCAAATACGTATAAACTCGGAGAGAAACTGTTTTATTCTTCCTTTAGAAACCTAAGTGTATTCTTACCAGCTCCACAGACTTGAGGAGCTGACTTCTGCCTCTCAGTGCTCTGAATTACTGTTTAATTTCCCCTTTCCACTTAAAGTAGAAACAGATATGGTTTTTATTGGTACCTTATAATGCTTTTATACGAGACACCTAAATCTTCCCCATAGATACTGATCACAGCTGTAAAGGGTTTCATTATTTGTAGATGGATGCTAATTTTTTCCTTTGATATTTTCACAAAGAAAACACAGTTAGGAAGGTTTTATTAATATTTATGGCCCTTGTTCTTTCTGATCTGTGACAAACGGCAGAGAAGCAAGATTCTAAGCATGTCCAATGCATAAAATAAAACCCCGTTCTCTGTGATTTACAGGTGGCCACACTTCCCAGGCAGTGAACTTCCTTGCCTGCTTATTGCCTGGGCTGACCCTGAGGGAGGCCCCGGCCATAGGTTATTTCCTGTTAGTGATGTTTACAGCACATGTGGAAATTTCTGGAAGTCAGACAGAGATTTTTTTCTTTTTTTTGGACAGTAAAAGATGATGCTTTGCACTTGAAAAGGAAGCTGTCATTAGGAGTGTGTGTGTGTGTGTGTGTGTGTGTGTGTAACACAGCAGAGAGAGAGGAGAGCCCCAAATCCCCGCACACTTTTCTGTCTGGCTCTAGGCGGGGTGGGGGGGGCAGCGGGAGAGCGAGGGGGGAGGCAGGATCACAGTCACGGCTGGGACTGGCTGGCCTCTGGAGCTGGTGCCCGGCGGGGGTGCTTACCTCGGGGCTGGAGAAGTGGGGGGGCTTGCTGCCCTCGCTCTCGCTCGAGCTGCTCTCTGTCTCCGAGTCGGATCCCGAGCTGCTCTCCGAGTCGCTGGAGCTGCTGCTGCTGCCGCTGCTGCTGCTGCCGCTGCTGCTGCCCTTGCTGGACGGGACGGAGCCTCTGCAGTTGGCCTGTTGGACCCCGGTGCTGCCGGTCCACCAGGCCCCCCCGGGAGGAAAGGGAAGGAAAGCCAAGTGAGCAAACAGGAAGCACCAGCCGGCTGCCATCCTGGCAGGGCAAAGGGGAGGCAGACCGCATACGTCTGTCAACCAGGACCTGGACTCGGAGCGCAACCAGTAACCATCGAGGCCCAGAGGAGCCAGAAATAAACCACGAATGAACAGTGGGAGCTGGGCACTGGCTAAATAAACGGGTGCCACTTCAGAGGGAAAGGTGGAGTGCTATCCCAGCGACTGTTTATATGTCGCCGCTGCTTTGGGCACAGCTTTGCAAACGCCTCCTGAATCCTGTCACCTACACGGATGCAAGAGAATTCTTGAATCTCAGAATATTTTGCAAAGTGTCAAAACGATTCCTTCTCCCTCTCTTCTCTCTCTCTTTTGCCCCGAAGAAATATGAGTGATGGCCAGGATTAGAAAGAAGGCTGCCTGCTGCAAGCCTTTATGAACTGCTACACAAGTTTCCACAGAACTCGAGACCTTGAAAAGTTAAAAACCTGGCCTCTCTCTCTCTCTCTCTTTCCAGAGTACAGTCCAGTGTTGAAGTCATTCTGGAAGCGGGCAGGGTGTGTAAACAGTAACCTTTGGGTCCTTCAATAAGCAACACTGATGATCCTGCGTGGACCACCTTTATATGTTCCGCATTTAAAAAAATCAACCCCAGCGCAGTGATTTCTAGCAACAGCATTTCCAGTTTATACCTGATATTTACATACGTGTTGGCCCTTGCCACAGTGTCTGTATGTACTCAAAGACAACTGATCCATGCTGTTAAATGGTATTTCATCCACCACAAAAAAAAAAACCCACCACCAACAAAGAGTGTTTAAGTCAAAAGAAAATTTCAATACTCACACAACATTCAACATCTTCCAAGTCCTTTATTAACTGAACTGAAACACACCCGGAGGTGTTCTTTAGAGGTCAAGCTTTAAACCCAGAAAATGCTGGTTGCTTTTTTTTTTTAATGGTCGAGTCAGCAAATATCTGTTTGCTCTCTCCCACTGTGACCACTACTTCTGCAGGGCTGAACACAGCGAAGGCTGGGGCTAGGTGCTCCTCAGGGTTTACCGTGTTAAGTGCAAAGCTGCCCAGGCAAGGTGAGGCCCCGTTCGCCCATGCCTTAAATCTCAGGCAAATGCTTTGCCTTGGGGCAGGCTCATAAATCCTGGGTGTGGGAGGATGCAATACTCGCTGGAGTCTCTGCTTCTCTTACAAAAGCCACAAGGCAAGAAACAATCTCCCAAGGAATCTGGCTATAAAAAAACATCTTCCTGAACAGGAAGGGGTCGGGGAAAGCTGGAGTAACCGTCCCTGCTGGCTTGCATTTCTCCCTGCCAATGGCATGGTGCACGCACACTATCTGCCTAAATTCTTCAACATCAGGGAACATCTGCTGGTTCATGCCTTGTCTGAACTACGGTTTTGTTTCCTGCCTATCACCGGTGGCTGGAATTAAGGGAGGTATCCCAGATCTTGGGAGAGAGACAGGGAAGGAATAGTTTATGCTTAAGGGACTGACATATTTCTTGCTTCTCTCATGAATGAAAATCCATCTTCCTGTGGTGGTGGCTATCAATGGAATTTAAAAAAAAAAAGATGTGAATTCGAACATCTGGGATTTACATTAACAATGGGATGGGAGGGCCCCTAAAACACTGGGGGGAGAAAACAAGAAAAGCGAAGCAAAACGCACGACCCAGAGACTTTTCTCTTGTTACAAGGATGGCAGGGACAGATGAAGCAGATGTGTCTCCCGTGGTCCGGGATGATGTTTGGTGAAGAGTGGTTTTTATGAGACAATGGCCAGGACAAGCTGAACTCTCACACCACAGAACATGCTCCACGTGGGCTGGGCTTGAGCGAGGAGCTGAGATGGCCGGGCAGGTGTAATTTCTTTTGGGGCCAGCACTGCCGAGTGAATGGCTATCTTCTAAAAAAGAGGCATTTTTTAATCACACACTCACCGAGTTGCCTTTCATTGACACGCCAGCCCAAGATGACGGAATCTCTGATTTGATTAAGTTAGCCAAAAAGCCTGACGCGTCTATGTTTTTCTCTGTTAAATTAGGAAACGGACCCAAATGACAGTCTGGCTGGCATCACTCTAATTTGTTTTTAAAACAGTTCAGAGCCGAGAATTCAGATTTTTGCCCCCTTCATACTTTGCTTGCGAGGACTGCGTGGCTTGTAATGTCTCTGGGATAGGGGCTGGATATAGTCCTTGATTTATGATACATGTCTGACATCAGAGTTTGGATTTAACAGCGGCGTGAAACAAATCTGTGTTGAGTAGAAACCTCATGTGAACACTTGGATTTGCACCTCTTCCACCTGAGTCTTCAGGTGGCATTGACGAGGGTCAGCTATGCTTATCCCAATGAGAGACAACTGAGAAGCCACGGTGCGCTTGAAATGGTATAATTTGGTAGGCAGAGCGGACCTAAAGCGTGTTCAGTTTAGGATGGGTTTGTCCGGATGCAGAATCAGGGGCAGTTGAGGATTATTTCTCTCTCGTCTGGATAGAGAGAATGTAGCTAGGAAAGACCTATGTCTAGGGTGGGACTTGCAAAGATCCAGTTGAACAGTTCTGAAGTCACGAGACCCACCGGTCTATTCCTGTACTCACAAAAGGCAGCTCCACTATCTGCTCTCTGTGTGGGTCCTTGGGGGGGGGATAACTGGTGGGGGTGTCCTCGGCACAGTGACTTCTCTGGTCCTGAGTGTGCGAGGCCACACAGGACATGGGGACGCCAGCACCGGCACTCCCGAAGACCAGCACTAAAAGAAGGGGGTGGACTCCGAGAAGCCGGAAGGGTTGGAGCCTCGGAATCAGAAGATGTGAAAAGACACACAGGGAAGACTTTCCGTGTGCCAACTGGCTGTCATGCTTCTATGCCAAGGGTACTTTTACAAAGTTGGCTCAGAAGAATTTTTTCCTGAAATGAAAACATAGACTGGTTGCCACGACGGCCTAACTTGGGGCAACTTTCAGGATATAGCCTACCAACTTCTGGACCCTATGTCATTTCATGAACACTGGAAGCATTGACTCTGAAGTCATGAAAATGTGACCGAGGAGAGCACGGGACCAAAGTCTTTGTCATTAGCTGGGCATTTATAGTTAGACATGGGTGTCCACTTGATAGTTTAAGGCTCAAAGCTCTGGACACATTTGTGAAGATTTGGTAGCCGAGTGAAGCCCCGAGCAGGCTGGTTGATGGGAGACGCAGCCCAGGGTGGGTGAGGCTAGTACTTCAGCAGGTGTATACAGAGGTAACTGGTTAAGGAAGTTGGCGTCCTTCTGCACACTTGGCCTGACAGGCTGGTCTGTTAAGGAAGGATTGTCCCTCTCTCAGCAGTCCTCCCTCTCTCAGCAGTCCTCTGCATGGTGTGGCCAGTTCCCTCATCCCCTGGTGGGTGCTGACTCTCCTGCCCAACTGCAGTAAGACCGAAACCAAGAAAGAACTGTAACCAGACAATCATAAACTGGAATTAAAACCCACTGTTCCCCTATAAATTGTTTGAAAGCGAATTTATCAGCAACAATCAAAGGAAGTGCAGCACTGGGTAAGGTGGTGCATGCTAGTAATTCTGTCTCTCAGAAGGGGCACGCGGACCGTGAGTTGGAAGCTAGCCTGGGACACATAGCGAGAGCCTGTCTCAAACAAACCAAATCAAGCCAAATGAAGAGAAAGTCTTGGTGTCACATGGCTCACCACAGTGCTTGATACGTGACGATGTCCCCATGTGATTACTGAATGGGAAAATAAGTGAGGGGAAAAACCAGCAGTGAGTTCACTTGGCTGGCAAAGACTTCTAACTTTTCCAGAAGGTTCCGGCTTCCCAGTTCTGATAACAATATGAGGTGGCACCAATGCCTCTTGCTGTCTTCCACTGCCAGCATTTCTTCCTTTCAGAGATTTCTTCTAATGTTCTCGACATTGCCACCTGCTGCGCCTTAAGGAGCTTCCAGACTGAACGCTTGCCTCCATGTTCTACGGTGATTTCATGAACATTTCTGCAGGTTTTGCAAGTGGCCAGTGTTAGCCATAGGCATGGCATGCTGTAAAAACCTCTCTTTAACTTAAGAAAAAACTTGTTTTCTCACTTTTGTCCTTCATGCCTTATCGGTCCCTTTCAGATATTCTTGGTCCTGCCTGCTCAATTGGCCCCTCTCTTTATGGGTTTGTAAAGGTCTCCGAAAGAAGACCACCTACAAGAGATCCCTCCCTAGCAACTCCCTTGGCAGCACCATCTGCTCGATAACGAGGCAAGTTTGCAAAAGATTTTTTTATCAGTCACCCAGATTTCTTCAGTATCTTGTCCTTGCCTTCCCAACAACTTCACAGAAACACCTGGTGGCAGATCTGAAAATGGACAATTTTAAGCTGGCTCTTATTTTAAGTTCTCTCTCTTCCCTGCGTTTCCTGTCTGTTCCAGTTTCTCTCCGAGTGGCTAATAAATACGTGACCAAACAACTCACTGGAACAGATGGTTTATAGCTCATGACCCAGCTGGACAGGAGAGCCGAGGGAACTGGCCACACAAATCTACGGGAATTGCTGAGAGAGGGGCAAACCTCTCCACCTGCCAGACTGCAAGTCTGCCATAAGTATGCTGAAGTAGGTCAAACTCCTGAACCAGCTCTGAGTCTTACCTATCTGCTCAGGGAATGGTCCCACCCGCAATGGACAATCTCCCAGACTTGCTCGAGGTTTGCCTTAACTACTAATTCTTCACAAAATACGTGTAACAGTTCGGTCCTCAATTGTCAGGTTAATAGTTAGAGCAAACCAGTACATTGCCCTATTGCTATCCCAGTCTGGTCCAGACTAAGATTCCTTTACTGTGAGCCAGTGAGATGAGAGTTAGAGATGGCTTCTGTGGGTGGGTGAGTGAGGGAAAGGAGGGACGTTGAAGTCATAAAAGACTAATGCAGCACAGGGATTATCCCAAAGAGCCCCGGAACTTTTTGCTAGCCTTGGAGAAGGATAAAAGTCCAAAAACCTGCTACATTTAGCTAGAGAGAAATACAATAACACAGGAGGTCCATAAACGTGGACATAAATCATGCCTCTTTCACTGTCGATGTTCTTGTGATATCCAGGTTCTTTCTGGTACACACAGAGATCAGAGATGCTGCTTGGACCACTAAGGCATGTACACAGTTCCAGGAGGAAACGAAGGGTTATACTTAAATCCTGATGCAGAGACCTTTGAGGCCAAAGGCTTGACCACTAATTTCAGAGCTCAGAGAGCATACATATCACCATGTGTGACGGGGGTCATTTCCTGGGCTTGTATCCTTCATTATGTTCTGCTCTTCTAGGTGAGAGGGTTGCCAGGGATTGGGGAATGTGCTCCCAGCATCGACCTAATGGTATTTATTGGCTTAGGACTATGCATTGCTTGGCTCTGGGAAAGCTGTGCTTTTGGATTCATGAACTCTTCTTTTTAGGAAGGATGAGGAATGCTGTTATCGAGATGAAACAAGACACAAAAGCTATTGCCTGAGGCTTTGGGTTATATTAGAAGTATAATTTTGCTTCCAGTTGGACTCAGGCCCATGTGGTCCAGCCAAAGAGAAAGGCATTTCACAGATAAAGGAAAAAAAAAACCAATATGCAAACATTCACTGTCCCTCCAATATTCCTGAGTTTGTTGATAGTTTTCTGAATATGATAATATAATGTAATGCAATATACTAAAAAGCAATCCAATCTACATAATGTAATATTCGCTTATTTAGTAAGGCCTGTCTGAGGAAGAGTTCCAGATAGCCATCTTTTGGGAATAGGTGGAATTCTCCAGCCCTGACTTCATATGGGTATATTATTTTTTTGGGGGGGGGGTCTGTAAATAACATTGTCCAGCACAGCAAGCAGATGGGGTTCCTAACGGATAAGTGCTCTGTACCTCTGAATATTCTATGTTGGTTTGGCCAGGCCACCTCTTCACGACACAGGCCAAGGCGAGCCCGGCTTGCGCTTCCCTTCTGTCCTGGGCACTATTTGACAGACGGGGTCAAGCAGCAGCAGCTGCTTTTGTTGACACAAATTTGTCCCCTTCCTGGTCCAGTGAGCACTTCCAGAAGGAACACTCAACACCTTTCTCCTGACGGTAGGGACAGGGGCCGTCGTGTGGTCTGATGTCTGTGTAGCGTCAGAGAACTGGGGAGACCTGCTAGTGCAGTTCCTTTCTGGCACAGAAGGCTGAAGGTATCTGGAGCACGGGGTGCCCATGGGGGGAGATGGAGCAGTGGGTAGCGGGAGGCCGTGGGGAGGGCAGCTTCCGTCAGACCCCTGCTGTCCAGAGCCAGCGCCTGCCCCGCACAGCCAGACAGGCGACCTCGGCAGTATTTCTTTTGGCTCAGTCCTCTGCCTGCTTGTTCCTGACCTTGTAGCTGCCAGATGTGGGCCGGGAGTGTCCCCCGCTCTGCTGCGCCTCAGCCACCTGGCAGACCACAAAGCGCTGAGAGATTCTGGGCTACTGCAATTTACTGCTCTCCAGAGCGTTTCCTAACGGTCCGCAGAGTCCCACCCCAGGATGGCTTGTTGGAGAGAAGCCATGTTGCGAGACATCTGTGATACCTCTGCGCCTGGCCGGTCCCACGCTCAGCACGACAAAAGCAGTGAGAAGCCTCGGAGCCACCACAGACTATTAGATGTCCTGCCACTCTTGACTTATTTGTGGAGTCGTGAGATTTATTTCTGTTGGTTTCCAGATCCTAAGACAGGACTGAACCAGAGTGCTGCCACATGGGAACTCACAAACCGGGCGTCTGCAAAAACTCACCTGAGTTCCTTGACTGCATTTCAAAAAACAAGAAACAAGACAAAACAACCAAAAACCCCAGCTTTGCTGAGCTGCAGCTTAAGGATATTCCTCTCCTGTGTTTTCCTGTTGTTAATTGTCCATGACAGCTTTCTAACAGTGAGGATGTAAGGATGTGTATGTTTAAGAGATTTTTTTTTTTTTCAAAGCGCTTTCAAGCCCCTCCTACAAATCTTTCAGGAAACCCGGGACTTAAGCAGGAAAGTCAAGTCTCTTCACAGAGGGTGAGGCAGGGGCTTGAGAAATTGCCCTGGAAGGCAGAAGACAACAGGCTGGGGCCGGGACCCAGGTCTCGGGCTCCTAACACTTTGTGCCCCCTGAGGACTGAACCTGAGGATTTCCGCATGAGTGCGTAAATCAGCAATGTCTCTGGCGCCAATCACCCACGTTTTTTGGGTAATTTTATCAAGATAAGACAGGTTGGGACAGAGACTTTAGGCTCAGAGTTGGAGTTTGGGAAGAAACTACTTGGTCTTTCTGAGCCTCCATTTCTTCATTAGTATAGAGAAGTATGATAGTACCAACCTCGCAGGGTTGCTATCATTCCTGGCACAGGGCCTGACAATGTAGCAAATGTTCAATAAACAGCAGTTAATATTATTTAGTTTAAAATAAGCTAATATTTTCTCCAACATGGCAGTCTAAGTGGGAGTTCCTCCAGTTTATTGGAATTCTGTGTGTGTGTGTGTGTGTGTGTGTGTGTGTGTGTGTACTAAGAGAGCACTTCAGTGTATGTGTGCATGTGCCTGTGGAGACCCAAGGGTGATAACAGAATCATCTTGGATTGTTCCACTTCTTTATTGTTTTGCTCTGGGGTTTCCCAGGCTCTGCCTTCCAAGGCCTGATTTCCAGGCAGTTGCCACACCCGCCTGACATTTTTCTATGGTTTCTGGGGATCCAAACTCAGGTCCTTTTCCTTGTGAGGCAAAAGTTTTAACCCCTGAGCCATCTTTCCAGCCCCAAGGTACCAGAATTCCTATCTACAAGTTAACTTTTATTCTTAATTCCTTTCCTGGCAGGCAAGAAGGGACAGGAGCACCCTGGAACTGGATCTGCCACTGGCAGTTAACCGGAGGTGATTAGAAAAGGCAACTCTGTGTTTTCTTCCTGGATTTGCAGATAGGAGGATCATGTAACATTTGAGCATGTGCCACAGAGTTCCTGGCATCACTATCTCAAGCAGTCCAGATAATCAGAGACGTTGCCAACACTGCAAGTCCGGTCAGCCCTCTGCGCACGATAGTTCCACATCCACGGACTCAACCAACCAAGGACTAGAAATATTCAGAGAAAAAAACTGCATCTGTGCTGAACGTGTACAGAGCATTTTCTTATTATTCCTTAATAGTAGCGTAACAGCTCTTTAACATTTAAATTGTGTTAGGTATTGTAAGAAATCTGGAGATGATGTTGAGTACTTGGGAAAGAGGATGGGTACACATTTATGCAAATACTCTCTGCCATTTGGTATAACGATTCTGAGAATATGTGGGTGTCGGTATCTTGGAGGGGGTGGTGGTCCTAGAGCCAGTCCCTGTAGCTTGAAGAATGGTTTTCTATCTTGCTGTGTGCAGAGTGACGTCCAGAATCTGCCCACAGCCACCTACTCCTTTCAGTTTAGGTCAAGAAGAACCTGTTCTGCCAACAGCATTGCTGGTGCTCCTTGACTTGTACAGCTGAGCTGTTTTCCTGGAGGGGAAGCATGGGAGGCAAAGGATGAACCCACCCTTTCCTGTGTGGGACCCTAAACTCCAAGTAAGAGTGAGCCGCACCTATACGAGAAGCGGGGCAAGCGTGGGGGCAAAGGAAAAAAGTGATGGGAGACAAGTGTGTGGAAAGAAGTCAAAGCTGGCTTGGTTCTGATTGCACTTAGTACCTTCTTTTAAGCAGGGCACACATGAACCCATAAATGGGAGGCCCTGGGCCATAAGGGGAAACTAACTGCTATGTGAGATCCAACTGCCACCTAAACACTAGTCAAAACACTTAGAGAGTAGAGCAGCAGTCAGTCCTCAACCAAGAAGTTTTCTTGTGCAATGAAAGATGCTCAACATTAAGATCTCAACAGGCCAAAGTGCAGAGAAGTGAGACGACACCCGAAGTCAAGCAACTTCATGGGAGAAAAGGGAGATTTATTCAACTCATGGTTCCAGAGGGGAGATAAAGTCCATCAAGGCGGAAAAGGTGTGGCTGGTGGCGGAAGCTGGAGGTGGGCCAAGTCACTGCAGACATCACAGAGAATGACAGCTGCTGCTGCAAGCTCAAGAGCAGGCTCACTCACTCAAGCAGGGTGGGGCTCACCAACATCAAGGCCCATCCCCTGTGACTGTTTTCTTCCAGAAGCCATGATCTTCCCAAATACTGGCCATAGCAAACCATGACTAGTGACTGTGGACTGCCCCATCACAAACAGGACATCTCAACCACTCTGAACCCCAAGGCTCAGGGAAACATCGTGGACGAGGCGAGGCAAGAATTAAGAGCCCGAGGGTGGGCTGCTGCACCTATGAGCTCACTGTAGTTACGTGTCCTTACGTAACACCTGCACTAGATTTGTCCTGTCAACATTTCACCATGGAAGTGGAAAACCTTTAAAAGGCCCCACATCTCCCTGAGAGTCTATTGAGGATTAATGCTGGGCGGGGAAAGGGCAGCCACTTCCATCACTGCTATATGCATTGATCATGCATGTTCCAGCAAGTGCTCCGGCACCCACCAGGGCAGGCAATCCAGATGAAGCTCAGGACCACACATGGAAGGTAGGAGGAAGATGGATTGGGAAGAAGGTTTACATTTGAAAAGGAAAACACAGGATTTGTCAGTACAGGGTGAAAGAATTCATTGCATTTATGTATGAAAAATGTCAATGAATAAAAACAAGCAACTTAAAAAAAATGGCTTGGCTGAGGGGGGTGGAACCATTTATCCTGTGCTCAATCTTGGAATATCCAGAAGCAAAGTCCTTTTATTTGGATATAGTGATGATGATGGTGGTGGGAAAAAATGAGGTTGGTATTGATTAGTTTCCTATACCACAAGAGACTGAAATTCCATGAGCAAATATTTGTCCCTTGGTGGCTATGAAGCACTGTTTCCAGGAGCCTGGGAATATTTCAGTCCCACTGAAAAATGGTGTAGTATGTGCGCAGAACTTATATCCTCCCATGCACTTTTTTTTGGGTGTGTGCATGTGTATGCATGCGTGTTTGTGTGTGTGTGTGTGTGATATCAGGAATCATCCTGATTTGCTCTATCTCCTTATTCCTTTGCTCTGGGGTTTTCCAGGTTCTGCCTTTCAAGGTCAGAATTGTAGGCTGCCACCATTTTTACATTTTTACATGGGATCTGGAGATCTGAACTCAGGTCCTTGTGCTTGCGAGGCAGGGGCTTTAACCACTGAACCATCTCCCCAGTCCCTTCCTTGTACTTCAAATCATCTCTGGATAACTTATAACACTTAATGCAACATATGCAAGTTGTCGTTGTACTATATTGTTTAAGGAATTGAGATGAGCCAGAGTCTACCCACGGTCAGTAAAAATGCATTGATAGCTGGTCCAGCCTGGAGACAAGTTTCTTCTGCCTTTGTTCTCTCAAAACAAACGCCTCAAGCCCAGGTCTCAGGCTTCCGAGGCGCTTTTCTTCTGAAGGGCCCACATGCAGTCTATAATTTATAACGACCTGGCTGTGGGAATGTTCCTGTCTGCTCACTAATGTAAAGGTTGAAGAAATCTTCCTGGACTATCTCCAAGGTGGTGACAGTTTTAGAAACGCAACGGGAGCTCTGTGGAGACAGGATTTTTAAATAAGTTGGCGTCCCATGTAATTAAAATAATTATGAATGAAAATGACTACTTCAGTAATTGCTTTATATTATAATATTTACTACTATTTCCATTGTGTAACCTATCTCATTAATTACTGCTGAAAAAATTAATCAATGAATAATTAATACGATGTGATAACCTAGGGAGAAATAGCGCTTAAGAAACAGAGTTTAAAAGAAATTACCAGCCACATACGGCATTGTTAATAACAGCCTTTCAGTGCCCAAACCGTATCTCAGGCTGAAGTCCTCGTTCATTGCCTCCTGGCACCAGAGGTCAACAGAAAAGTCTCCTTAGGCTCCATGGACCAGATACAGACCCCAAATTTCAATGACTTGTACTCTATCAAAACCAGATATTCCTTAGTACAACTGGCTTGGCAAAAATACAAACTAGAAAGAGCACCCAAGGGTTGGGGAGATGGCTTAGGGGTTAAGACCTTTGCCTCGAAAGCAGAAGGATTCTGAGTTCAGATCCTACGTAAAAAAAATGCTGATATGGTGGCGGCCTGCAATTCTGGTCCCAGAAGCGGAGTTTGAGAAACTCCAGAGGAAAGCAATAGGGAGGCAGAACAATCCAGGATGATTCCTGACGTCATCATTGGGTCTCCACTCAAGGGTCCTTTGGAACACACACATGAGGGAAAAAGAAATAGAGGAAGGATGGGAGGAAGGAAGGAAGGAAGGAAGGAAGGAAGGAAGGGAAGAGGAAGGGAGGGAGAGAAGGAGGGAGGGAAGGAGGGAGGGAAGGAGGGAGGGAAGAAGAATTAGAGCCCCAAAGTGACTATGGTATGGGGCAGAAACCCAGACTTCACAGAAAGTGAAAGCCTGTTGGATTGGAGGGTGGGAAGGGAGCAGGAGGTCAACTTGATGCTCTCTGAACCTGAAAATGTTCTCTTCCTCCAGTCGGGGTTCCAAACAGGCCCTACAACATGAAGCAAGCATCGTATATACCTCATGTACAAATCTGAACTCAGAGCCTTTTGCTTATGAGGCAAAGACTTTAACACCCGAGTCATCTCTTCAGCTTGACGACATTAGGTTTTGAAGACTATTTGCTTTTGAATTGTCTTTGAATTAAAATATAGTTGGTGCATGATTTGCAGATAAAAGGCAGGAGTACCAAGTGAGATTTAGTAATTGTACGTCGGATAGTAGGCAAAATTCGAGAGGTACTTACACTGTGGAATTAGCCACTTTATGCCCTTTCTTGCCCATGGCATGTGAAGCATTGTGAGGCTGAACACACACTGCCCAGTGACTCCGGAAGATGGATGATACCCGCCTGGCACCTGTACCAGCTCTGCTAACTAATGTGCAGCAGACCTTCCGCTTGAATTTTTGCAAAATGTCTTCTGGGTTGTAAACGGGAACAGAGGCAGAGTGACAGGCAAGAGGATTAATTACAACTAATCACAGACGGGGAAGTCTGGGACCTGGGAGCGCATCCTTCATGTTACTGGAGCTATATTTCATTGCATGTCATTTATTTTTTAAGCTATATTTCAAATGCAATGTAACACATCAGCCACAGAGATGGAAGAACAGACAGAGGATCAAAGTAACACAGTGGTAAAATACCAGGAGCCTAGTCCAGAGTCACAAAATTCAGGGTTAATACATTTCCCTTTATAGCCTCTGCACGGATCGAAAGGGGCGAAGGGCAGGCCTTATGGGATCATTTTTTTTTCCAGAGAAATCAAATCTGTTTACAGCTTGATGACTGAAACACCCTTTGGCTACTTTTGAATTCTAAAGTGGTTGTGGAAAGAGGTCAGAATGTCTGTAAAAACGAGGTGTCCCAACTATGTCCCTGTGCAGGGGTACAGAATATTGACACTGAGGGGGGTTTATGGTGGGCGCTCCCCCACCCTAAAATGCAGTCTGCTGCATTTGGACAATAAAATAGTGGAAGAAGCTAGTTTATGCAACAGAACACACTTGGCAATAAATGTAGCACTTCAAAGAAAGTAAGCTGGATTCGCAAGTCTAGAGTCTATTTTCTAAGCACTTTTTTATCGTTGTATTTTACTCGTATGCTACAAAAGGCAGAAAATTCCTTTAGAAAAACAAAACAATTCTTCAGACCACATTGACTGATTTATATGCTAAGAATCGAACCCAGGGCCTTTGCTAGGGAAATGTTTTACCACTGAACTATATCCCAGCCCTTAGACCATACGCTTTAGGCCCTCTTAGAACACTGAATGCAACTTGCCTTTTTAAGTTTATTTTTAATTTTATTATTCATTTTTCTCTTCATGTGTATGTATGTACGTGCAGAGTTCATACCTATGCGTGTGGGTGTTTTCATGGGGCAGGTGTATGTATGTGTGAGGGTACGTGTGTGTGTGTGTGTGTGTGTGTTTGTTTCCTGTGCAGGCCTGAGAGTGACACTGGGAATCATTCTCGACTGCTCTTCCATCTTGCTGTTTTGAGTCTTGGTCTCTGATTAAACCCAGAGCACGCCTCCATTACGAGCCATTCTGCTCTGCGGATTTGCTGACTCCACCTTCTAGGGCTGGAATTACAGGCCGATTGTTAAGTGGGACCTGAACTCCAGTCTTTTTGCTTGTGTGGCGAGTACTTGAACAACTAAGACCCTCCCCAACCTTTATTTATTTATTTTTTTCATTCGTTTTGAGAAAGGGTCTACTGTGGCCCGGGTTGGTGAGATGCTGGTTAAGACCAAGGTTGGCTTTGAACCCCTGACTCCTGTGCTGTCCACCTGGGGAGTGCTGAGATACACTGCACTAGTGTAGACAGTACTGGGACTAAACCCAGGACCTCTGAGATGCACTGCTAGGACTTTGTCCACTGAGATAGGACCCTAGCACCGGACACAAGCATGGACATCCTCACACAGCACCCACAAACATCGTCCCCATTCACTTGAAAACGGAAGGAAGATAAATGAGTGTTAGGTGTTACAAACTTCTTAGATAGACTGAAAAGGAACGTTCTCACTTTCACGACTCCTCTGTGTGCTCACTGGACTCTAGCTATCTTGTTTCTCTTCTTCTAAAGATGCTAATTGCATCCTTATAGCGGCTCCTCAGTCATGACCTTACCGAAATCTAATTATCCCCTGAAGTTCTCACTGC
The DNA here is from genome assembly GCA_023101885.1 of Typhlomys cinereus. Taxonomy (NCBI): domain Eukaryota; kingdom Metazoa; phylum Chordata; class Mammalia; order Rodentia; family Platacanthomyidae; genus Typhlomys; species Typhlomys cinereus. Next base: position 835,281 of record JALPQD010000566.1, on the reverse strand, counting down.
TGAATCCTACGCTGTGGATCAGGAGTCGCACAGGGATGGACAAACATTGAGTTACAACAGATGCGAGGACAGGGAAGGCTGACCGTCTGCACCAGGCTTCACTGCTGGCTCCTTCCCAGAGGCTGCCCGTGGGGCAGGGGGTCTAGCGCCTTGGAAAGACTCTCTCAGCAGAGGGTTTACAGCCACATGCTTATCACCAGGGGTGGAGACAACACAGGGCTTTTAATTAGCTGGAATTCCATGTGCGATAATATGGGAGGAGGAGATAGGAGAGGCTCTGGATAGAGCTTGCAAAAGGAAGGCTGACCCAGAACCCACAGCCGTGCTAAATGCATGGCTATCTGTAGGAGCCACAGAAGACAGTTTAGGACATGATCTTTGTGCCATCTGTAGGAGCCACAGAAGACAGTTTAGGACATGATCTTTGTCTTCACCTCAAGAAGTGACCCGTAAGACTAGAGGAAGTTTTCCTTTTTAATTTAAGGATCCACCATATTTCAGCAGCGTACTATTTTATATTCCCACCAACAAACCACAAGATTGCCAATGTTTCTATAACTTCGCCTGCCGCATGGTAATACTTTAAACTACTCCTTGTGAGTGTACTGTCTCCTAGTGGGCAAAAAGCACTGCCCAGTCATGCTGGGGTGTAGGCACAATGAATTGGGGTGTATGGAGACTAGGTGGAGAGTCACAAGGGGGTGCTGCCACTACACCCTCCTCAGAGTCACTGATACTCTCCACAGAAGCCTAGGATGCTGGCCTCACCTATAAGCCATCGGTTACTGATCTGCTTGCTTATCAGTGTAAAGGGAGAAGAAAAAGTCCTGGACTATCTTCAAGAAATTGTAACAGTTTTGGAAGATTAAGGAAGCCTCTGTGGGGACAGGACATTTAATCAGCTTAAGTTCTATGTAATTAAAGTAATTTTATATGGAAACAGCTTCTTTTTGTAATTGCACTTATAATTTTACTCCTACTGCTACAGTGAACTTTACACCATTACTGATAGAGATCAGTAGGTCTTAGGTTGGAGGGAGACTTTGCCTTTTATCACTTACCAAGGATAACAGGCATTTAAGCAGCTTTGCTGTGTAGCAACTGTTTTATTAAGAAGCATGTACTATCTGAAATCGGTGTTTGGTTTTACATTATTCCCTCTCTAACAACAACCTTCTAAGTAAGGTCTGACAATGTTGCTGCAGGGTGGACAGAAGCGGACATTGCTCTTTCCTCTTGACAGGTGAGAAAAAGTGACTGAGAAGTCCAGTCCGTCTGTGGGTATCCAGGCCATGCGTCATGCTGCGACTGAGGTGTCAAGATGTGACAGGCAGATGATGCAGCTTGGCACCTGTGGAAAGCGGATTGATTCCATAGGGTGGATTGACGGCGAGAGGCAAGGGGGTGGGCAGGCCGCAAAGGAAGGAGGGTCCATGCAGGACAGGTGGCTTAAGCTGGGGATTGAAGGGAACCTGGGATGCCATGGTGGTCAAGCTCCTGTGACTAAAGGCTCCCGTGATATTCAGGGAGTTTGTGTGGTCTCTGGTGTCCTGGCTTCTGCTTGCTTCCCTGACACAAGCTGGATGGTTGGTAACTGGTCTCTAAAGCAACAATACATACGTGTGGTTCCTATTTTGAAGCTCTACAAGACAGAGAATTGCTGTCACAGATTGAACAAAATTTGTTTTTTTATTCCGAATACTGGTACTAGATTCTAGCTCTCCAGCCAACTGGAAGGGGAAAACCTCCAAGAAATAGAAATCTTAGGAAATAATATAGCTTGGTCCTTTTCTCTTTGTCATCTAAAGCTGTCTAAACCTAAGCAACGTACTTCACAAGTGGTTTGTCTATGTTTAAGTGCAGAGCATGGGAAGATGGCTAGGTTCTCTGGACCTACTTGCTGGGCTGGAACAAGACTAGGCACATAATGTTGTAACATGAAAGACCCCCAGCTTTGAGTCTGTCCTACGGGCAAGAAACCAGATCAGTCCTAAGCCCCGGGTGTAGCCCTCAGGCGTGTGCTGTGAGCGTGACTCAGGGAGAACTGGTGTGTGTCCTACTTTAAAATAGTTAGTAGGATGGAAAGGGGGCGAGGCTCTGGGCATAGCTTGACATATGCCAGATCCTCCCTGTCCGAGGCCACAGGGCCAGCGCGAACCTGGGCTCCAGCTGACACCCACCCTCAATGTCGCTAACCTTGGCTAAGCGTCCTCTTTCCAAGCTGCAGTGTCCCATGGATGGGATGGGAATATGGCTCCTGCCCTGGGGCTGTCTGGGGATGACATGGGATGGTGACAGGAATCCCCCAACTTGCAGTCTTGGGCAGCCAGCAGGGCTACAGCGAGAGCCCAGAGACAGCCTGACACCCTGAAGATTACGGGCAGAACGAGACGGCCAGGGTTATCACTGGCTTCGGCTCATCTTTCAACCACACCAAAGGACCTTTCGGAATTCTATTAAACAGCCCGGGCAGCAACTCTGCGGAAACATGGGCCTCCACTGTGTACCTCTCAGATGACTGACGCCCTAATGCTGTGCTCCAGGAGGGCCCCGCATTATTTTCCTTGGCTCTCCAAGCTCTAGGATTAGGCAGGCTGAATAGGGCTGAGTGTTTCCATTTTAAAGGCGGAGAACTGTGACCTCAAGTGGCTTCACTGACTCACTGGCTGTGAACAGGCTGAAGACAGCCAAGGAGAGTTTGGGTGGGAGCTGCCATTCGCTTCTGCCACATCAGGGTCGGCGAGGAGGTCAAGGCCAATCTGCGAGAACCTGTAAGAAGCGCTGCGGCTTCACAAGCAGTTGGCCCGTTTCGACTGTTTAGTTGAACTAGTGGATTCATGAGCAGGGCCGTGGTGGATTCTGCCTCTCAGGGCGAGAGTGGGTAATGGGCAGGTGGCCACGTGAAAACCCCACCTAAGGCCGTGGGGAATCACGGAGGGGGGCCAGGCTGAGAAATATGCTGACCATATGATTGTCCCCAAATCCCTGGGATGCACTTGGCAGGGGTTCATAGTGTCCAGCCCGTGGAAGGCCGCAGTGTGGCTGGGAGACCCTGGCCCGGGAGCCAGCACAGGGCAGGCAGCTGGACACAGAGAAAAAGGTCAGGCTGTCCCAGCCAGCAGAGCACATTAACCTTCCTCCAGCAGCCGGGGAGCCTGTGCGCTCCAAATCATAGTCATCAAAGGCCAGTCAGCCAGGGCCGTGGCCCGCGCTGGCCCAAGGCTGCCGCAGAGAGGGCGTGAAAGGAGCAGGTTGGGGGTGGGGGAGTGGCGGCCTCCTGGAGGGGGCAGGCTCCGATCCCAGAGTCAGCAGCTGGCCAGGCAGTGAGCTCCAGCCAGCTGTGTGGTTCCAAATCCACAGAGCCAAAGGGCCAGAGAGAAATCTACGACGGAAGGGGTAGATTTCTAGAGGGAAGGGAGTCCAATATGCACGGCATGGAAAGCCAGGGAAAGAGGACTCCATGGGCTTTAACAAATTGTCCCCCACACGGGGAGATTTACAACAAAACCAAAAATAAATTGGCATCACAATTTAATTAAATTCCCAGTGAAATAGCAAAGCGTTTTTTTTTTTTTTTTTTTTTTGAACAAACTGGAAAAACAAAGCAACAACCTCAGACTACCCATTGGCTTTAAAAACCACCCACAAATGTTTCTCTATCTGGTTTCCTGCAGTGTTGACATGGAGCTCAGATGGTCCAGACACCACATGTGGACAAAGATGCAAAGCTTTGGAATCTCCTCTGGTCAACTCTATTAGCTATGGGCTGGGGTGCTAGCTTAGTTGGTAAAGGGCTTGCTCTCCAAGCAGGACTCAGAAATGACATAAAAAAGCCAGGGGCGAACTGGAGCGAGGGCTCAGGGGCTAAAGTCTTTGCCTCACAAGCAAAAGGACCTGAGTTCAGATCTCCAGATCCTACATAAAAATGCTGGGTGGATATCGCATTTGCCTGTAATTCCAGCCCTGGAAGGCACAGACTGGGAAACTCCAGGGCAAGGCAACGAGGTGGCAAGATGATTGTAATGTGTCCCCCTTATGTCTCCACAGGCACACACTCAACACACACTCGTGTGTCCTCTTGCCCGTGTGTGTGTGTACGTGTGTGTGCATGTGCACACACACACTACACATCTCTTTATATATACACATCCCTCCCCCTCTCCGTCTCTGTGTATATGGAGTCATTTGCTATCCTTGGTTTTCCTTTGGGCTCAGTTCTCTTAGCCAGGCCTGGACAGGAAGGATGATCAACCACATATATCAAGAGTTCCGAGGAGCTGGGACTGTAGGCTGTGTTTTCACAGGTGGTCAGTTTAAATTCTCTAAAAGAACTGCTAGTAATTACTAGTCAGAAACACATTTCCCCTTCTTAATCAAAGAAGTTTGCCAAGGAGGAGCAAATAAACTTCTCCATCAGAAACACATTTGGAAAACAACAACAATAAACTATACTTTTGGTAGAAAGCAAAACACAATAGTTTTCTTTCAGAACACCAGTCTTGAAATGCCACATGTATAGAATACAAAGAAATTTTTTTCACTTTAAATTTAGACACACAGAGCACTGTTGTCCATAGCCTAAGAGGGACAACACACAGGTGTTTAAAAGCATAAAAATAGTGACAGAGATTTTATATAAAAGATAATTTATAGGGTATGCAATTTACTTATTTGAGAGAGGGAGAGAGAGGAACATAGGTGGAGGTCAGAGGACAACTTTCAGAAAGTTGGTTTTTTCCTTCCTTCCTTCCACTATGTGGAATTCTGGGAATTGAATCAAATTGATATTGTCAGGTTGGCGAGCAGTCACTTTATCCTGCTGAGCTAGTTTGCTGACCCTCTAGGCCTACACTGTGTTTATAATGCCTCTGGTAACTTGATCAATCACCTAAGACCCTTGTTCAGAAGGTGTCATAATTAGGCACAGGTGTCAACTTGACAGTTGAGGGTTTGAGCTCTGGGAACATTTGTAGAGAGTTGAGTTAGCCCCAGAGCAGACCTGCAGGAGATTATCTAGCTGATGGTAAAGGCTCAATCCATGGTGGGTGGGATTAGGCCCTAGAATAAAATCCAGAGAGCTGGTTGAGGAAGTTGGCATTCTTGTGTATACTTGGCCAGATGTGCTGGTCTGGCAAGTAAGGACTGTCCCTCTCTCAGTCATTATGTAGAGATGGCATGGCCAGTTCCCTTGGCCCTGGTGTTGGTGCGATGCTCTCCCCTCAAGCTGGACTGAGAACTGTAACCAGTAATTGTAAGAGAAAATAAATCCCTTGTTCCCTTAAGCCGTTTGATGATCATTTATCAGCAACCTTGCAGGCGAACTGCAACAGACTTGAAGGACACAGTGCAGGCTGATAAAGGCTCAAATGAGTCAAGCACAGTGTAGTCTGATTGTTCTGTCACTGATCTGAGTCACTGTTCCAGGTCAGAAGATCAGGGTCATTTCCAACACTAGCTCAGGAGGCGAAGTGTGACCAAGCTTCAAATCTATGTCAGAAAATTGATCTACCCGTGAGAGATGGCCCATCTTGAAGCACCTGGAATATTATCCTTTATTCAAAATGCTTGAGAACAGGTCCTGATCATTTTCAACTAAGGGGGTATGATCTCACCAGAAGGGGAGGGCATATAGTCTGGCAGATAAAAAGTAACCATTTGCAAATGGGTGATTGACCCCTCCCTCACTGAGGTTTCCTACTTTTATTACATCTACCCTTGAATGTGCTCTTATAATAAGACTCCAGTTTAACAGCTTTTTGTCTCTGGCCAGGGGGTGACATACAGTGCCCAGCAGGATGGAGTGAAGGGCATTGCAGGAGCAGCAAAACTGCAAAAGAAAATCAACAAACCACAATCCAGAACTTCAGAGACTCTATATCAACCACCTAGAACTAGGCCAGACTAATCTCTCCCCATCCTGAAGCTCAGGGAAATTTGCGGAAGAGGGGACGGTAAGAGTGTAAGAGCAAAAGGATGGGAGGAGCAATGATTTGCAAGATACTCCACACAAGTTAGGGCCGAAGCAATCATAATTGGACTTTGCATGCCTGCGCAATGTCCAACACACTATTGACCTCACAAAGTCTAGCATCTGCTAAAGGCACCAAGATCCTTGGAGACAAGGGATTGGACAGCCACAGCAGTGTTCCTATGCTTAAGGGGAACACGGGAAAGGGTTCAGGGAAATGCCACTGGGTCCTTGTACTGTCATCGGAGAGGAGGACCCAGAGGAGAGTCAGGCATGCACAAGAAAGGACTCTCTGGGAATTGGGGTGGGAGGCACTAGGGGATGGAGAAGGAGGGGTGAGGGGAGAGGGAGCAGGGGGTTCGGGGGGAGGAGGAAGGAGGGAGGGAATTGGTGTACCTATTAAGTTTGTATGAGCTGAAGTAATAATAAAAATGTATAAAAAATGCTTGAGAACAGGATGTTGTCTCATTTCCGATGTTTTCATATTTTGCAGTATTTGCATGTATATGATGAGATCTCTGTATGTGTGTGTTTGTGTGTGCGTGCGCGTGCACAAGAGGGCACTTGAGCGTGTGTGCCTGTGGAGGCCTAAGGGGTAACATTGGGAATCATCCTGGATTGCTCCTGCCTCTTTATTGCTTTGTTCTGGGGTTTCCCAGGCTTTGCCTTACAAGGCTAGATTTGCAGACTCCCATCATATCCACTCGGCAGTTTTATGTGGGATCTGAACTCAGGTCCTTTTGCTTGTGAGGCAAAGTCTTTATTTAACTCCTGAGCCATTTCCCCCCGCTCATGATGAAATATCTTGGGGCAGGAACCCAAGTCCACAGATGAAATTTCTTTCTTTCATACATACCTTATGCACATAGTTTGAAAGCAATTTAAAATAATACCTTAGGTAACTTCATACATAAACAAGGTTTCATAGGAAGGAATTTGTGGTCTGAAGTTGGTGGGGATGAGGGATGTTCAAGTTATACAGGGAAACCTCATTCTTTTTTGCCTTTTTTAAAAAATACTTTCTAACTGTGGCAAAATATACATTGCATATTTTAACCACTTTTAAGTGTATGTGCTCATGGTAGATCACTTGTGTTAGTGTATAGACATGTTTGTGCATCAGAGGGCGCTGTGTGCTTCTGTGGAGGACCAAGGGTGACTTCGGGAATCATCCTGGATTTCTTCTGCCTCTTTTTTGCTTTGCTCTGGAATTTCCAAGAGCTCTGCCCACCAGGCTAAAAGTATAGGCTGCTGCCGTTTCTGCCTGGCTTTTTTTTTAAATGTGGACTCTGGGATCCAAACTCTTAACCCCTGAGCCATCTCTCCAGGCCGACACTATCACTCTTTCTTTTTGTGTGTGTCAGAGGGCACTGTGTATCCCTGTGCTTAACTCCTGAGCCATCTCTCCGGCCCAACTATCATTCTTTTTTTTTTTTTTAATTAAAAATTTAATTATACATTTTAAAATTTTTTACCAGTTCCCTCCCTCCCCCCTCCTCCCCCTCCCCTTCCCCCAGTGCCTCCCCCCCAATTCCCAGAGAGTCCTTTATTGTGTACGCCTAACTCTCCACTGGGTCCTCCTCTCCGATGACATATAAGGACCCAGTGGCATTTCCATAAGCCCTTTCTCTTGTTCCCCTTAAGCATAAGATCACTACTATGGCTGTCAATCCCTTGCCTCCAGGGGTCTCGGTGCCCTTAACAGATGCTAGACTTTATGAGGGCAACAGTGCACTGGACATTGCGCAGGGCATGCAAAGTCCCATTACCAACTATCATTCTTTTAAAAGAGTTTGGTGAAGCTCTTTTGAGTGGGCCTGAGCTCACGTTCCTGCAGGCACGTGGCTAAAAGGGTTCAACCACTTTCACCCAGAGCCCCCCTCCCCCACTCCCTGGCCAAGCATCAGGCAGCAAGTCCATATTAATCCTCAAGCATTCCCAAACCCACTAAACCATTTTAAAGGGCAATTAGCGGCATTATACAACTCGTTATTTATTTACTCAAAAGACGGTAACTTCTTCCTTGGCTCTCTTCTATTGTGTAAAATACATGTTTGGGACCTTTTAAACTGTGTATTATTTACCTGATAGGACTCAATGGCTTCTCTGGAGCCATTTAGTTTTATTGTAGAAATTAGTACTAGGGGGGCTTTTAAAAAGCTGAGTTTTAGACCCTCTGGCCTGTGTTTGCTGTCCTTGTTAATGTGTTGTTAATGCAGCTGACTGAGCTAATGGCCACCCAAGGGCTGTGAGGGATACTTATGTGGCTTCCCCGTAAGGGGGGGGGGCAGTGGTCTAGAGAGTGTGGAGATGTCACAGGGCACTCAGCTGGCATGGCTCTGCCCATGGGTCTGTGTGGGGTTCTACCCGAGAATGACTGTTTGCTTTTGCTTATTTGCTCTGCAGTAATAAAATAAAGTCCAGTCTTGAAGATTACTCAGAAGGAAATGCTCCCATGATTCTTGCATGTGAGGGAAGTGTGAAGAAGACACTGAAAGCACAGACTGTAGCTAGCCTCTCACAGGAAGGCATCTAGTGCATCTAGGAACTAGACTCTGGCTACAGAAGAACCTGCTACAAAAGACGCGTGACGCGGTGCCACTCAGAGAGTACCCTGTCAGCTTGAAAATTGGCGGCTGAACCTTTAGGCATACCTATGAAGAAATATTCAATTAAGGCAAGTCCTGGGTAAACTTGTGTGAGATTATCCAGTTAACGGGCAGAGGGGAACTCAGTATATAGTGAGTCGGACCATCCCTTGAGCAGGTTGATAAGATGTGAAGAGCTGGTACAATATTTGGCGTACAGGCATTCGGTCATGCTGGCAAGGTGGAAAGTTTGTCCCTCTCTCAGCTCTTATGTGAATATGATATGACCAGTTCCCTCAGCTGCTGCTGTTATATGAACTCTCCTGTCAAGCTGATAATGAGTAACCAAGGAAGAATAAGTCCCTTGTTCCGCTAAATTGTTTGTGCTCATGTCAGCAATATAAAGAGTAACAGATATTGTGATCACAGGGCGTAGTGAAAATAAGCTTGAACTAATCTGGAAGCTTTCTTCCTGTAGACTGTCTATGCAGGTGCTATGCAGACTTCTGGGGGAAGAAAACCATCAACAGTCTTACTCAGGTGCCCTTTGGTGCAACAGTGGCATGAATATTATAGATGCAACCAACCACTTTCTGATTCGATTCAAGGACTGGTCTTCAGGAGGGAAATCATGCTTGGTATTGACTTAGAACCTGTAGATGGGGAAAGCACAGGTTCCTAAAGGAGACCAAACTATTATTGTTTTGCTAAATGAACATAGTAGCAAACACCCTCTAAATACTTATATCATCAGCTTTGGCCCAGGAGTTTCCTTTTGTAATGCTGGACAGTTAACACAGTCACAACTGGCTAAAGGGTGGAGAATAAGCGACTGTGAAGTTGCTCAGCTTCTAAAAAAAAACCACTATATGACCCCTACCCCAAGGCTCAGGGGACAGAAGGGACAGAGAGAACATAAAGGTGGGGAAGATGCTGACTAACAGTGTCTTCTGGACTTAACAGAGTGGTTGCCATGAATTACTACGGCTATGCTCATCCCCACAAGACCTGCATAATTTTGGGTCATCAACATTTTTGTCATGGACAGCGAAGAGCTCACGAGTGCCGCCCCTGTCTGAGGGACTACTAAGGCTTAGTACTGGCTGTGGGAAGGCCAGTGGCTTTCTTCAAGAGTTGTCAGGGTTTGAAATGTGAATTGTCCCCCAGAGACCTGTGTGTTTGAATCTTTAGCTGCTTGGGAAGGTCATGGCACCTTTAGGAGGTGGAGCCTTGCTGGAGGAGGCAGTCACAGGGGGTGGGCCTCGAGGTTGATTAGCTTCACCCAACTTCCAGACCCTATTGCTCTTGCAGTTGTAGTTTTGCAGCTCTCAGTCTCCTTGATGGATATGACTTAGGTCACTCCAGCTTCTGCCAGCCAGCCATGCCTTTCCAGCCATAAAGGACCATATCTTCCCTCTGGATTCGTAAACTGAACACATCTCCCTTCTCCCTTTAAGTTGTTTGAGCCTGTGTGTGATTCCCAGCAACAGGAAAGAGTAACCAGTACAGACGCATCCCCACTGATATATCATCAGTACTCCAAGGACTGCACAGGCCCGTGCCAATGCAGGCAACCCTATGAAACTCAGTGGGCACACACCCAAAGAAATGAAAGTTGGAGGAAGAATGGTTGAGACAAAGAAGGTTTGCAATGAGAGACAGGGTGGGGATAGGATCAGGTCATATGGGGTAAAAGTGACTTAAATTCATGTACCCATATATGAAACTGTCAAAGAATAATAAAAAGAAAGATGTATGGGTAGGAAATAGCAAGGGACATTTATGGAGACTTGTTGACATTTGATTTTCTAGAATGTTGATGTAAAAATGATTGTTTCTTATAGCAGAATAAGACTTATTCTACTACTTTCCTGTTTTTTTTTTTTTGTGCGTGCATGTGTGGGCATGTTTGTGTGCGTGCGTGTGTGTGTGTGTGTGTGTGTGTGTGTGTGTATCAGAGGACACTTGAATTTGTGTGCCTGTGGAAGCCCAAGGGTGACATCAGGAATCATCCTGGATGGCTGCTCCACCTTAATGCTTTATCCTGGGGATTCCCAGAATGACAGGCCTCTGTATTAGCCAGGTGTTTTTACTTGGGATCAGAACCCAGATGCCTTTGCTTTGGAGGCAAAGGCTTTATCTGCTAAGCCATCTCTGATGCCTCCCTCTCCTGGGTTTTTAAACCAAAAAGCATGACCTGCATGCCACCTGGTGACAGGAGCTTCTGGATGGTGGGTAGTGGGATTACCATCCTGTGGACAAGAGGGGCACAGCACCTCTTCTCTTTTTTATCTGTCCCTGGACCCATCAGGGAAGTCACAATAGCACCAGCTTATTGTAACTGAGAAAATTCAGATTTGGTGTCTAAGTGCTTTATCCAAAGCCAAAACCATCCCACGTTCAAGGACTCGGCATTCCACACTTGGGTATGACTTGATGTTAACATAAAGAGGGAGATCAGGGAAGGACGGCTGGTCAGAAGGTCAGAAGGCTTGCTTTTTAAAATCTTATCCTGAGAGCAGACTTGAATGGCAGGTTTCACTTTCATGGTTTGCTATTTAAAAAGACTGCATGGTGGTCTGTATGAAGCTCTTGTTGCTCTTTAAGGTGTAGTTTATCGCCCCCCCCAGGAGTCGCAGATTGGACACAAATATGCAGAACAGTGGACTAAGCAGGGGTGGCCAGGTGGCTGCTATAAGGCTTTCGTGGGGGATGAGGGTGGGTCGACACCTGCAGGCGGAAGCACCACCCTGTCCCTGTCTCCTGCTGGCCAGAGCCGTCTCGGGCTTCTTCCCAGCCCGCGAAGGAAAGGCCAGTGCCCGCTGTCCATCCTGCGGCCCGGCCTGGCTCCGCGTGACCTCTGCCTTTCCTGCTCTTCTCCATCCTGGGGCCACCGCTGCCATCACCTCCACAAACCACTTCACGTGCCCCTCCAGGTCCCCTCAACGCTTCAAAAGAGCTCCACTGCCTCGCCTGCCCACCCAGAGTCGCTGAGATCCTCAGAACTCGATGGGGGCAGGGCGTGTCTAATGGGTAAAGGCTGTTATGAACTCGGGTCAGATGGGCTGGTAATGGCTGTGAGAATTGGAGAAAATTACCTGAGGCTAGAAACTCAGACTCAGTAGATTTGAGGAAGAGCACTTTGGAATATGAAGGGAATAGAAGCCCACTGTCAACATGGGCTCTTTATAGCCCTAATGTTGAGGGGGCTGCGGAGAAGATTAAATAGTGTGTGAATGGGATACTTGGTATACTTGCCGACTCCTTGGAAGTGGGAGCCACAAAGGGTGAACTCTGGTGTCTTCCCCAGAGAACAGTACAGCGCCTTACCATCCTGAAGGCTTTGAACTTAAAAACTCTTGTGATCAATCAAGGCGGGAATGATAATTGGTGGAGATGAGACTGGAGATTATTTGAGTCCCCTCGAAGTGTAAAGTGTGAAAATGAGGAGGCCAGAAGTCACCTGGCCTGTCTGAACGTAGTGCAAGATGCTTCTTGATCACAGTACGGAATTCTGTTTTTTTTTTTTTTTTGTAGAGATTTTAAAAATTTTTTAAAAATTTTATTTATTCATTGTGTGTGTGTGTGTGTGTGTGTGTGTGTGTGTGTGTGTGTGTGTGTGTGTGTGTGTGCAGAACCACGGACGAATTCAGGAACCACCATGGACGCCTCCACCTCCTCCTTGTTTACTCTGCCCCTGGGATTCATAGGCTCCATCCTACCAGGACCAGAAACGCAGGCCGTCCCCGCTTCCGCCTGGCGTCTATATGTGGGGTCTAGGATCTGAACTCAGGACCTTCCGCCTGCAAGGCAGAGGCTTAACCCCTGAGCCACCCCTCCAGCCCCCCGAATTCTCTTTTTATCACTGATTTCTAATTTAGCTTTTTTTTCCAATTTAGTTGCTCTGGATATTTTCCATGGACTGCTTTCTAATCATTCAAAATCCTGTCCCCTTTCTCTATTTAACAGCAACATTGTTTTCGGATTGTAAAGCATCTTTATAAGCAGGCAGGCGTCTATTGGAGCACCTGAGCAATGAGCCCGCGCTTGTCAGCCTCTCACTAGGAACCCTCCGTTACAATGGTGGAGACCAACTTTTAAAACCCATTTCCCAAAGCTGCCTTTGTAACTACAAACTGTTGATTTAGTTAGTTCGTTCAGTCCGTCATCCATCCATCCATCCATGCACCCACCCAGCCACCTATCCATCCATCCATTGCTTGCTTTTGTTCATCAAATGATTGCTGTCCTAAATGCTAGGTGATGTGTGAGGTGCTAGGGATGAAAGGAGAACCAAGGTGGAAACAGTGCAATTGCAAATAACATGAGCTCCAGTAGCAGCTGTCCCTGACCACATCCAGTGGGTCCCCCCGGAGCTGGGAAAGCTGCGCTGCGTGGGAGGCGGAAGACCTCAGACCTAATCATACTGCATCACTTGCTTCCAAGAGGTCCTTGGACAATTCGCAGCACCTGTTCAAGGCGGTTTTTATTTCTTTTCCCAGCGTTGCCCCTGTCTCTCAGGATTGTTGTCGAGGATCACAAAATTAGACAGTGAATGGGAAAAAGCTTCCAAAATGCTAAAGTTCTTTAAAAACTTGTCATTCACACGGAATTCCCAAATAACCTTTGTTACGAGGTGTCCCTCACTTGGGAAGACTAGAGAACATGGGACCACGGGTGGGGTGGACATAGACCTACCTCTTTAACATCGCGGAGTTGGGGATCTAAAATTTTCTTACCGGTGTCTCCAACTTCTCTTTTTGATGTTTAAATAGAGCGCAATGCCAGCACCTGGGCAAAATTGAACCTGGGGGTATATTCTGAGCTCGTGACCCCACCCCCCACTACACTAGGGGTTAAAGAGGAGAGAGCGGAAGGCAAAGCCCCCATTCATCCAGCTGGCACCCTCCCCTTATTTTCGATGGGGTCATTTTTGGTCCTACTTTTAGACACAGTTCATTTCACATTCTGCTTTCTAGGTGGAGGTTTATTCCATGTACCATATTCCTCACACTGGAAGTGAAGATTTGGTGCACGGGACTTAGCTGCGAGAGGGAAGAATGTAAATAAGTGCAAAGAGGCCTCCCTCCCTGCAAAGCCAGCCCTCTGAGCACCCTCCAGCGAGGCCCGAGCTCCCCGGTAGTGGCATAGCACCCCATGGAGCACGCTGCATGTGTTCAGTACACATTTATGGGATAAATGAATAAAGCAATGGCAGCTGTTTGGATTTCAATACAAATGGATCTTGGACCCAAGAACTGCCAGGTGGGCAGACAGGTTACAGTCTGGCGACGCATCCCCGAGGCTATAAAAATGTAGCCATTGCTGGAGTCGAAAGCTGACATTTCAGAGGTGATTATATGCGCAATTTAACCGCGTGGCCATTCAAGCCTTCCAAGTGCCTTCGCTTCAACAACTGCGTCTGTGTGGCTTTTTTGCTGCCTTTTTTTTTGGTGTTGTTGTTGTTCAAGGAAAATTTTTTTCAGTCTCTCATATTTCTAGCTGAATGTGATTTACTCATACAAAATTATGCTCCATTTTTATAAAACCCAAGTTACTGCAAATGATGCTTGGGGTTTTGCAGAAAATATTAATTCCGGCTCTGCGGCTATAAAGCATGCCTGCTTGTCTCACGCAGCTCTGTCGCCCCGAGACAGATGGAAGCAGCCCAGGGTATGATTAACTTCTTAGTCCTGGCAATTTCCTCATGCTCCTCGGGCCCTAGATTTCCACATTGACCTCCAGCGTCTCAGATGCATGGTGGCTCAGATTGATGAATCGCACGAATCCCTTTTCTGATCAGAGTTATCTGCTATTTACTACTTAGAGAGGGGAGTTAATCATATCCTAGGCACTTTGTAAGCGGCACACACGCCCTGCCTTCTTCCTGCTGCCCTCTGCATTTATTCCTGGCACGTGGCATGCGGCAGCCTTCCCGGTGCAGAGTTCACAGGGAGACACACTTTTATCAACGAACCTCCTGTCACCCACCGCTCTTTGCCCCACCTGTCCCCACCTGCCTTGAATACAATGACCCACAAGAAGCAAAGGCGCCTGAGAGGCACGTCATAGGGAATGAACGAGTGAGAAGAATAGGCCCCCTTGCCAACGAGCTCTTGGAATTGGCCAATGTATCAAGGATCCTGCCCCCTCTTTCTGCTCTGGTTCCTGCTGTTTCCATCATCTTGGGGAATCAGCGCGGCCGCCGATAGGCCCGCCGGCTCCCAAAGGTATCGACAAGATAAAAGGTTGGGAATGAGAAAGAACAGAAACACACTGCGCTCACACAAGCCTTCGCGGCACGGCGGGGCGGGAGCCCGGGCGAGCTGGGCTGCGGTCCAGATTGTCTGGCTGCGGTGACCTGGCTTCCACCTGCAGGGTTCTCCGGCTATTCTGAACGACCCACAGCCAAAGTCTATTACTCAGGTAACTAGTACCTGCGAGCACCTTTAAAATTTGTCATATTTGTGTGTGTGTGTGTGTGTGTGTACACAAAAGTACACTTGAGTGTGTGTGCGCCTGTGAAGGCCTAAGAATGATGTCAATCGTCTCGAACGGCTCTACCTTCATATTGTTTTGCTCTGGGTTCCTCAGGCTCTGCTTTCCAGGGTGGAATTACAGACGACTGCCATTTCCACCTGGCATTTTTACATGGGATCTGGGGATCCGAACTCAGGTCCTTTTACTTATAAGGCAAAGGGTTTAACCCTTGAGCAACTCCATATCCTGGTTTTTAAGTATATTAATAGTGTTGTAGAAACACCAACGTATTAAATGTTAAAAGCTTTTCACTGATCACCAAAAGAAACCTCACAGGTATTGATTATGACGAAGTATTACAAACACAAGTTTCCCTTGTTTCTCAAAGCCTTTGGTTGAAGTACTCTTATTTCTAAAGAGAAGTCAAAGAGAAGAAAGCATTGCGTCTAGGGAAAGCATCACTGGGTCGCACAGACCGAGCGCCTTTCCTTCTCTCCAAAGACGCAGAAGCAGCACATTGTCAAGTTCTGTACAACGCCACAAACAGCTCAGAAGATCACACGCCAGCCCCTCTCGGGACACGCGCACTTGGGTAGCTCTTGTTGGGAAATAAACACACTCAGCTGCTGCCACAGAAGAAATGCTTTTCATGCAGTGCTCCAGATTCTTCGCCTAAGTGACAGGTTTTACCTCAGAGAAGCACTGAACGCATCTGCTTTAGTCAGTCATTGCTCATTCCACAAAAAAAAAAAAAGGAGTGAAGGCTGGCGAGGTGATACTGAGGGGTCTGTCAGCCAGCTGAGGGGCTTCTCCCACCGAATCTAATACTGTCAGTTCCTCTCTGCAGAGACATGCAGTGACTTTATCTTTATCTCTTGGCAGACCACACACACACACACACCATGCACAAGCACATGCATGCACATCCACACACGCCACATTCATGTGCATAAGCAGATGCAAACACACAGTACATATGTACACATACACACAGGCATTCATTCACACATGCCCATGTGCATATGTGCAAAAACACATGAGCACACCAAGGAAACACACTTCTCTTACGAAATGAAGAAAACAAAGCCCAAAGCAAACCTAGACAAGGACTGATCTATTCTAGAAAATTCCATATATTTCTTTTTGGTACTCTTTCTCCAGAGTTTTAGACCAAGTATGATGTGAATTATAGTTTGTACTGTTGATCAGTTTTACAAACACCATTCCATAACACAGAGCAGGCGAGACGAATCAAGGCAGAGAGGAAGAAGTCAGATGGGCAAGATCATAAGTTGCGGGGTTGTATGCATAAAGTTCTTCAAGAGGAAATCCTATTAAAAGATAAGCACTTTGGGTGAAACAATATGGAGAGAGTAAAAAAACCAACCAACCAAATAAACAAAAAAACACCTCAAAATAAAGTACTTATTGCTGAAAAATGAGCTTGGAGCTCGACTAATTCCAAAGTCCAGAATTTACTGCACCATTCGGGCCTCTTCCCCTAAGTTTTTTGTCTCTTGTTTCCTGGCACAACAAGGGATTCCTCATACTTTATGTGAAATACAACAAGGCGATTTTTGCAGTAATAAACTCCATGCACGCATGACAAATCCAAGCATGCAAAATGTTTAACATCCTAGTTCGCAGATACTTTAGGGACAAAATCCGATTATGAATTATATGCCACAATAAATAGGGCTCAATGTTTCATAAAGCAATTTATAGTTCATAAAAATGACAAAATGTACCTGTCAGATAGAGTGCGGAGAGCCGTTCTCTGGGCTGCCTGCTGGAAGAAAGGGCAGAGATGTTTATTTAATATTCTTATTTTTAAATTATGTGCTCAATCAACACTTAAAAAAAAAGCCTGTGTTACACACATTTTGTCATGTGACCAAATCTTAAACATGTTCTGGGAAAGGAACGATTCTAGAGTCGAGGACTTGTGGCAATGGGCACCCACCACTAGGGGGCGGGCACGAGGAGGCACAATACGACTTCAGGCAGAATTGGGCAAGTCTCCCTGAGAGCTGTTATGTTTTTACATTTGGAAATTATTTTCTTATTGTTTCATCCTCCTTTCTTGCAAGAAAAACAATTAAGCTTCTTTACTAATGGAGTTCGTTTTTGATTTGCTTTTTTTATTATTTCCCTTTTTTTTTTTTTAGTTTTCTATAGGATCTACTGAAAACAAGTCTCCATAGTTGGACTGCTGCTTAGACATCATGTAGTATTTATAGAGCTACAATTTTTTTCAGGCACAATAATGATATTGTGACTATTTTTTTTCATTTAAAAAGAGCTTTTTAAAAACTACTCTTGTAGGCTTTTACCACGTGTACAACCGTTTAAATACATATATTCCTTACAAACTGGGATCTGCACATGACAGAGAATGTGCAGACAGCAAAAGGAGGAAAGAGGGACAGAACAGAAGGGGGAAGAACACAAGGAAGAAGTAGGGAAGCGAATAGGAGAGATGAGGAGGGTAATCAACTGAAACACACTTGGAACTATTACGATGTCTAATATTTTTGAATGCTAAATAAAAAAAGATAAAATAAATTTCCTTAGCCTCCTAAAAAACAGAAAAAAGTCTTCAGGATATTCATGCTGAAATATTTATGGATACTATCACATAATGTTGTGATTTGCTTTTCTCCCATTTTCAATATGCACGTTCTATTTTAGTGTGTATGGGGTACTGCATGTATATATGCATGTGTTTATGTGTGTATGTGCGTGTGCGTAGGGCTGAGGGGATACTGGGAATCATCCTCAATCCTTCTTCCACCCTACTGTCTTGAGGCTGGGTCTGGCACTTGCCCACGTGGCTACCCTGGCTGGTCAACTTGCTCTGGGCTTTCCCAGGCTCTGCCTTCCATAGCTGGAAGGACAGTACCGTGGCCACTGCCTGCACGGCATTTTTGCCTTTGATCTGGGGATGGCGATGCCAGTCCTTTAGCTTTCACGGGAAGCCCTTTAAGGACTGAGCCATGTCCCCGGCCCCGGGATTTGCTTTAGGACAGTAAAGTGGGAGGAGGTGAGAGAGTGTGTGTGTGTGTGTGTGTGGGGTCATCTGTAATAAACTGAGCATGGTTAAGGCGTGAACCTTCAAGAAGGTTCAGACATGAATGGTAACTAGTCTGTGGGTAAGACCCGCAGCTCCTCAAACAGTACCAGAAATCATTATCCGGTGGTCAGCAAACATCTGCCGAGTAAATGCTGAATGCCTCTCGCCGACTCGGAGCAGAATTTTAAAGTCAAGGAGAAGCTGAGAGTTCTAGATCACATGGTAAGGTGCGGGTTCTAGATCACATGGTAAGGTGCGGGCTCTACCTTCCCTGAGACATCTGGAATGAGGAGGGGATGTCTCTGCCTGCTGCATTCAAGGGGATTATGTTGACACTTGGTGCTTGTGGTCAATCTTCTATACAATGGCTAATTGTCCCCTTCAAGTGGCAGGCGATAGAGAACTACTGGAGCCAAGTCGCAACATAAGTCAGATCTGAAAGAAGATTCATAGGGAACATGGCAAAAAGAACTAAGAAGAAACTAAAAGGAGCCTACTAGTCCCCACAATATTTAAGAAAACCAATGAAATGTGTCACCTCACGACTGAGAATCCTACGCTGAGAGCCATTCACCCTTCATTTATCATGGACCTTGAGGATGGTCCGTCTTGTGAAACTCAGTTCCTAAACTGTCTTTTTCTTGTCTGGACGGGATGTGGAAGGGGGCCCTCGGCTGACATCCAATGTACTGGGGACATCAAATTTGGGGCAAACTGGCATCACGGGATTACTCCAAGACGGGAAGGGGTCATCTATAGAGCTTTGTGAGGACACAGGGAAAGAGAAAGAGAGGATACACTTCCCTTCTCTCTCTCCCTCAGCTCTCCCTCACAGTCAGCCCTGAGCGCACTGAAAGCTTCCAGCGGGGGATGGAAGGTTTGTTCCCTGAAGACTTCTCGGCTCACTCAGCAAGATGGGATTTACTTCTTGGCAGTGACACTGAAGAACTTAACTCTACTTTTGACTCTGGCTGAATATACAAGAACTCCCCTGACGAAAGGTGGGATGCATTATTAGCATGGTCTTGACACTATCCTGGCGGGAGGTAGGGGGGGGGTGAAGGGGTCCATTCCTGGAATAACAGAAACTATAGGAGGTGTGACTAAAACTGTAGTCTGAACTTCCCTGACCAGAGAACAGCTTGACGAAGTCTGTTGACGTTTTTAACTCCCCTGACTTCAAACATGTTCCCTGCAGACTTGCATGACAGGGAAACAGTGCATCGTTGATGTGTATAGAGCTTGTTAGAAAATGATTTAAAAGAGCAGAAAAGAAACAAACAAAAGACAAGAAACTCCGTTCTCTGTTGTCTGCGCAGGGCTGCGATCCCTGTGACTTGAGGCATCCTACGCAGAGCTACCTGCTGAGAGCACCTTGGCAGGATTATGTTGGCAAGCTCAATCATAAGCTGGGCGGGAAGCTTGGCACAGGGGCCACTTTCCTTCAGCAAAAGCACATGATACTGGGCGCATGACGGCGCATTTCACCAGTCACCAAGAGAGGTCTCTTTGTGCTTCTCCACTCTTCTAGCCTGCCGACTGGATGTATATGACCACACAGTCAACACGGGGGCGGGGGGGGGTGCTCAGTGCAAAGTCACCTGAAATATTTATTTTTAATGTCTTATCTTTTCATTTTCGTGTGTGTTTTTGTATGAGGTGCATGCATGTGTGTGTAGATGCATCCTTGACAGTTCTTCTACCTCACCATTTTGAAGCAGAGTCTCTAGACCTACGGCCTGGCAACAAAGCTAGTTTGACTAGTTAGTTTGTCTTAGGAATTCCCAGACCCTGCCATCCGGGGCTGGAATTACTTGAAGGATGCCATGTCTGCCTGGCATGTTAAGTGGAATCTAGGAATCTCAACTATAAACCTTTCGCTTGTCTGGCAAGCACTTTAACCACTGAGCCATCTCCCCAGGCCTTTAAGGTCTGACTTTGATTTTGTTTTTAATTTGCAATTATTCTACATTGCTAAGTCTTTTACAGGGGATAATCATCATCCACTAAGAAAGGCAACGAGAATATGTTAAACATTTAAATACTTCCTTGAGGAAGAAAAGCTTGTGGTATTAGATTAAAATTCTGTGTCATACACCATAGAGTACCAAGTGTTTTTTTTTCTGCCTATCTATTTAAAAAAAAACCCTTCAACTACTACACACTATTTTATTTTACAATTGGAAAATAATAAAAGAAATAAACATCAGGATTAAACAGCCAAGAAAAAATTACTTAGGTGACTCATGATTGAAGTCTGAAAAACTACTCGTAAACCAGACCAACTGCCTGAGTTCACTCCTGCAGTTGTATGTTACACGGGTCATATTTCTCTCTCAATCTCCCATCGTCTCTTCCTTTAGCTTTCTTTTGATTCAGTTCTCAACAAAATCGGTTGAGAGGGTTAAGAGAATGCTTCACTGATCTCTCCTGAGTTCATTATTCATTCATGAATGACTCTGAAGCCTCTAAGACAAAACGGGTTTTCTGTCGGAAACAGTCATGTCCCAGCTCCTCTGAAGAGATGACATCTTTTCTCTGTCTTTATTACAACAAGGTTGGTGCTTGGGAACATAATCATCAGATATTCAGATTCCCATGTATTCTGAATGCATTACGACTCACAATCTGTTATTGAAGGGAAATCAAAGAGGAAATTAAATGCACTTATTTTAACTGTGCCCACTACAGGACAAGTTCTTGGATACTATAATGTATGTAACGGCAAGTAAGCCAAAAGGGGAGGAAGAGAGTGGGATTCAGAAGCAGTCTAGAATGGTACGATCTGTTGATGGAAATAAAGTAATACCCAGATGGATGCATAATATAAACTACCTACTATGTGTAAATACTATGCTTGTCTTGGGTGGCAGGCAAAAGAGACAAAGCCTTTGCCATGTTGCTTTCCATCCGGAGGTGGGCAGACACGAAAAGTCTCCACACAAAACAGTTCTGATTACAATGGCTACGGACGAAATGGACTGCATCCTGGGAAATGAAAGACAGATGGTTAGGGAAAACTATGCGAGAAATCGCAAGGCCCGAAAGATAAAGCAGAGTGGCTGGATCAGAGAAATGGGGGCAGGCGCATAAGGAAGGGCTGGAGGCAGAGAAAGAAGCTGGGGAGCTCTGCTGGCTCCTGGCTCATCTTAAAGGCTGTAGGAAGTCAGTGTGGTGCAGCTAGCAGAGGTGTGGGACCGTGGCTGAGCAAGATGAGGTCAAAGTCCAGGGCTGTGAGGTCAAGTGCGGATACTATCTGTAGGACAGTAGGAAGTCATTAAAAGGCTTCTATACATGAACCGTGGACAACACAAGCCTGCAATTCTAAGCAGCTTCCTGTGGATCTACAATTTATAAAGAGTGACTAGAGAGGTGATACGGCTTGTGTTTTTCTAATGTCAGTCTGCCTTTTGGTTTGGGTAATAATAGCAAGAGGGAAAGTTCCAGGTTATTACAATGATCCAGGCAGGAGAAATAAGCCACAGCACGAGAGGTGGGTGGAACTTTGTTACATTTTGGTAGGTTTGACTGAGGGAACTGATTGGACGTGGTGGAGTGGGGTTAGGGGTGGCACAAGGACCAGTTTTCCACACTGAGCCTCTGGTGTAGATGGAGACCACCCGTGGAGACATCAGAGTGGGGGGTATAGGAGAAAGGTGAAAGTGAGTTAGTTCTGGGTGTGTAAAGTTCAAGTTGTTTATGGATATTCAAGTGCAAGTGACTAGATATCTGGAAATATCAGACCAAAGTTGCTGAATTCCAATTAAGTGACTCTACCAGAAACAGTCATAAAACCAGTATATATACACATGGCTTGAGACTCTAGATCTAGATTCTGCAATTGTGTTAAGAGAAGAAAATTTTGGACTCAATTGATTAGAATTTTTTTTTATTCTGAATATCGGTTCTCTCCATTTTTACAATAAAGAGGAATGTGAATGACCCAAGATATTATCTAACACCTAATCAATGGGTAATCCTCATCTTCTGCTGGAGTTTTATCTTAATAGAAACATTTTAACTCAAAATTATTCTGCCTGTTACACACCTAACCTACAGAACTCTGTAGCTCAAACTCATGCTTCTCTGTAGGATATCGGAGACAAGTAACTGGATGGCTTGGTGCACTGCCACTGTGTTGCATAGCATCCTTAGAAGGTCATAGGTTATTAGTGAGGTAAAACATCAAAATCCAGAATTTGAAGTATTGATGTCTCTACTGGAAACGTGAGTTTTGATACCCTTAGAAAGACAAATGATTTAAGTCAAGCTTACAAATGAACAAATGCTGCCATAGTTAATGTCAGTGCATCTGAGTTTTGCTGTGACTGAAGCATGCTGGGAAGCTTGGATCCATTCCTGTATCTTTACTGCTCAGAAACCTACCTTTCGCTTACCATTCAGGTTGCCTTGCATTTATTAATCTGTTTCACTGCTTAATATTTTATATCTATCAACACATTCTGTTCCATTATCTTCACATTTATGCCTTTATTTTTCATTTCAGCTCAGCCAATGGACTCCTAATTTTTAACGGGCATTTCCTTTTAGTGGTTTCAACCCATTTAGCAATATGGGCTGTGTGCAAGACAAAAACAAAATTCTTATTATTCATTATGTTTTCCTTGGCAATCGCCAGATTCCTAGAAATGCTGTCTCACAAGCGTTTTGTTCAGTAAGCTTTCTCCTCATCCTGCCCTCTAGTGGGGTCAGCGAGGACGACATAATTCACCCTCCATAGAAGAACATTTTGGAGAGTGACAGGGGATGCTAACCAGAAGGCAATCAGGGGATGGGGGAGAGAAAAACCTCCCTTGGCTGAGAACCTTGGACTGCCTGGTTGCTTAATAAAGACTGCTTTGTGCAACTACTGCCGCTCCTTACAAAACCCACATTGAGTAAGAGTATAAGGACCAGGCAGAACTTCAAGGGTGGAGGAACCTGTCAATAAGGAAAAAAATCGAACTGCTGAATGGAGGCGGCAGAAGACAAACCACTTCAGTTCTTGGTGTCAGAGTCAAGCCAACGTTTATACGAATTTCTGTTTCTTTCCAAGTATTCCGCATTGATTTAGATTCAGTCTACGCTCTGAGGTCTAGTTCATCCTTTTAAAAAATTTACTTATTTATCGTATAAATTAGATGTTCCTTGAACTCTTAAGCTTTTTTTTTTCTTAAGCTGGGTGGTCTGCTCCCCTAGTCGTTGTGTCCGTGGCATGAATCAGCCATGGGTGCCCCTCATCCTTCGGGGACTTGCCCATCAGTAAGATGGCAAAGAAGAGGTTTGCTGAAATACATTCCAGAGACGCGTGTTATTTTTCTGTTTTACTTTCATTAAAAACTAGGCCATACTTTCCTCTTTGAATAAACTTCGACTAGTCCCCCCCCTTCACATTGGATTATTTAGGTCTTTGTAGATGTCTGAAGAATTCGATCATCTATTGAATAGTAAGCTGAAGCTTACAGAAAATGTTGACCAGATTTTGCTATTTGTCTAGATAATGTTATCCCATAATTTAAATCCTACCACCAACCTGCTGATTCAAGGCACCAATCTGTCAGTGAAGGCCCAATATGGGAAGTTCAGTCATTGGAGCAAGGCTTGGGAGAGGCAAATTTATTCATGGTGAGAATTTGCCGGACATTTTACTCATGAAAGAGATAACCTCTGAATTTGACAACTTTGTGGTTCTTCTGGGCCATCATAGACTCTGGGTTATTAGGAAGAGAGAGAGGGCATGCAAACAATGTGATCGGATGCTCCATTCCCTCCCTACAGTGAATGACACCAGTCTCCTCTCAAAGTCAGGGGTCCAGCGTGCCCAGAAGGTATAGGGAAGCCTGCAGGACACAATGCCCCAAAGTGTACGTAGTCCGTCAGCATGCTGAGCTGGAATTGAAAGACAGGTGACCATCACAATTTGCCTTAGAGCCCAGTGCTTTCCAATTTTGCCTTGTTTTTCCCTATCCATGCCAAGTCCAGCTGAGTGGGGTTTTCCACGAAGTTCCCTTATCTGGCTAAAGGAACTTCTTATAGAAGAAATGCAACTGACTTCCATCCCTTTCCTTAGAGATGCATCAAATCAACAAGAAAGGTTAACTACCAGAGAAGAGAAGCGAGGTGAAGAAACCAAAAGTTGAGACCATCCTCAGGCATTTCATTAGTTCTTTTTGAGGGCAAAGGCCAATCAGAAATAAAGGATTCAGGCCAGGAAGGGTACCACAGCAGCCTGACGAGCTTTGGCTTCGCTACACAGCTGGAGAATGGAGGAAAGGAGACCAGACACATTCCGAATCCTGACTGAATGAGAAGACACGGCGGGGCACTTAGTCAGCAAAGAAGAGACAAGGAGAGCTTTTCTTAGAAATACTAGTAATGAGGAAGAATGGAGTCATCTCTAAGGTGCCGGACAAAGAGATGGGATGGTTTTGGGTTTAAGAGAACTACAGCCATAAACATATGATGATCTCAAAGCTTGCCAGAATTCCTGGGGAAGACGTCTATCTACAGCTCACTATGACAGGACTATATGGGGAAAGGAGATGTCTGGCTGGTTTGGATGTGGGTAGGACCAGAAAGACCACTGAGTATTCATTTCCTAGGTGTGGGAGGCAAACCTATGCACGCTGCTGGATGCCAGAGTCCTAGAATCAGGTGTGTTCAGAACTGTGAGAGGCTCTTGAGAGGGAAGCAGCAACATCTGGACTCTGGCGCTGAGCATTGGCGAGGTGTTGTGCCTTCTTAGAGAGAGAGAGCACACACATCCAGAGCTATAGATTTATAATTTCAACATGATAGAGCACATGCACGCCGTATACTTCACGCCGACTGAGCTTCTAGGAGAGAAACTTTACAGGGAGGGTGTGTATTTAAGTTTCTGGTTCTGGAGTGGGAGGCTGAGTTTGGAGTGTGGGCGGTGACACTGAGACCCTGGTCTTCATCAAGTACTGATTCAGCTTCTCTAAGACTCCTTGACCTCCAGGTTTCATTGGAGTGGACAAATCTGTTCTCTAAAAGCCTGCAACACACACTTTTAGGGCAGAGACACAGGAAGAAAATAAGTGGCAATGAATGCTAAGCTCTATTCCTGTCCTATGTCTCGTTAAGGATGGTGGTAGTTTTGGTTGACTTTTATGAACTATGTGAGCTAATAGGATTAACTGTGCTGGAGCTTTGCATAAAGGCATGCTGATGTAGCTTTATAGGCTGTGGGCTAGTTGGCTAGTTAGGTTCAGCTTGGGTGATGATCACATGTCCCAGCACATGGAGACCCAGATGTACAAGAACGGTTGCTTGATGCTCCAAGGTGTCGATCAGATGAAATCACTGACTAAATCCTGCACATTCCATGGTGACTCTGTGGACCGCCCCTCTGGAATTGGTCATTCACATGCCCTTGGGACTCACATAACACAGTATATGAATGAAGTCAGATTCAGAGCATCGTCGGTGGTGATGGCCCATTTTAATTGGCACATGATCATAGCATACATTTTTGGGATGCAATGTGATACCTTGATATGTGTATGATGTGTTAATGATTACAGCAGAGTAACTAGCATCTTTATCACCTAAAACATTTTGTTTCAGGAATATTCAAAATTTTTTCTAGCTATTTTGAAATATGTAAATAACTACTGTTAACCTTGACTGTATTGTATAGATTATCAAAGTTATTTTGCCTGTCCCAATACACCCGTACTCACCATCACCTCTCCATCCTTCCTTCCCCCAAACTTCCTACTGGGCTCTGATTCTATGATCTACTTTTGCAGGATTTTCATCTTTGGTCCAGCAGGTGGATACTGGCATGGGTCATTTCCCACGTTGTGAGGTGACAAATGCCTTTTGGAGTTTTTATAAAAATCCTTTAGCATGCGTTGGTGGAATTCCTTGAGTTTCCTACTGCTCTTGGTAGATGATGAATAACTGTGAATGCAGTTATAGCCTACAAATGTTATTTTGATTTTATATAAAGTCTCACATGTGTAACATAAATATTTTGGTAGTTTTGTTAAAACTTCAATATGTGCTTAAATTTCATTCAAACCTCCTTTCTCACAGAAAACAACAACAGCCAATATTTGAAGGCGAGGAACAGGTTTGTACTAGTTAGGGATTACCATCCTAATTGTATCTGGTAAAACAACAAGGCAAGAGAAAGCGAAACAATTCTGAGATGCTTCTGTTGATACTGGGATTTTCACTTCCCATGCGAATGTTCTTTGCAGTTTACATGTGAAAATGCTTTCACAATTAGTATATCCTCAGTCCATTGGGCCTTCATGAACATCTTACATGAATCAGACCTCCCCGGAGAGGAGTGGTAGTAATCACGTCTCATGGCCTGGCTTTAGCAGCTGTATGACATACTTCATTCACCACAACCTGTGGGATGCTGATCTGATCCACATGGATCTGAAAGATGCCAAAGGCACTTGAATGAACAGACACGATCTCTGTCCATGTTAAGAGAGTTTCCCAGGTTAAGAGAGTCACCAGGAAGAGTTGTGCTTAGGAGATAAACAGTGTCCCATGGAGAAGATGTAGAAAAATAGAAATGGAAGCACAACTTTCCAAATGCACATCTGGACCAATGGCCTGAATAACTAGTGGTGGATGAATCTGTAACTGCAGGAAGCTAGCCAAGCCTAAAGAGTAGGGACAGCACATGCTCCAACAAGCAACCGGTTGAACAGTGACATGTCTCAAAAAGTTACCGAGAAAGCAAAGAAGTAACAGAAGCAGCCCATCATTAGTCCCGGAACAAAGGACAGTGACTTGAGTTAAAGGACTCTTCCACACGAGGAGAATTCCACTTCCTGTTTCCATCATTGGTTCTGTTGGAAGCTGGTTGGAGAAGCGTCAGTCTATCCATGTGGATGCTCAGGATTCCCTGACTCTATGAATGGAGAATGTGATGGGTGGTATTGACATCAACCCTTTAAAAAACTTGGCCGAATTAAAAAAAAAGTATGTAGCTCTTTGTATGAATTCTTTAATTTGAGCAACAACCACAGTTTCCTGTCTTTGACTGCTTACATGTTTTTTTTTTTCACATTTTAATGGATTGCCTACTGATTTTTTAAATAATTGCCTCATTTTGCAGATTTCTGTTCAGGGTGCTGAGGTTGAAGTTATACACTTTCTATAGTCTAGGTTGGCTGGACATAACTAAGCTTACATAAAGCTCAACTGAATCACCCACAGGAGGTTTCCTAAAGAAATAGTAGGTGAGCTTTTGAACATCTGTGGTCAATGACATTAAGTTAGTTCAGTTTTGGAAATTAGAGCTGATTAATATGGAAGAGCTATTATGTTTTTCCCTGTGTATGTGATTTTGAAAATGCTTACACAGAATGGTATGAGTGGCATAATATTATCAAAGACACTTTCATTTGCTTTTGGTGACAGCAAACTTTTGTTTATAAAATGGAATTAATTAAGGAGGTTTTAGGACTCATAAATAAGCAAACCCTACTACTGAGCATTCACCTTTGTTTTCTTTTTTTTCTTTTATTATTATTATTATTATTTATTCAACTGTGCGCATGTGCATGTGTATGTGTGCGTGCGTGTGTGTGTTTGTGTGTGTGTGTATGTGTAGAACCACGGACGATTCATGAACCACCATGGACGCCTCCACCTCCTTCTGCCCCGGGATTCACAGGCTCCGCCCTACCAGGACCAGAAGCGCAGGCCGCCCCCGCTTCCTCAGCCTGGCGTCAATATGTGGGATCTGGGATCCGAACTCAGGACCTTCTGCCTGCAAGGCGGAGGCTTAACCCCTGAGCCATCTCTCCAGCCCCACCTTTGTTTTCTTGACTGTGACTGAAAGTTGGATACATTCCTAGCAGGAGTGACCAAGATCTGACAGGGAGGTGAACACTATAACTATAATTATGTGTTTCCATATGGAAAAGAAACCAGTTCATCAGCATGATCAAATCAGGTGTTTAGCTCAGGTATATAATTGCAAATTTAAAAATAAAAAGGAATACAAGTTATTCCTCTTTTTTCTAACCCATGTTTCTATTTGGTAATATAAATATTCTTTTGTATAGTTCTTTAGGGTAGGACATTTCCTGGCATTGAAAATTTACTTAAAATTTTTGTGGTTAAATTATCATAACAAGTATTATTAATGTGTAATTCATTCCGGTCAATAAGCCAGCTTCTTGCATGATGTGGAGCTTAGCAGGTATGGTAAGACTATTCTAGAATGATTTATGTAAAACTCGTCTAGCTCTTGTTTGGCTACAGACAACATCTACAACATACTCCATTTCTCATGGAGGAGAAACTTGATTTTGGAGCTGTGCCCCCCGAATCTGGTCCTGATTACAGCCTCAACTCCTGTTTATATAATTCTACACAATTTTGGCAGGATTCAAGAGCACATACCAGGGAGTTGGCTTTTATGAATCTCCTGGGATGTGAATGTCATGCTGACTGGATGAACTCTGGCCACAAATCCCAGACAAGCACAATGACTCTATTTATTCAGACTTGGCTGCCTGAATGCAGATTGACTCTGCATGTAATAAATTTTCACAGGCCAAGAACTCCAGCATCAACCAAGCTAAGACTGAGAAGAAAAATGTACCGAGGGAGGTAGATTCGGGCTGCAGAGTTCTCCTATGCTATTTCATGTCTGCATTGCGTCCGGCTAATTCATCTGGCCACTGATTGGCATGCACCGTTGAGGGCTTCGGACGTTTCTCTTTTCTTTCCTTCTTCTTTTTTTGAAACAACCTCTGCTTTCTGTTACGTAATTACCACATTGAAAAGGAACGAGGGAAGAAAAATGAAGACCAGCCATCTGTCTATAATAGCTCACCCCAAACTAATGTGAGTCATCCAATGACCTCCGGAGAGAGGAGCAGAAGGTAGAGGGGCGACCACTGCTTTGCCAACTCATAAGAAGCCCAGAGGAAGGAAGCACAATGCCTGTGGAACTGCCAAATCTGGAATCAGCAGCTTCCCTTGCAACCCTGACATCCTGGGGTACAGGGACTTTAGATTCTTCCTGACAGACAAGATTATTGCTCTCTGCATTATAAATAAGAAAATAATTGCCTCTTTAGCTTGCAGATTTATGTTAATGATCTGGATATCTATTAAATTAATCGTATGCTCTCCAAATATTGATTGGGGATTAAAAGGCAACTTCCCTTCCTTGTGTGAGAAATCAATTAGGCCAATAGGGAAATTCCTCTTGTAGATTCTATCCAATGATCGTTGCCTGTAAAATTAAAACAGTCAGCTTAAGTGGATAAACCATGCTTGTTTAAAGAGAAAAATGCACTTCCATAATTAAAATGAAAAGACTGCCCAATCTGTGTGGATAATGTAATTACTGGGCGCTGCTGGCACATACCCCATTCTCCCTGAGCCATGGACTGCCATCTCGGAAACCCTGCGTGTGGTTGACACCATCTCGGCTACTGTAAGCCAAAAGTCTTAGTCATGAGTCTTTCCCCTGTGCCTTAGCTGCAATGATGCCTTCTAGATACTCGCCGTTCTAACCTCCCAATCGTCTTCTGACCCAAGAGG
The DNA here is from genome assembly GCA_023101885.1 of Typhlomys cinereus. Lineage (NCBI taxonomy): Eukaryota > Metazoa > Chordata > Mammalia > Rodentia > Platacanthomyidae > Typhlomys > Typhlomys cinereus. The sequence continues at coordinate 805,616 of JALPQD010000566.1, read as the reverse complement.
CGAGCTCATCTCTTTCCAACAAGCGGTCAGACACACACTGTAATTCACCTCTTCTTTCTAAACCCATTAAAAAAATTCCTTCAGGAGTCATTTTGTCTTAAGTCTTCTAATTCCTTGACATTCCCCCAGCAACCCCTTCCCTGCCACAGAGGATGATTAGCCTTTTGAAATTGAAATAACCAAGAGTAACAAAAAAACAAAACAAAACAAAACAGCAAAACAAAAAAGAAATCAAATGAATCTGCTACAAACAAGATGCCCAAACAAGAAAACTGATTCTCCAATAGGTGCTGTTCCCACTGTCATGATTTGAAATGTGTCCCCCACAGTCTCATGTGTTGGGGAAGGTCATGGCATCTTTGAGAGGTGGAGCCTTGCTGGAGGAAGGTGGTCACAAGGGGTGGGTCTTGGGTGGATGAGTCCCACTCTACCTCTACGACCAGAGAGCAGCAAGCCATCTGGAGCTCTCGGGTGGGTGTGACAGGTGTGACACAGCCTGTCTCCAGCTTCTGCAGGTCAGCCATGCCGCCTCTGTCATGAAAGACTGTATTTCCAGTCTGGAACCGTACGCTGAATAAATCTCCCCTTCTCCCTTAAGTTGCTTGACTTTGAGTGGTATCTCACAGCAACAGCTAAGAGTCACTGTTACACCCACCTTGACCCTTATCAAGCAGAGGTGTGGGAGTCGTGACAATGTGATTCCGTTTCAACGTTAGCCAGCATTCCAAGAAAACCTCGCTACAGCCCCAGCTTTGAAGGCCACGGATGAAATTCTGTCATTCTTAAAAAGGAAGCAAGGACGCCCACTCTCTGGGTTTAGGTGACTGCTGAGAAGACTTCAGACTTGTACGTCACTACTGCTTGACACAAGGATGTATAAGAGGGAAGTGAGGACATTTCGTGGGGGATAGAACCGATGTTTTCCTCTCAAAGAAATAAGTTATTTATATATTCATGTATAGATGCTTCATGATCTTGGGCCTTACATTTTTGTCCTATCTGTCAGTATGCTTATTTGGGATTTGGAAAAAGTTGGAGTCCAGTAAATGAAATAAAAGCAGAACAAAAGTCATATTTGATATTGGATGCTAGGCCACAGGAAGGAGTTCCAATATGACGCAGTCCTTTGCATTTGTGCACGCATCTATGCAACAGATAGCACCTCTGTGGGGCCAGACAGTCTCTGCTTAGAGGGGAACTGATAAAAAGTAAAGTAAAGGTAATGTGTGTGTGTGTGTGGTTCTATCAATGTGGGGAAGTCAAAGCAGCAAGAAGATCCCAGTAACTGGTCACACCCTACCCACAATCAGGAAGCGGAGGGCAACGAATGTTTGTTCAGCTCACTTTTCCTACTTTAAACGGTTTAGAATCCCACCCCAAGGAATGGTTCCATGCACAGTGGGGGAGTTTTCTCATCTCAAGACGATTCCCCCCACAGGCATGCCCAGAGACCAAGTTAACCTAGATAGTATTCAGGTATGCCTGCTTTTCAGACGATTCTAGATTCTGTCCAGCTGACAATTAACACAAACCATCGCCCTTCAAAAATGAAATTATGATGAGGCCTAGGGGAAATCTGACATTATGGAGACAAGACCAAGTTCCTACAAGATCACATTTGTCTGGTGTTAGCCAGAGGACCATGGCGGCCTTGGGCCACATGAGCATGACTTGCTGGAAGAGCTGGAGAAGGCACGCGTGGCTGGCGAGCACGAAGGAGCCCACCAAGAGCAGAAGACGCGCACAAGGTCAGAGGTGCAGGTCGGTGCCGGCTGTTACGTGCGCTGGATTTTTCCTCATGTGGCCTGAAGTTTTACACCGAGAAGTGACTCGCTCTGAGTCATAGTTTTAAAAGATCGCTGAGGAAAGATCACGTTAGAGGAGTTGCGGGAACAACAAGATGACAGTTTATACCTGGCTGGTTTGTTTTTTCTTTTTTTTTTTTTATTCTTTGGAGTTTCATATAGAATATAGAGAACTTATTCTATTTTTACTTCTTATTCCCCTATTCAATCCCCCTCCTTTTCTTACCACAAACTTTCTTCTTCCCTATCCTGGTTGGTTTAAACTAGCCAGAATGGAAAGGGATAAATGTACAGAACTTGGAGATGAAAGTAATTGTTGGGGTTAAAGAGTAAGGGGACCCATCAAAACTGAATCCTAGGCTCCTAGGCTTGAATGGTGGTCATCTGGCAGTGCTGGCTTTGGAAATGGGACCAGTGACAAGATGAACATATTTGTGTGTCTAGGCAGAGGGAGGTGGCAAAGACCAGCAGTTCCGTTTGGCATGCAGAGAATTGGGAATACTTGTGAGAAATCTAATTAGAACAGTCAAGCACGTCTGTGGTGTGGAAGAGAGTTCTGAGCCGAGGCTACAGATCTGTACGGTGCCAGTATGCAAAAATGGAAGATCTCAAGGAGGGATGAGATTTTCCAGGAAGAGCAGAAGTGGCGAGGAGAAGACAGGAGTAAATACTGCCAGGCATCGACATTCTCTATGACGTGGGACAGTCAGCAAACGCATCGTGAGAAGGAATTGCTAAGATGAAGGAAAGAGGCCAGGGGTGTGTGGTAAGCAAGAATGGCCAATAATGCCGGTCTTCTGGCAAGACAAGAGATGAAAAGAACCCAGATCCAGGTCGGTAGAGATCAGTGGTGACTCAGTGGTAATGGAGAGGTGCCAGCTTTGAATGGGAAGGTGAGATATGAGAACGAGCTCCAAGAAACAGGAAAATGGGACAGACTTTGGATGGAGGGACAGCATCCTCACGTAATGGGAGGAGGCAAGAAAAGGAAAATACGAATGGCTGTGTGACTGTGGCGGTGAAAAGATTAGACTTTCTTACTGAAAACTAGTGAGCCGTGGTATTCAGTAAAGAGACCAATAAAATGAAGAGTAAGATTCAGTTTGTTCATTTAAATTAGGAACACTTGGGAAGCAAAGGTAGGAGAACTGACGATAATTAAAGGTCAACCTGGGCTACACAGTGAGGTGTAAGACAGACTGGGCTATGCAGTCAGACTGTGCCCCTCCACACCTGCACAGCCTCCCCCAAAGGACCGCAAAATTCTACATTATCTGTGGGTATCAAGTCTATGAGAGCAGTAATGATGGGATACGCAGGAAGAAAACTTATAAAATGACAGCACCAGTAAACTGTCAAATCTATATAATATGACACTTTGAGGAACCACTAAGAAAAGCTATGCAAAGTACAAGCAGCTACAGCAAAATGGACTTCTTTAAAAACAGTCAAGGAAGTTATACACGAATAGTAAAAAAGAACAAAAATGAAAAAACAAAGAGAAGAAACAAAAAATGCATGAAAAATAAAGTGGAAAAACTGAAGATAAACATACCAGCAGGTTGGGCAGATGTTTCAGTTGGTAAAGTACTTGGCACACAAGCATGAGGATCTGACTTCCATCCTCAGCCCCTACATTGCGAGCAAGTAGAGTGGTACATGATTGTAGTCCCGGTGCTAGGAAAGCAGAGACAGGAAAGATCCCTGGAACACAGTCTAATGTAATTAGAAAACTCCAGGTTCAATAAGAGGTAAGACCCTGTCTCAAAAAATAAGGTGGAGATGGCAGAGGAAGACACCAGATATTGACCTCTGGCTTCCAAATACACATATGTGAACCTTTCCACACATGCATGCACAGACTCAAAAATATCAATAAATTAATGATCTAAGTGTATTAAATAAAAGGAAAACAGTGGCAGAGTAAAGAGATTAAGGTAAGTAAGCCTAAAAAAGCTATGCGATACAAACATTAATCAAAAGAAAGCAAGGGAGCTATAGTGCCATCAGAAAAAGCACTTTATAGAGCTAAGGAGATGGCCAGATATAGATGACATGTTGTCCAAGTATGAAAGGCTCAATCTACCAAGATGTAACAATTCTACGTATATGTGCTCCAAATAACAGACTTGTGAAATATGACAGGACGAAAAGGAGAAATAAACAAATCCACAATACAGCCAGGAACTCTCTAGCAACACTCTCAAAAATCAGCAGATTAACTAGATAGAAAATATACACAGGAATGCAGATTATCAAAGCAGATATAATTAACTTTTATAAACACTCCAGTAACAAAATTCACATTCTTTCAAATGCCCATAAAATACATATCCACACTGGGCACATTTTGGGCCATAAAAAAATCGTAACTAGTTTATATGAATTGAAACCATAGAGAGTATGCTCCCTGACTATCAGGGAATCAAACTACAAATAAATTAAAAATATGAGTAAAGTGGCTTTCTGGACATGTGGAAATTAAGGAGATAGTAAGTGAGTTGGAAAGAAGTGACCAAGGCAACATGTGGAGATTTATGAGATAAAGCTACGCAACGCTGGGGGTGAAATGTTCTGTTCTGATTGTTTCCATTATGAAAGAGGGAAATTCCCACATTAATGGGCTTAAACTCCCAGCAAATAATAAAAAGGGAAAAACACATACCAGATAATGTAGAAAAAGAGCAAAGCAGAACAAACAAACAAGGAACCAACAAAATTGCAAAATTAGAGGACATCAAGGAAACAAACAAACAAAAGAAGTTAATTAGAATAAATCTCTAGTAGAAACTGGTAAGTTGGAACTGGATAAGGAGGTGACGCAGGTGTCATTCACATGAGTCAAAAGGCAACTAAGAGCTCAATGAAGGAGCCACACACATGGACGTGATCATTTAGGTGACGGGGACAGGCTGCTTACCAGAAGACCACATGTTGCTACAACTTGCCAAGCAAGAAACAGATCAGCTGAATGGTGCTGTAACTAGTAAGGAAACAGTTTAAAACATTTCCTGGCCCACAAGATTTCACTGGAGAATTCTGCTGAATACTTACAATCTCTTAGGAAGAGAGGTAAGTGGAGGACTACTTGCTAATTCTTTTAAGGCATTATCAATCTGATATTTTGAACCAAGACAGCTCAAGATTGATAACGTCAATATTCTTCAGGAGCATAACAAGACAAATGGGTGGTGAGACTGTAGAACAAATGGAATTCTCTTACATTGCTGGTAGGCGTGTCAGTTGGCACAACCATTCTGAAAAACTGCTTTGAGACGGTCTATCAAAGCTGTCTTTCATTCACACTTCTGGACAAAGACTTGATTGGAATGTTCCCATATACTCAGCGTTCTCAATATTCTAACGGCTGCAAACTCCCCAAGCCCAGCAGAGAACCATGTAAATGGTGGCCTCTACATAATGAAATATGATAAAGAGAGGTCAGTGATTAAACCGAATGCATAGACAAATGTGTGTGTGTATCTTACACCAACAGTGCTGAGTGAAGGGCGCCAAGGGTGTATATGATAAAAAGGTGAAAACTAAGTAAAATCAACCTGTGATGTTAAAAAGTAAGCATTAGGATGGCAACCAGAAGGGAATGTAGGGATGTCTAGGCGGCTGGTCATATCTGCGTCTCCTTCTGGGTACTGGGTACATGGGTACTTGCTTCATGAATGACTCAACAAACAGATGTTTACTAGGGTATGTGTATTTTTCTCTATGAACGCCGTAACCAGTTATAAGTTGATACTATCAATGTATTATTTATCATTTATAAAGATTTTTATCTGTCTTTGAGATCTTGTCTAGATTGCTTTCTAATTCACAGTCTCACGAACCTTTTGTTTCAGTCTCCCTAGAATTTGCGATCAAAGACCACCACGACTATGCCCAGCAAACAATGAAAGAGTCAATCTGTCAAGACACAGCAATCATCTCGAATATAATAAAACATAAAAAGATGCCTACTAGATCTGATGATATGAAGATGACAGGTGAATCTCTGTTTTGAGGAACTGGAAGACTTGGGGGTCTGTGATGGGTAACGGTCATCATCCGGCTGCTTGGATTTAGAACCCTCTAGGACACACACTCTTGGGGCATGTCTTGGATATTCCCAGAGAGGTTTAACTGTAGAGTGGACAGTTAAATGCACCTAAATGTGGGTGCATCATCCCCTGGCCCCGGATCCTGGACACAGGGCAGAGGCAAAAGGGGGACCGTGTGGCAACAGCACTTCTTTCTCTCTGCTTCCTGACTGTGGCAGCTGTGTGGCCAGCTGCCCCATGCTCTCACCGCCATGACTGCCCCATCACGATGGACTGCGGACCCTCAATACATGGGCCAAAATAAACCATTTCCTTGAGTTGTTTCAGAAGTCATTTTTTAGTTCACAACAAGAAAAGTAACTAATACAGGGATCTAGCATTCGTTTCATTTTTACAGGGAACACTGAGCTATGCTGGAGTCAAGAAGCTGGGTCCAATGTCAATGATCCCCCCAAAGTCTAGCATGGATCACAGGCACTAGGACCCTTAGAGGCAAGGGATTAACAGTCATAATAGTGTTCCCATAGTAAAGGGCTCTGGGCAATGCCACTGAGTCCTTATGCCTCACTAGAGTGGAACTCAGAGTAAAGTTTGACATTCACACTAAAGGATGGTCCAGGGAATGGGAGGGGGGAAGGAGGAGGCACTAGGAGAAGGGAAGAGAGGGGGGTGAAAGGAAGGGGAAAAGCGGGACAGGGTGCAAGGGGGACCAGGGTACCTATTAAGCTTGCACGATTGGGAAAAAATAATAATAAAAAAAGAAGCTGGGTCAATACTGTACAGCTACTCAGGAGCAGATAAGGGATCTGAACGCAGAGTGCGGGCTGCAGTGCTCTTATCACCGGTCTGCTGTCCTCATCCTCAAGAGGCAACAAGCAGAAAAGGCAGGAGTAGCAGGAGCGTTCACCCGCGCAGGAGTCTGAGGCTTGCTCCCGAGGGGAGCATGCAACCCCCACAGTGCCTACATCCTCCTCTCATCACAGCGGACGTACAGCCGGCTCGACCAGTATTTACAAAGACAACCAGGCTGCACTCAGAATACGGAGGCACAGAAGCAAGCAATACCTTCCTGAAAGATTTCCAGGAAAGGGATAAGCTCCGATTTTACCTGGAAACATCAGTAATGATAAATGTTCCATCATCTTACAGTGTCAGAGAAATGAAGAATGTTATACATAAGGCTATATTTTTTGGAGGGAGAAAATCTTATTTTGGTCCAGGAAATAAAACATGCTATAACAGTTTTTTTTTTTTTTAAGGTAGGGGAAATCATGATTTTGTGATTAGACCAGGGTATAATTACAGGCCCAAATTGGACAACTTAATATAATTAGTTTTGAAAAATTAAATTATCACATGCAAAACCACTGTCTGGAGCCTTATCTATGAGACAGTTTTACTGTATAACAATCATTCATTCTGACAGTTCCTTTTGCAAAAACAGGAAGATGTATACAGGAGCTAAATGCAAGAATAAAGGATCTGCCTTGCATATTCAAACACAGGGCTACCAATGGCTGGAGACTGGAAGGGAGCAGCTAATAAAGTAAGTGATTTAGTTGACTTTAGAGAATGTGTATTGTACAATATTGGTAATGAGTTTTTTAATTGAGTTTTCATTGGAAGCGTTCCCTGAAAATAGGTCTAGAAACTATTTAGTCTGTAAATCCCTTTTGCAATATAAACTATACACAAATTACATGCTTGACAATGTTTAACCCCTTCCTGTACCTATCTGAGTTTCTCAGGGGTATAAAACGGAATGAGATGAAATCACTTTCTTTTCATCACATAGATAAGAAAACAAAATTAGGAGTTCTACCTTTCTCTGATTCCTATATTCATGGAGTCTTTCTTACACCCTCATGCCCCAACAGATCTCACAAGGAGATCAGCAAAACTTCTATGACTCCATCCCCCATGTCCATATTCCCTCAAAAAGGCTGCCTATCACTTTTCTTTTGACTTTTATTTCTCCTCCACGTTCTCTTTATAAACATTCTATTTGCATGTCTAGACAGCAAATCCCCTACACAGCATTTCATGATACCTTTGAATTAAGTTCACTATTCCAAAATCAATTGAGTGGCACGTGTGTCTAATGTTATATGTAAAACTGACATGAAGAAGAGAACTCTCTAAACTGTCTTTCTATTCATCCCGTTCATCCATGTTTGACAACCTACAACACAAGGGATGAGCAAAAGGAAAGAGAAATGTAGGAAAACCTGTCTTCAGTGTTTTTAAATGTGCTTTAAAATACAAACATTTTCTGAAATGCAGAAGTGAAAGTGATGAATGGTAAGTGGGTGTTTTTTCTCCTTAACTGACTGATCAGAAGACTATTTATAACCCCCTGACGGATGTCTCAGGCTGATAAATCAACACGGAGGGAGACTATTTCAAACACATTTATCATTTAAGACAAACAGCCTAGACCGGGCGTGATTATTTTTTATTCATCATTTTAGCTTACCTCTACGCTCGCTTCTTCTCATTGTTAATACTATCTGTATAAGACTTCTCAATATTTAATGTTACAGCTTTCCTCCTGCATGCTGATGAGGCGAAGGTCACATGTTTCATCTGGAGAAGGCTAGTTAGCCTTGCAGAAAGAAGAAAAAGGCTCCATTTCTCAGGGAAGCCTGATCCTATCGGCTTCATTATAAATGCTATTGCTGGTCTCTACACACCACTTAAAAATATCACAGCATTAATGTATCAGCATAAATTGAGGCCAGGGTGTCTTAACAGATTCACCCAACTACACAGAAATTCAGGAGTAGCAGCTAAATACCCGGCATTGGAGAATATCATAATCAGCACTTCTATGACTCAGTTTTCCCTATTCCTGTCCATCAAGTGAGGGCTGTCTAGACTGTTTCAACCACAGGAGAACAATATATAACAGCACATCTTACCTGTTCACTCTCTTCATCATCACTACTCAGCTTAAGGTCATCTTCAAGCATTCTGAAAGAACAAAGAAGTACATCCTTAGCAGAGTTAAAAATAACCCAATAGAAACTATCAACTTTTCAAGAGCAAAAATTCCAGCAATGTTTATTTGATCTCTATTTTTTCTTTACCTTTTAAGTGCTTTTTCTCTGGGATACTTAGGAAACAGAAGACAGTCCCTGTGACTCACGACAGTCACAGTTCAAGATAGGGATATTCTGAGTATGATGACTTAAACTAACAGAACAAAAGAGGCTACACCCTGAGAAATTCATTGTATCTATCTATCTATCTATCTATCTATCTATCTATCTATCTATCTATCTATCTATCTATCTATCTATCTATCCTATCCATCCACCCACCCACCCATCCACGCATCCATCCATCTATGCATCCATCCATCCGTCCGTCCTATCATTTCATATTTGTGTATACAAGACAGCACTTGAGTATGTGTACCTGTGGAGGCCCAAGCGTGACAGTGGGAATCATCATGGATTGCTCTGCCTCCTAATTGCTTTGCTTCCCAGACTTTGTCTTCTGGGGCCAGAATTGCAGGCTGCTGCCATTTTTACTTGGGATCTGGGAATCCAAATTCAGGTCCTTTTGCTTTGAGTCAAACTACCATTGCAGTGGGGACTGCTCCCAAGCATGCAGATGCTGAGTGTTTTGAGTGGGTAGTCTTGTCAGGGGGGTGGGGCAAGGGAGGGAGAAACATACACAGTCAACACAAACAATCTCCTTGTGGTCAGATGGAAGTCATGCCGAAGATGATTGAGAAATTAATCTTCACATGGACACCTGTATTGATATTTGAAGGTCCCCATAACCCAGAGTAGGAAACTCCAACACGGCAGGAAGTAAGGGATTGTAGCAATGCTGACAACCAACCAGGAACTTGTCACTGCACGAGACCAACAGTGCTGAAAATCACCGTGATGCAAAAACAGCACGTGAGATTCTCTTAAAGCAGAGCATGCAACTTATTTTGTTTAAGAGCATGCGAAAAGTATTGTTTTGGCTTGAAGTGCTCCTCCAGAGTGTATGTTTTTAGAAAGCTAGTTCTCAAACTCTTAGGTTGATGGTACTTTGTGAGGTGATTTGTGCCAGGTGAATCTGTGAGGGAGACCCCAGTTACAGGTGCTGGCTGGCATGTGTGCCCGGCTTTCCTACACAATGATTCAGTGAGAAGCTCCTCACTGGACACAGCGTCGAGCTATTGGACTTTCAGACACCAGAACTGGAAGTCAAATAAACGTCCTCGATTCTTTATGAATTGTCATAGGTGTTTCATTTTTAACAATAGAAAACAGACTAGTACGTGTGCTGATATGTAGGTTCACACCTGCTTGAATCTCATCCTTTTTCTCATATCCCCAGATCCCAGACAAGTTGTACTTCTGGGCCTTGAAGTTTATCATTTTTATAATGGGACCTATCTGTCTTTGCTAGAAGTCAGATATCCACTTTACCTTTGTGGATAATAATCACTCCACTGAATTTACCTATCTCAATAAAAAAGAATGTGCATTTCTAGCTGTAACTAAGGACCACTTGTATTTTAGTCTATTTCTTATTGCTATAAGAAAACGCCCAACGCTGAGTCTGAGTGCTTCTGCTATGTTCTGGTGGCCACCAGCAGATCCTCTTCGCCCAACTTATGAAATACAGTGCTTGTTGCCTCTCACAAACTCTAATACGGTTTAATGTGCACAAAGTTCTCCATCTTTAATGCTGAATATATCAATGTGACCTCTTAGCACAAGGAAGATGGAAAGTATTCTGATGTCACAAGTAAGCAATGAAACATCAGGTTAAAGAAGAAAAGAGAAAAATTATGATACCCACAGGACTCTAGCACCCGACTGTATCTGGCATATGGTGGGCAGATTGCAAGTTGTGGTTGTCTCTAAACGAACACACACCTGGCATAAGTGTACTCCTGACCCACCACCGAGCTTTTACAATGCTTTTATCATTTGTCTATTTCTAAAAGGAAATAGATGGGCAAAAGCATATTAAACAGTAGAACTAAAAACACTAGATCAAGAGTAAAGAGAGTGCAAACTAAGGCATAATTAGGCCCCTAGATAGGGGATGCAGATGAGTGATTTTGTTTTTGAACAAGAATGGCAAATACTGATGCTTTGATGTGCCAAGGACAGTTTGGGACGGACCACCTGCACATAAGCATGAGCTCTGGGCTTTGGCATCATGCCTGGCTCACAAAGGCATCCTTCCTTCTCTGCAGCCAGAGTGCCTCTCCAAGCCTGCAGACAGAGGATACCCACCCGCCCATCCACCCAGGGCCACTCCTTTCCATGTCCCCCCAAGTATCTTTGTTATGGTTATTCAGCAGAGATCAGAGGTGGTCTTTGGTGAAGTGATTAAACCAGAAAGGCTCTGATCTATCAGTTAGGACATCTTTGTTTCTTGCTTGTTTGGTATTGATGGGCTCCAAATTTCGTGGCATTATTGGGAGGTGATAGAAACTTTGGGAGTGGGGTCTTCGCTGGAGAAAACGGGTCACTAGGAGTGTGCTTTTGAAGAGCATATCTTGTCTCTTGCTTCTGATCCTTCTCTGTCTGGGTGTCCTGGCCTCTGTCTCACACTCCGGACACCATGGTATTTCTACCTTGCCTCAGGCCCAAACCCACTGAGCAATGAAACCAGCTGAGTGTGAAGTGAAACGTCTTCACTGCGAGGCAAAACACAACTTTTAAAATTATTCCTCACAAGAGTAAAGAGAGTGCAAACTAAGGCGTAACTAGGCCCCTGGCTAGGGGATGCAGAGGAGTGGTTTTGTTTTTGAACAAGAATGGCAAATGTGCATTTCTAGCTCAGGAGCAAAAATGAAAGCCCACTGGCACCTCTTTCCTTTCACGTTCTCTCAGAGCCCACCTGGACCAGTGAACCCCAGACTCTTAGCAACAGCTCTTAATGTTGCACTAGAACATGACTTCTTTCGGTGCAGACAGCGGAGTGCAAGAATCAGAGGGGGACCCTGGGGTCACAGTGCTGAGGAGGATGCACCAGTGGAACAGTCTGATACCTGACACACTCCTTCGAAGAAGGACGTGGCGCAGGTATAGTCAGCCAATGCTGAACTTACTAACACGGTCCCTACTTCACACACACACACACACACACACACACACACACACACACACATACGCACTCACACACAATCACAAGTGCTACACAGCATCAGACAATACTGCAAAGCCACCATGTAGCTGTAGCTTGGGGTGTCCCTGACAGCAATTTAATTGTTCTTGGGGTGTTTGCATTGCAAGATCCAGCTTTCTCAGCACTTCTCTCTAGCCTCAATTTTGAAAGTTTTCTATGGTACATTAATGGCTTTGCCGTCAGTAAAGCTGATCCAACCAACAACTCCTGGATGTGTCACCAACCAACCACTGACTCTCCCAGCAGCAAAGCCTCCCTCTCCCAGTACTGGGCTGATTGGCATGCTTTCTGTCCTTGGTAGACTTAAAAGCCAATAATAAATAAATAAATAAATAAATAAATAGCCTAAAAGGAATAAAAATGACTTGGGTTTCAGGATTCATTATATCTTTTTTTTTCTAAGCTTGCTTAATCTATGCAAGTTTCTTAAATATCCTAAAATTCTGTTTCCTTATGGGTAGAAAAGAATGCACTTGTCTCTTGATATTCTTGAGGGTCTGGTGCCTGGATGTCCCTCTGATACTAAAATCTGTGTGATATAACATTTGCCCATACCTACTCATATCCTTTCACATAATTTAAATAGTGAATACATATAAAACCTAATACATTATACCCTATTGTATAAGGAATAACGGCCCCCCAAGTACACATATTCAAATAAATGATTTTGCCAAATAGTTTTGATATATAGTCTGTGTGTGTGTGTGTGTGTGCGCGCGTGTGTGTACACAAGAGGGCACCTGGTGGTGAGCGCCTATGGAGGCTCAAGGGTGACATCAGGAATCATCCTGGATTGTTCTACCTCGTTGTTTTGCTCTGGAGTTTCCTAGGTTCTGCCTTCCAGGGTGGTATTGCAGATTGTTGCCATATTTGCCTGGCATTTTTAACATGGGATCTAGGGACCTGAATTCAGTTTTTTTTGGCTTGTTAAGCAAAGGTCGTAACCACTGAGCCATCTCGCCTGGCAGAGGTCAGAAAGTTCTGAGTCACCCGCTGAGTGGGCTCATGCTTGCATGCAGGGGAAGAGAGTCAGCAGAGAGAAGGGTGAAGTGGAAGTGTCAGAGTCCTAAAGAGGACACTGCACACACACACACACACACACACACACACACACACACACGCACGTGTGCGCGCCTGGCTGTCGCTTGTCACATGGTCTCAGACAGACCTTTGCCAGTCGCGATGAATGGAAAGAAACCCACCGCATGAGCAGGAGGTTGTGGACACGTGTGCTTTCTCCAGGGCTCGCTGAGGAGTGTGCAAGCTTCCACAGCGAAGCACTGTCCCAGGGGCTGGGTCCTCTCCACCCAGGGGTGAGGTCAGGACTGCCATTGGATCCATTTCTCAGTGCTTCAGAATTGTGTCACTGGGTGCATATGATCCTAGCTGAACCAACTGCTTCACTACAAGGCCAACTCGATATCCTTAGAAGTGGGAGGAGTCGGATATGACCTTTACAACTGAACATTTGGTTATTCAGCTTTCCTGTGGTTGTTTTCTTGATGGAGGAAGAGAATTATCCAAATTAGAGCTGACGCTCACTTTTCTGAGACCCCAAATGTTTCAGGAGGCAGCAGGAATAACCTGCTGTAACATGTGCCCACTGTTCCCCACAGGGCCAACCCTACCTTAATTCAGCTGTTCTACAAGGTGGGGCTTTTAATTGACAGAGTTTCCCTGAGTCATTGGTCACTTGGGGCTTTCGAAGACCCTTCTGTCCTTTAAAGTTCATTTCATTTTGTTCCACCTGAACTGCTTTTTTTTTTATTTAGATCTGAGTTTTAATTGGGCTTCTCGATTTTCAGATTTGTTTTTTTTCCATAGCAGGTGCTGCTACTATTTCCACTTATCTGAGATTTAGAGCTGGAGACATGTTTATGAATCTTCACTAAGCATATTCATATATGCAAATATCCATGCTAGCTATTAGTATTGCAGGATGGGATGGCCTATTTGTTATGCAGGCCCACCCCTCTGTGGGCAAGCAGTCCTCTCACTTGGAACACGTGCAGGAACATTAGGCAGCTCGATTAATTCTTTGTGAAGTCTTCTGCTTTGTCAGGGCTGGTGCTACCACCTGCCTGGGGTTATTCTCATTAGCAAGTACCGGTGCCTTCCTCTGCAGATACTTGGAAAATCTCTGCTTGGGGCGTTTCAGTGAACTGGGAACCCAGAAGGTTACAGTAGCTCGCGGGAGGTTGGTGACGAATACATGGATAAAATAACTCAGTCTGGAGGTAAATGGAGAAATCAGGATGAAGAATAAGCTAACAATACCCAGTTTTCCTGTTTTCTGATGCAGGTATCTTTACATCTTTTGGAGCAATTTTGGTTCACAGTGAGACAGTATTTGCTCACACAGATGTCCTTCCTAGGACCTGTGTCATCAGTGATATCGTGACCTGCTTCTGCCACGCTCATTCTGGAGTCTGTTTGTCTGTTTGCTAACTTAGTTTCCTTAGGAAAAATAGTTTCTGATGGTCTCTCTTCCCACTTACTGAGTTCGCTGCCACACACGCCCATTTTCTTTCAGTGACCATGTCTCATTTCTTTGCGTAATAAAGTCATTCTCATTTTGGAAACTTGGCAAATCCTAGTGAGATACAAGGATGGTGTGTGCATCCTTTCCTGACAGTACCTATCTCTGTACATTTAGAATAGATAGAAACCACAGGAGAATGAGAATCACTGTGGAGGAAGTTGTCAGAGCTGGAGGAAGGTTTTGAAATGGTCAGCATTTCAGTCTGAATTGTGTCACTAATGAGCTTTGGGAACTTTGGGAAATCTTGTACTCTCTCTGGATATACTTTCCATATTGCGGACAAGGATGAAATGATCTTGCATATTCCTGTGCTGCTCTGAACTCATGGACTCTTTTGCTTTGATGAATGGTTACAAAAGCCCAGGAAGACTGCTAGAGAAGAAGGCAAGGCGATAATCTCATATGATGGACAGTAAACCAAGTTGTAACTTGGTGCCAAGAGCCCACGTGGGCCAGGAGCTACGAGCTTTACATGTGCCAGGTGAGGTGGCCCAAACTGTGGTTCTGATAATTAAATAGAAGAGGGACATGGAAGTGTCTTCAGACAGCAGACAGCTACACAAACATAAAGAGTCTTGTACCTTTATTGAGAATTTTCCTAGGCAATCTGGTGGGCAGGAGAGAATCTCACCTTTAGCTCTAATCATAAATCTTTAATGCTAAAGAGGTTTCTTTGGGACTAGAAATAAAAACAATTTTCTGAAATGGGAAATGGTACCAGTTTCCCAAATGGATGCAAGTTTTCTTTGCTCTTATAAACTACCTAATTGTCTTTAGGTAGTCTTTAAAATTTTTTTATATAGTGAAATAAAGTCTCTACGTTTACATCTAATGGATTTTGGGTAGTTAAAAAAAGGTTCATTTTTTTTTTCTCAAAAAAAAGGAGGATCTAAAAATAAAAGCAGATGATCAGTAAGTGTTCCTTTCAATACATGTAGAAAAAATGCTTAATAAAATTTAACACTCTCTCATGCTAGGAACACAAGCAAACAAACAGATGAAACTCAGTAGGCCATACATGCAAAAAGATGGGAAAGCACCTGTAGGAAATTGATTGGGGAGAGAAAGAAAGATGAGATCAGATAGTAGGGGGTCAAAAATGACGTAATTGATACGTCCCCAGATGTTTCATTCTACTCATGTACGAAACTGTGAAAGAAAAAAAATTAAAAATCACTTAAAATGCAAGTATTTAAAAATCATGGATTATATTTCATGGCTAAAAACCAACATGCTGTAAAAAATACTCAGCAAACTAGATAAAGAAGAGAGATATTCAACACATTAGAAGCCATATGGAACAAGCCCTCCTCTAACATACTCAATCAACAGTGCAAACTGAAAGATTTTCCTCTATGATCAGAAGCAAGATGGGAATATGCACTCTAGCCACTTCTAGTCAACAGAGTACTGGAAATTTTATTTGGAGCAACTGGATAAGAAAAAGAAATGAGATACCCAAGCTAGAAAGGAAGAGGCAAAACTCCTTGTTTGCTGGTTACATAATGTGACTTGATTCCGCCCAGAAAGTCCTTAGAACAAATAAATGGATCGTGGTAACGAATCATGCCACGGTGAGGAAACCAGCAGAGTAGCTTACCAAGGCCCCTACGGAGCGTTTATTAAGTTCTCTGGACTTGTTACAGGGTATTACCAGAAGTCTGTGTTCTTTTGAAAATTCTACTTCTGCATGATCCTTCAATTCTATCAAAAGAAACAACTTGTTCTTTAAGTCCGCCGTGAAGAGACATTTAGAAAAAGCATGAAATCACCATTTACTCTTGAAGGTAATGAGCAGTAAGCTAGCTAGCTTGGGGAAGGAAATCATCTCTGCAGCACAGGAGATATAAACAATACAAATAAAATAAAGCCTTCATGCCAATATTTTAACAAGAGGTAATTACCCTAGCATGAAGATTTACCTATTAATCCACTGAAAATAGTTCATACTTTTTTGTTGTTGTTGTTTTCAAATCATTTAGTAGGCTAAATGTACTAGCTTGCCTGTCTGAGGTGAGCAGATTTTGACAGTGCTGTAGGGGAACAAACACATCTTAGGGAACACATCTTACAGCTTCTAGGTTATGTAGGAAGCTCGTAGGCCACTCAGGAGTGAAGGTTATGCTAGTTTTGAACTTGAACAAGAATCACTTGGGTTGTTAAAAAGAATCACCTGATTGTTGAGAATACCCCAATGGGTTCTGATTCAGTAGTTTTGTGGTGGGTTCTCTAAAGTATGTACAACTAATTAATACGTCCCCAGATGTTTCAGTCTGTTGGTCCAGGGATCGTGTTTTAAGAACGACCCTAGAGACTAACTTCGTGACCTCCAGAGTGTGTTACATTTATACCAGTGATTGAAAACTAGTGATTGAAAACAGTCTTTAACAAGGTCCCCACTGCTGCCTATGAAGGTATTTGAGACTCTGACGTGACCCTGGTTACATTGTTTGCATTTCACTACCCTATAAGGTAGGATCCTAATGACAATTGAGAATCCCTACTTCCATATTTGCTTATTCCATTGACCAACTTTAACGTCACTGGAATACAAGTTCCAAAAAGACCATGTTCCAGTCCTCCAAGAGAAGGTTGTAGGAGACAGAAATCTCCATACAATGATTTAACAAGGTAGGATCAGTACTAGGATAGAGGAGGTGTCCCTGGAAGAGCGCAAATCTGAGCTGTCTTGAAGGCTTTATAGGAACCAGGGAAAGGCAGCCAGCTGCCCCAAAGGACTACAGTCCCCCCAAACAAGGCAATGGTAAATATGAAATGCCGCAGGGGGAAGGAGGAGGAAGAGGAGGAGGAGGAGGAGGAGGAATGGAGGTAGTTTATTTTCGTCTGACTGATCTTTCCTAGTTTTCCCCATCTCTTTCCTGCTCTCCCTTTCTTTTAATACACACGTGGACTTGAAGGTACAATGTAGCTCAGTGGTGGAGTAAGAGCTTAACATTCGTAGGACGCTGAGGTTGAGTCTGAATTGATGAAAATGCACGTGTCTACACACACACACACACACACACACACACACACACACACACACACACACACACACAGAGCCATCAAAGCTTTCTACATAGGAAACAAGTATTCAGTTAAATCTCCCTCTTCTGTCCTTGTCTTCACTGAACATCTCTCCTCTTGTCCTCCGTCGCCACCACCGTTTGCAATTTCTTATATTATTTAAGAGTTTTCTCTATGTGTTGACCAGTCACCGTGGATGAAGAACTTTGGACCCGTCAGAGTAAATACAGGAGCGTCCCTATGTAGCGATCAATGCTCACTGGTCTTTCGTAATCTGTGGTGTAGGCAAGAGTCATCCCTGTCTCCGCCTCCTGATACTCACCATCCCTTTTCCCAAGTGTTGGGCTATCCTGTGATTTGCCTGTATTAAAGAGCATATGACAAGATGAATGGAAATTGCTGGGGGCTAGGTGACCTGTGCTGGGTGGCATGGAAACTATGTTGCTCCTCTCATAGCTTGGTGATGAATGTGCCAAGGACATGGCTATTCTAGGAAGTCTCCACACAAGGAAATGCAACCAGGGATCTTGCCCTAATAGTTGAGAAAGAACCTCTTCCTGCCAGTACTGCACAAGGGTGAGCTTGAAGTAGTCAAGGTCTGGGCTGACCACAATGTTCAGTTTGTGGCACGTAGACCCGGAAGACCCAGCTAAGCCACACTGAGATTCTTAATACACAAAACAGTGACATACTGGATGCTGTTTTGAGCTCCTCAGTTGTGAGATAATTAGTTGACCATCAACAAGCAATTGATATACCGGCAGAGAGCATTAAATATTTAGTGTGTCACTTTTTCGAGTGACTTGTATCTGTCACTGAGCTGTCCAACGGAAGCATATTGTGGGCCAGATTGTTAATGTGACATTTTCTAATGGTGATATTAAAAAAGTAAAAATAAATAGGTGCGATTAGCATTCAAAATATGTTCTATTTACACCAAATACATCATTTCCACATGACAAACATGTTTCAGGTGCTGAACAGCTATGAATGGCTAATGGCTTCCTCTTCTGGATAATTGAAAGCTCAAATCTTTTGATAGAAAGGCGAGGAAACTTTTCAAATTCGCAGGTTTTCTATTTCTGGCTTACACTGAGTCCTTAGTCCTTCTGCCTCTTTTGGGTGGCAAACTCTTTCACACTTCCTGTCTCATAAGGGGAAGTGAAGACTTTCAAAACTTAAAGAGTGTGGTCACTGAAAGAGGAGAGACAGGAGGCGCCGGCCACAAAAATGACTCTAGGTGTACACTCTACGGGCTCTTCCCACTGGGTGTCAGTCAGGTACTAGAGGCTCCCGGTGTCTGGGTCAAGCAAGCCGAAAGTCCAACCAGGAAACTTAGGCACTCCACAGCACACCTGCACACCCTGAAGGGCTGAAAAGCAGAAACCCACAGCCAGCAGCGAGTGGCCCGCACAGGGGTAGGCTTTGGGTAGTGGACCCAGAGGTCATCTCTTAGGAAAACACAGCAGCGGGCAGTCTAGTAAACACATCTTGTAAAACTCTGAGGAACTAGCAAGGGAAGACTTCACGCTTGTCACTCCTGATGTGATCTTCTGCCGGTGTCTCTTGGATGTAGTAAAGAGACGCAGTAAAACACTGAAGTGATTTCAGATTTCTTTCTTGTTTTTTTTTTTTCACTGTGTATTATTTTCCTCCGAAGCTTGAAAATTGTTCCTTTCACTTGGGATTACAATTCCACCTGGCTGGAGCTAATAACCCCAAAGGATCTCTTTGATGAGAAGATGAGAGTTATGGGCCTTCTTCCCACAGCTCTTCGTGGTTCGTGTGATGGTAAAAACAGGAACATGCTCCATCTCTTCCATTTACAACAGTGCAGACCACGGTGATGAGGCTGCGTTCTCTGAACACATTAGACTTTTAAATTGCTTCCTCCTGGAAGAATTACAAGTGAAAGAGCACTGCCCGTGCCTATCATTCCTATTAAAAGATGACAGAGGCTGAGAAACAGTACTTCATCAGGACACGATTTCTCTCAGAAGATGTTTTCTAAATTCCTGTCTTTGTTACAAGGACTCCTAGAAAATTAGTTTCTGAACTCAATGTTCCTGGTATTAAAGGGTTGAGTTTCTAAAGCCGAATGAATGCAAGCACAGTGTATAAAAGAATATGATCCTTTTCCGAGTAGACAAGAGGAGAGTTCCGAGGGTCCAAGCTGGAGACATAAAGTGCCCTTGGCAGTACAGATCTAATGATGGACATTTCTTTACTTGAACCCCTCAAAGGAGAATCTGTCCCTAATCAGAAGGGGAAGGACATATGGCATATTCATTTGGCTTGAGTCTCTGATGCTGAACGTTAATTACCTGCCAGTTAATTAGTAAGTGGGCTGCCTATTCTGATTGCTAACTATTGGTTTGCTTATTTAATTGGTAACTTTTGATGGTATGAACGCATTTGCTTCAGAAAGGTCATACACACTTAAGATTTGTTCTTTGGTTTGAAATATCATCTCTTGAAATTTTTTGACTGTTGTTATTGACATGTTAATGGCTAAGAGAGTCCCCAATTAGGGGACTTATTTGAAACAGATAAACTCTTAGAATAAGGAAGAAGACCATGTATAATTTCCTAATTAACAAGTTCACGCACTTAAGCAATTCCATGCTGCCTAAGAATGACGTAACACGGTCATTACTAAGCTTTACCACATGTCGGAATCACTTAGGAATCTTTTAAAAATACTGATGCTGGTTTCCACCCTGTCTGTATACTTTGATTTATTAAGTTTGGGGTGTAAGGTGGGTGTCCATATTTTTTAAATGTTCTCTTAGTGATTCTGAATCTTACCAGGGCTTAAGAACCACGATAAACATGGAAAAATGAATTATGCCAGGGAAGCTGAAGGTCAGGTCAGCTCCTTATCTCTAAGGTTTATCTCATCCACCATCTGATGCATTTTAGAATTCTTCCGCTGGTGTTTTATGGAACCATGAGTAGTGACTGGGGAATGTAAGGCCATTTCCTGGCCTGTTCTTCAGTCTCTTGGAGGAAAAACTCTATGTTTGGATTCTTGCACCTTTCAAGCCTTCTGAAGTCCTTAAACTTGATTCAAGACCACATAACAAGTGTGCTGAGTTTCAAGACTCAACATCATTCCCCGTGTGCAGGGGCTGGAAGCCTAGGAACTACATTTCCCAGAACCTCTCACTAGCAAGGGCTTGGAAGGACAAAGAGCAACAGAAGCACCTTGTTATTGGGGCAGTGATACACTAGTGAAGAGGCTTCTGCAAAGGATGTGAACACTGCTGAGTGACAAACACATGTGAATGTGGCAGGCATCTGAGCATACTGCTAGCAGTTTTGCATTTACTGATTCCCCTGAAATGAGTTTCTGATTACTGACTTTCCATCAGCTCCTAGCCTTTTAATGCGTTTGGAGGCTACCAATTCTCTAGTTAAATGTTTTTCTACTAGACATACCTAGAATGCCTCCTCATCTCCATATTAAACTCCACCCACAGGCATAATCACAGCATGGACTTGGGAATCGCAAGTGTGACTGACTTATTCATATCCAGTTTCATGTCCTTATCTAATGAATTTAAAATTGCTCTGTCTCAGCTTCCCTATCAAGGCCACAGTAGCAAGTTCAAGGCCAATTTGGAATATAGGAGAAACGATTCCCTCACATCCTCACCCTACAAAACCACAAAACCAACCAACCAACCAACCAACCAACCAACCAACCAACCAACCAACCAACAGCACTTCATCAAAGAATTTTAACAACTTCATCCTCTATAGTGAATTGCTAGAATATCCCACTGGTTCTTGAGACATGAAGGGGACTGAATAGCTGGATGATCCCACTGCATAGCCAGATGACGGGGACAGGACCAGACTGGACCCTGCCAAGACAGAGCCGCCAAGCAATGTGGTTCCAGGAATTCACACCCTCAGCCCTTTCTGCTTCTTGGGAACCAGAGGCTTCTCTACTGCTCCACTCATCCTCTCTGCTGCAAATGTAACAAGCCGATCATTGAAATGTAAAGAGGAGAAAATGACTTTTATGTTCCATATTAAAGAAAAAGCATCCTATTAGCTATTCATTGGACTTGGAGATTGGTATATGATCTTCCAACTACGGCATTTCCATGCATTTGGCTTTAATGCTACCACTTTTGTAATGTGTTGCACATTACAGCTGATACTTCCAGAATTTTCCATTATAAAACTAATCCAGGTGGTCTGAATATATAAATTATACAACCACAATCTCAAAAAAAAAGCGCCTCATATGTATTAGAACTAATTCAGCACTTCCCCCCCCCAAGTGAATAGGTTGAAAATTAGTCCGGGTATATGAACTGTTTTAAACTCGTTTTCAGATATGTACAACTGGCTTCTGCCATGGGGAACATGATTACCCAGTCAATGTGAACTGCCTGCCATCAATTACATCCTTGTGGGGGTTGTTTTGCTCATGGTAATACAGTTGTGCTGGACGATCTATGTAAATTAAGCTTTGTTATAACTATTACTGGATGAGGGCCTCCCGGACGTGACATGTGACCACTTCTTCCAGGTATCAATTCCACAGAGCCGACTGCATCTGGCATCTGTGGATTACAGTTTCAGGAGTCTGCAGGCTGTGTTTTTTTTTTTTTTTTTTTATCATCCTCAGCAAAATACCTCGAATGGCATGGACAATTTAAACTTCTACTTTGATGTGCCTCCACCTTGATATTTCTGAAACTGGAATCTATGGCCTGCCCCCCCAAACACTGAATCCTGTATCCAGGTCAGCAATTGCCCCCACCCTTTTTGGCACCAACACATTTTTTTCTGTGACTACCCCTCCTCCCACAGAAAGGAAAACTAGTGATGTTTGTTCTGAGTCTCAAACTTTCTCTAGAACCCTTCCCCTTTCTCTATCCCTCGGGATCATCATTAGATTACCTGCCAGGTCTTACTGTGACAATTTACTAATGAGCTTTCTTTTTCCTTCCAATCTTTTTTTCTGGGTTCTACTTCCCAAGGCCCCTCTTCTTTGGGTGCTGGCTTGGTGCTTGTTGCAGATGCAGCGTCAACATGACCGTTGAGCGTCTGAGCTCTGGGAACACTTGTAAAGAATCAGTGGCTGAGTTTAGCCACGAGCAAATCTACAGAAGATGGGAGAGGCCCAGCCCATAGCGGGTATGGCTACTTCCTGGTGAGTAAGATGGGGGGAACGGGGTAAGGAAATGGACATCCTTTGGTACACTTGGCCAGACATGCTGGTTTGGCAAGTAGAGATTGTCCCTCTCCTGTGGATGTATGGATATGGTGTGGCCAGTGCCCTTGGCTCATGACGTTGCTGTGGAAAAACTGTAACCAGAGAACAGAAGTCAAAATTAAACCCTCTGGTCCCTTTAGCTCTTTGGTTGTGAATTTATCAGCAACAACGTGCAGTAACTGGGACAGAGCTCTTCTGCCTCACCTACCGCACTCACCCTCTGAAGGACACACCTGCATCCTCACCTGCCTTAATTAATCTCCCTCCACTGTACTCATATCTGTGAGTGACTTGCCATCCTATGTGGTAATTACTCGTCTTCAAGTGTGCTCAGCTAAATGCCTTTTTCCTTTCTCTGTCTCTGTGCCTGGGAACGTTGAAAATCCACTATTAAAATGAATATTCAAATTATTCAAATTTTAGAGTGAAGTCATTCTTGTTACACCCCTACCCCCCAACATACACACTAAAATGGAGCTGAGGAGGCATGGGATAGAAAGGGAGACACTTGGGTCTCTGACATCTACTCTGGGAACCAACTCATAGAACTAAGCCACTGAAACAGCGTGTTCTAGCCTTGACGCTATTTTTACTTAGTGACTGTCAATGAAACTGCCAAATATGACCTTAAGGCTAGATTTACATAGCAACAGTTACTACTTGCCAGTCAGTGCCAGGTCCTTCAGGCAGCTGAAGTGCCAATGAACTGTCCTCCAACACAACTTGCATAGCTTTCTCTGTCCTAATAAAATCTCCAGAAGCTTCCCTGGCCTCTGTGGGTGCACTCCAGACTGCATTCCCATCCTTTACCCTTATGCTTTACTTTTCTTGGTGATTCACCTCTACATCAGTGTTTGACTTTTGATAAGCATGAGTATTCTATTTTTTTTAATGGAACAAACATAAGCACACATTCGTTCATAACAACAGACAAGGGGTGTGGTAGGTCTTGTTCCAGGATTCCAAATGGAATATATTTTAAATCTATCTCAGTGAGCTGAAAAGTAATGACAGTAAATTCAAAATGCAGCCTCTTGTATAAAACACCTGAATTGATAATTACTGTGTTCTTCAAAGTTCGCTGGCTGCTATTAAAATCGAACAGTGGTTGGGCAAATGTGTCTGCTACAGAATCATACTGATGGCATAGGAAGGGTTCTGTCAGAAGCTGGGCAGCACCCCAAGCCTTTGAGTGTGCTGTTCTCACGGAGAAACAGCTCCAGCACCGAGTGAATGGGCACCACTCTTAGAATGTACTTTAACACCCTGTAGGGCACTGCAGTGAAATTTTATTTTGAACCAATACACTTTAGTTAAAGACATTTTTTGTACAATGTAAGCTTTTGTAAAAAAAAAAAAGTTTAATTTGGTTTGAAGCATAGTGGGATTTTCTTTCTTTACACTTTTTTGATGGAGAAGGGACGCACAGAGCCCAGGAGGAGCCCTGGGAGAAGATGGGCGGTTCTTTGGAGGAGTGATTATTTAGCAGGATGCTTAATTATTGCTCAGGTTTTGGAGAACACTGCACTCCTACCTTTAAGGACATTTCTCAATGGCTTCTTGGGGTCTCACCAGGAAGCTTCTGGAAGCCATGGCTGGTGCTCAAGAGACAGCAGTGTGCCCATGGTGAGGCAAAGTCACAAGAGTTTGGCTCAAACCCCACTGGGTGTGGCTACTTCAGCTGCCCAGACCTCTGCTCTCCCTCCGCAAGGAGACCTTTCTCACGTCCAGAAGAGACGATTAAGTCTTCTGCAAGGCACAGAAAACTTCCAGCTCCACGTTTAGTTTCAGTCCGCCTGAGCGCTCTTGTGGGCACAGCGACCCTGTGTGCAGAGACGCGGGACCATGCCTCCTCCTCGTCCCTTGGTCTTGCCTTCTTACCTAGCAACATGGTCTTTATGTTTGAACCTCATTGATGGCAGAGTTAGAAAGAGCTCAGTAGTTTATAGAAATGTGTAGGAGGTGAGGACCATTCTGGGACCTATGACAGACATACCAAGGCTAAGATTTTCTAGATGAGCCAAAGAGACTAGGAGCCAGGGAGACTAACCCTACAGTGCTGTGTATGGTGCCTCCAGCCTTCAAGGTTTGTCATACCTCTAGGACATGTACTAGGCATTTCCACCCCACTCCTCCCTATTCTCTGAGTTCCATCATAGATATGGTGCCTCGGGCTGGGCCCTGCTAAGTCTTTTTTCAAACTCCTTCAAGCTCGAGGTGACACAATAACCCCAGAAAGTCAGGGCAATAAGGAAGAGGAAGATGATGACGACGAGGAGGAGGAGACTCCGTGTGAAAGCCCTGAGCTGCACCAGCTTTTGAAGACACCAGGTTTTTGCTATGACAGTTTAGAGTGATTTCAAGCTAAGGAAAATGGAAAGGTTGAGAATATTCCAGAATGGCCTTGCTTCCTGCATCCCAACGATCATGTCTTTCTGGTGCTTGACCAATAGGGAAACACGGTCATGAGGTGCGGCTCAGTGGAAAACACCCCTCGCACATGCAAGGTACAGGGTTAATCCTGTGTGATCCCGCCGCCCCACCAATAATTTTGTGAAACACCAAGTCAATGGCTAACCATGTTCCTGGCTATGGCTTTCTGTCCTTTGATTCACAGCCCTTGCTTACTTTTCCCTATTGTAAAAAAAATGATGACATTTGAAACTGCTCTGCACCAATAAAAAAGTAAGACAGGTTATTTTTGGTTTCTTGTTTATTCTCGTAGGTTCACAAAGAAGAAAAGCACCAGGCCACCTCCTTTATTTCTCACTACACGGTGGTTCCAGTTAAGCCTCCTAGCAGAAAACCCAACCTTTTTTTTTTTAATGTTAAATATACAATTTTAACTCCTCAACAGTGTATTACAACAGTCTAGCCACAAAGTTATAGATGGATAGAATTTTGTGGCTTTAAAGTCAAATTGTGACCTTTGGGTCTTCTAATTGGACAGCAGGCATGAGCTAAGGGCGCATTTGTTGTTTCTATGGGCGCCACGAACAGTAAACCACAGAAGCAGCCAGAGGAATCACGCATGCGGGGCCTGCAGGAAACCCTGCGTGGCGAGGCTGCGGAGCTCTTAAGAGCATGCGCTGGGCTGGGGATGTGATTCGGCTGTTTGGTTGGGTGCTTGCCTCGCTAGTGCGCGTGAAGCAATGGGTTAGATTCCTAGCACCATACAAAGCAGCTGAGGCGGCTGCCCCACAATCCTAGCACTCGAGAGGTGGAGGACCAGAAGTTTCAAAACAAAACAACCCCCAAGAACGCCAGATAGTCACTTAAGAATAAATGGTTTGTGCCGTTCTCCAGAATCCCTTCTCTAGACGTTGACCCCCATGCTGATCAGCTTTCTGGGAAGAGTGTTATCTAACAGAAATATAATGTGAGCCATCTCTACGTTTTGCATTTCCAGCAGGCACGTTAGAAAAGAAAGTGCCATTTATTTTAGCATGAACATCTCTGTCTGAGTCCTCGCATGGATTCTTCCAAGCAGGGGTTGAAACTATAAGAAAATAATTGCATTTGTACTAAAGTGTATAGTTTTCTTTCATATTATTAGTCCCTGCACAACATAATGCAACATTTAGGCATCATTTACATTACAAGAGATATTACAAACAAACAATCAAGAGATATCTAAAGTATATAGAAGGATGTCTGACACAAATATTGTTATCACCTTATATAAAAGACTTTAAGCACCTATGAATTTTGGTAACTAAAGCCAGGGAAGAGGTCATTCCACACTCTCACAACCAATCCCCAATCCCTACTCATACCAAGTATGCCTGCCTGCCTGCCTGCCTATCTATCTATCCATCCATCCATCCATCCATCCATCCATCCATCCATCCATCCATCCATCTAATCTCTCTTGTGTGTGTATGTGTGTTCGTGTCACAAGAGGATGAATGAGTATGTGTGGCTGTGGAGAACCAAGGAAATCATCCTGGATTGCTCTACCTCCTTAGTGTTTTGTTTTGAGGTTTCCCAGGATCTGTCCTCCGGGGTCAGAATTCCAGACCACTGCCATTTCCACCCAGAATTTTTGCGTGGGATCTTGGGGTCCTAACTCAGGTCTTTCGGTTTGTATCCTTAAATCATTTCCCCAGCCCATGAATACATATTTTATCCTAACTTCACATACCACAAATACTGTCATGCCAACGCGTCATGAAACGGGACTTGAGGGCAGTGTTCCATGCCTGACATACCACCTACGAAGTCTCCAGGGACCGAGGCTGCATCTTCTGAGTGCGAGTCGACCACCTGTACCTTGTGGCTCTGAGGGGACAGCACAGCTCTGGGACGCCCCGCTGGCCCAGGCCTTCGTGTTTCTTGGGCTCCATGCTAAGCTCTGGGAGAGGCAAGTCTCCCAGGGTGGGACCCTAACACTCTAACGCCTTTAGCTGCTGACAGCTTGATTCATTTAGTTCATTAGCTTTCCAACAATGCAGTGCTCTTGCCAGGGACCTCCGTCTACCAGCACGAACACATTCTTCTTAATCAGGTCTCCTGAGAGGCCCTGGAAGCTTGCTCTTCAAACTGCAAGGGAAAAATAATCTGGGAAATGCCTTTCTGATTTTATGCGAGAGCTAGTAGCCACCCGCTACCCCGCAAGGCTGTCACCCAAGATGGAGGAGGTGAGGGCACTGGCACCCGCTTTTTTCCATTTTAAATGAACACGTTTAATCCCAGCAGTGATAATAAACAGGTTAGTTCGTAAACCAAGAACACAGTATTGTGGTTCTGCTTTCCTTTTCATTTGTAATATATGCCTGTGAGAATCTGCAGGCACACGAAAAGAAGGCCCCAAAGACACTGAAATCAAGTATTTGTGAAAATAAAGATGATCAATCACAAAGTCATTTTTCTCCTAGCCAGGGGACACTCTAGAATCTGTGGAAAGATTGCTCAGTGGAAGACCCCAGAACCCCATGACGGGCTTGTAGTAAACACCAGCACGAACAGTCACTCCACAGCCTGGCTGCCCCAGACCAACCAGTCAGCCGTCCAAACCCACTCAGAAGAATTGATTGTTTTTCTGGTGAGGGGTGCAGATAAAATTCTAAATAAATTGCCTGATAAGTCAGTTTGACAGTATATGCCATAAAAAATCTCTGCTGCTTGAAGAATGGCAGAAAGGCTTGTGAACACAGAGTTTCCTTTACCTCTCGCTCCTCATCCCGACTTTGCGATTGTACAGCATGCATGTGCGGCAGCTGAGATTATTACATGTGATGCACATAGGACGTACCTTTTTGTTGTGCATGGGGTGGGGGGCTATCTTCTGTGCTTATCGTTTAAATGTACTGGACATACGTTATAGGTGCGTGTATTTGTGCAAGCGTGCACATACACGTGTGTGCATGTGGAGGCCAGAGGTTCACGCTTGGGGTCTTCCCCAATTATTTTTCTATTTTATTCTTTTGAGACAGGGCTTCTCACTGAACTGAGAGCTTACTAACTGGGGTAGACCGACTGACCAATGAGCTCCTGTAATCCACCCGTCTCTGTCCTCTAGCCCCCTTACCCAATACTCTTATGCATGGGATAAACTGGGGTCTTCATTCTTGCACAGTATGCACTTAACGCACTGACCCGTCTCCCCAGTTCCACATTGCAATTAACATAGGAATAAGTCCAATTAAGGAGCGAGAGGTAAAGGAAACTCTGTGTTCCCGAGCCTTTCTGCCATTCTTCAAGGCATTCTGAGGCCAAGTCAGCCTCAGAAGCTGACTTGGTTATATCAGCACCCACTTTGCTTTCTTTCTACAGAGGGAGGGAGTGTTTCTCATTGTATCGTACCACTCTTTCCTCTTTCTGTACTAGACTCATGGTCTCTGGAAGCTGGAGGTTAGATTCAGGAAGGCTCAGAATATCACACAGTACGGCACGTGAATCCCAGCTACAGCGCAATGCAACTTCATTGGCTCCAGGGTGAGGAGGGGCGCGCAGTGAGTGAGTGTTTCTTGCTCTTGGCTTTACCATGTGTGGCCCTTGCCAGGCCCAGACGTTTGGAAGTTATCAAATATCTCCATCCAACCTCTCTTCCTACTTCAAAGACTTTTCTCCAGGGAAAAAAGTCCACTTGGCCTTTAATAAGACACTAGAGTAAATAGGAGGCGCTGGCCTGGGTGCCGCTCATGAGTTAAGGTCAGGTGCTTATGGATTTGAGAGCTTTAAATGCCACATACATGGTGACACACAGGTGGACAAGATGGCCTATTACCTTAGTTACCTACTGTCCTGGAAGAGCGTGTGGGTGTGGCTGGGACGGCAGCGACCCTACGATGGAAAAGATTTTGAGCTGAAATTTCACTGTTAAGTGCCCAGGGATTTCGTAGAGAAAGAAAACGAATTCATTTCAGGAATACAGAATAAAGTGTCGCGATAGGTTTCTGCACATACTTCGGTGGTGAATGCTAATCACGTTCATTCTTCTTCTCTTCATCCCTTCACTCTCCATATGTATTTTTGTGAGTGTAAGAATCAGAGGATAACTTTGGGTCTTTTTCTTCAAACACTGCATACTTTTTTTGGGGGCGGGGGTGGGGTGAGGGAGTGGTGGGGTGAGGAGGGAAGGGAGGAGAAACAAGCCTTGAATTTACCAAGCAGATAAGATTACCTGGCCAAGGAGCACCTGTCTCTACCTCCCTAGTGGTAGGATTGCAACTGTATGTCACCACATTCAACTTTTTTATGTGTGTGCATGTGTACAAGTGTGCACTCAAGTGTGTGTGCGTGGAGACTCAAGGTGACATTAGGAATCATCCTGGATTGCTCCACTTCTTTATTGCTTTGCTCTGGGGTGTTCCGCTCGCCACTTTCTAGGGCTAAAAGTACAAGCCACTACCCTGTCTGCTGGGCATTTTGTTGTGGGACCTGAACTCTGGTACTTTTGCTTGCAAAGCAAAGACTGTAACTACTGAGCCACCTCTCCAGGCTCCACATTCACTTTTTTATATGGTTTTTGAGGATCAAACTTAAGTTCCGTTTGCAAAGCAAGCTTTTCACTGACCAAGCTGCTTCCCCATCTCTAACATTAAACTGGTAACACATCTTGCTGAAGAAAGGCCCCCGGGGGTCAGAAACAAGAGAAAAGTGAGCTGTAAAGATCCAGGTTTTGTGAGGATATTTTAGGGTTTGAAAGTTGTGGTAGTGGTTGTGTGGGGGGGTGCTAAGAGCTGAGAGTTAGTGTCTCTCCGAGTCCTTTAAGTTCCGTTAGCTGCAGAAACAGACACACTTCCTTGTGGTTTCCTGCCAAAGAGAACAATAAAGCCAGCTCGGCGTCACAGGGTGCTGGAGAAGACAACATGATGATAACATTCAAAGAGAGTCCTAGAATTCTGCATCCTGAACTTGAATATGGTATTAAACACCAGACTCTGAATTTACAAACGGATTATCTGTATTATAATGTCTCACTAAAAAACAATTCCAAGGGTGCGTCTCTTCTATGGCCTCGGGCAACGGCTAAGCACTATGTGATTCCTGAACCGCATCCTAATTATATTTTTAAAAGCCTTTCACACTTACGTTGATATCAACTATGAAAGCCTAAGCTCAGGTAGGGCTGCTGTCTGCTTGGTTCACTCATAAGTATCCTGACAGACAGACAAGAGGAGGAATGAATAAAGTATCAGGATTAGGAAATTGTAGGACTTGCGACAATGTTCATAAGAATGTGAACCTATGTTGCAGGTTAACCTGCTGCTTGATGGTGGGAAGAGAGGGGGGAAGGGGGAGATGCAGAAGCCGGACAGAAAGACCCTAAGACAAAGTCTCCACACCGTGCTGAGGCTGAATTTGGTCACAGCAAGAGCACTGTCTGACTTCAGAAAAGCCGCAAGGCAGCTACATGCCTTTGGAACTTGAGGCCCAAACACACTTCATTAACTGCCAGGACCATTTAGCATCCATACTGAGGACAAAGCGATAGCAGGGAGCTGGCTGAAAAAAGTGTGTGTGTGTGAGAGAGAGAGAAAGAAAAAACGAGAAAGGAAGAGAGAGACAGAGAGAGGATGAGGAAGAGAGGTTAGGGGAGAGAGAGAGAGAGGGAGGGAGGCAAGTACAAACTGGAAACCTGGGATACTGACTGGGCACTCTAATGATGCACTTTTAACTCAGGCCACGAGTGACAAACAGCACGTGGAAAGAGGTGTAGCCGCGCAGACAGGGAACGCCAAGCGCTGTCCAGTGTCTAGGAAATGGAAAGAAAATTCCTGAATACCTAGTGACTGTGTGAGGCCCACAACTCCGGGGCCCTGGAGGTAGCCCCTTAGGCTCTCACCAGTGATTTTGATTACCACACAAATCAAGATTAGAAGAAATCACAGGCGAGGAGAAGAGGCGCTTCTTTGGGGGCTGAGGGCTATTTTTCAAAATACAGACTCACGTTGACAAAATATCCACAGACATCCCAAGCTCCCTTTTCCTGGCGTTTGCTGGCTTGTTTGGGTTTTGGTGCCAAGTTTGAACCTGGGGCCTTGCGTGTGCCATGAGCACGTGTTCCCTCGCTGGTACACACATGGTTGGCACCCAATGCCAGCAGTCTGTCATAACGGTAGTCCAGTGTCAAAGCCAGGAAAGGGGACACTGAAACGATCTGTGGAGCTGACTCAGGTTCTACTCGTTAAGCACGGGCTTATTAGTCTGCATGTGAGCAAGGTGATCACGTGAGTAGCAACACGTGACCACCCACTGACTATCTTGAATATAAAACATTCCACTTATACCTGTCCCACCGCACAAATACTATCTACACGGAGAACGCTGTATATACTCTTCGGTTCTTCCTTTTTATAGCTGAACAGTATTTGATGCTGGGAACACTTAGCTTTCACTTTGAGGTTCTTACAAATAAAACTGCTACAAACCTTCATGTACAAGTTGTGTGAACATAAAATTTCATCCCTCTGGGATATATGCCCAAGACTGCTCCACACTTAGCTATAAAAGGGACTGCCAAGCTCGTTTCGGGAGTGGCTGTTCAGTGTTAACCTTCCAGCTGCATGGTGGTCGGTAACTCGGTTTGTCTGCATCTTCGCCAGCTTTTGATGCTAGTGTTATTTTTGTTGGGGTTTTAGACTGCATTTTTCTTGTGGTTAAAGGCAGCTATAAGATTTTTTTTCTTTCTTTCTTTTTTAGCCCTGGATTATCTGGTTAGTGGATTAAAGTAGACAGTTCTGGATCCTAGGAGGAATTATGTTTCTAGATTGCTCAATAACTGATTAGCACACAGTTCAAATAACAAAAATGAGCTTCCATTTTGTAGAGATTCTATATGTCTAGCCTATATCAATTGCTAATAGGTTCAGCCCTTTGTATCCATGGGATCTGCATTGGCGGATTCTACCAACTAAAGATGGAAAATATAATTTTCAACATCTTTGTTGAATATGTTCAAACTTTCCATGTCACTGCTTCCTAAACAATGCAGTATGAAAACCATTAGCAAAGCATTCATAATTCATCTATATATTATAAGTAATAGAGATGGTTAAGGTATAAGAGAGCATTTGCATAGGTTATATTCAAGTATGATGCCATTTTGAAGGGTTCTAGTATTCTCAGTGCGTCTTGGAACCAATTCCCTCAGATACTGAGATGTAACACAGCATCATTATATCATCAATAAATAAATTAGGGACAAAAATCAGACACCACAGGAAGAACATGAAGCATCCTCACATAAAATGTGAGGACGGCTTAGAGGGCTAGTTAGGTCCATGAAGCTGTCCAAGGTAGGGATCTCAGTATTAGCAACATGGGGACAGAGAAGAGAGTCAAAGGAACAGGAGTGGGTGAGATTAGCACTCGAATGAAGAGAAGAAAACGGAACTGTGGGAAGGAGCCCAGAGAATGCAGGAGGGCGGCAGCCAGAGAACAGAAGGGAAGGCTGCCTTGTGAAGGGGTGAAGGGCGCTGCACGCTACAGACCGATCAAGAAAGGCAGGACTGGGAGAAGCCAGGGTCCCTGTGAGAATTCCAACAGCACCCCCCTTTCCCAGCATTTACATTCCACAGGGATATAAATGCTCAGGATCAGGCAAGATCTTTAATGGCCAAGAAGAAAATTTCAGAAATAAATAACTCATAATTTTCAATGTGAATCATTTTGAGTAACATGATGAAATCTATGTTGTCCTAATATGTCTCACTTGGGACATAGGTCATCTTTGCGTTCTTTGGTATAAAAGATACCGCTCCCCTACTCACTTAGTAGTCATCTTGTTAATGAGACACAAGTACCAGAAGAAAAGTCAGTACAAAACCATGAGGTATTTGTTGGGGAGACTGATAGCATCCGTATAACTTTTTAGTATGATAAAGTCCTTATTTGTTCTATTGTGTTATTAGTTATCATTGTAGCGCTCTTACTATGCCAATTGTTTTTTCTGCTCTAAACCGCTTTATTGACTGGATGAGAATTGGATGAACACAGCCAATTGTACGGTGCCAACTTTTTAAAATTAAACTTTATCACAGATAAGTATGTCCAGGAAAAACATGGCATATAATTTGGTTTATGTGTGGTTTCAGACATCTAGCAGGATTCCCTGCAGAGGAGGGGGGTGCTATAATTCTGTTGTGGTTTGGATACTGTTTGTTCTCCCTCACAGATTTGTTTGTTAAAGGCCTGGTCTGCCGACACTACTGAGAAGTGGGGAACCTTAAGAAATGGGAACTGGTGTGTGTATGGGGGGGGGCTTAGGCTACCAGGCGTGCTGTCTTTGGAAGGAAATGCAGATCTGCTGGGTCCTGGAAACTTCCTCTGTGTTTCTTGCATCAGACACTGTAGAAACAGTGATTCGTCCTGACGCGCCCCCTCCCCCCCAGCCCAGCCCAGCAAGGCTACAGAGCTGTGAGTTACGTAACACTTCTTTCTTAGGAAGTTAGCCTGCCTCAGGTATCACACTGTAGGCATGAAAAGCTGACTAGTACGCAGCAGTCAGTGTGGCTGGTTCTACTTATTCTGTCTGGGAAAATATAAGGCGATGGAGGAAGAAACATCAAGAAAAAAGAAGTCTGAAGGGAAAGGAAGGAATGAGGCCAAGATCATCTGAGGGGACCAGACATTCCTTTCATTGAGATGGGAAAGAAGTAAGTATGTGGGAAATTAGAGGAAGTTGTTAAAAAAAAAAAAAGACCCAGCTATTCAGAATGTAGCTCCAAATACACTATCTAAATGTGTTTTATTTTTTCATTTTATTTTGTGGGTGCATGTATGTATGTGCGTGTGTGTGTGTGTGTGTATTAGTGAACATTTGAGTGTGTGTGGCTGCTGAGACCCAAGGGTGACATCAGGAATCATTGTGGATTTGTTTACCTCCTTACTGCTTTGCTCTGGGTTTCTTAAGCTGTCTTCTAGGACCCAAAGTGCAGGCCACATGGGACCTGGGGATCTGAACTCAAGTCCCTTTGTTTGCAAGACTTTAGCCCCTGTGCTATCTCTCCAGCCCCCTGATACTCGACCATGAATACCACTAAAATCACAGGAGCAGGTAGGGATTTAGTTTTATAGGAGGGGTGGGTGGAGTCTTGCTATGAGCAGGTTGGAGTCTGAATCCTGGGCTCAAGCAGCCATCCCGCGGCAGCTTCCTCAGTAGCTGGAACAAAAGACATAGACTGCCATGTTCTGCTTGGCTAATTGAATTAACTGATTACTTTGTGTGTGGTATATGCGTGTGTGTAGATGAGCACTTTCAGGTGTGCATGCAGAGGTCACACACAAGTTGAAATCGGGTATCTTCCTCTATTATTTCCACTTCATTTTTGAGACAGGGTCTCTCTTGAACTTGGGGCTGGCTCTTCAGTTAGACTGGCTGCCAGTGAGCTCTCGTGATCCTCTGGTCTCTACTTGCCCAGCCCTGGTTCAGACACACATGAGCACACCTGACTTTGTACATCAGTGCTGGGGATTTAAACTCAGCTCTTCACGCTTGTGTTGCAAGCACTCTATCGACGAAGCATCTTGCAGACCTTATAAATTTAAAAAGCTAAACCTGAAGGCCCACCCCCTGTGACTGCCTTCCTCCAGCAAAGCTTCACCCCTTAAAGGTACCATGACCTTTCCAAACAACTCAAGATTCAAACACAGGAACCCGTGGGGAACAATTCACATTTCAAACCATGACATGTTTGTTGAGCCACCTGGCAGTTTTCTATGGACATTTCTCCCACTGTCTATTTCTACGCTGACTGCCATGAGTGAGCTGTGTGGCTCCCTGTAGCTTCCTACACTGGTATGAACAGACATTTTTGGGGGTGAGGGGGTGAGGGTACCACCTCTGACTTTCAGGAACAGACTGGCTTTGGGGATTTTTTTTCTTTAAATCTGTTAACTGGAAATCCGTTAAATGCAGAACGTCACTCTTCTTCATCTGAAAGAATCACACCGGGTGCCCTGTAGAAGAGTCATCAAGTTGCAGGACCGGAGCACAGAGAAAAAAAAAGGAGGATGGCTTTCATTCCACGAACTTGGAAAAAAGAAATAACATCAATCCCATCTATAATGAATTTGGTCAGGCAACGTCTTGTACCATTAGGCTGGCTTTTCTCTCCTTTTAAAACAGATACTTATGGGCTGAAAGGGTTGAGCCTTTGCCTCGCAAGCAGAAGGTCTTGAATTCTGATCCCAGATCCTAAGTAAAAAAACGTCAGATAGAAACTGGTGGGCGGAGCCTGGGAAATCCCAGAGCAAAGCGAAAAGGAGGTAGAAGCAATCCAGGATGATTCCCGAAGTCACTCTTGGTCCTCGACAGGGGCACACACATGCACACACAAGCAAGTGCTAATGAATAAATAAAAATAAAACAAAATAAAACTAAACAGATACTAAGATGCAGAAGCAACTATCGGGACCGCGAGGTCCCCTACAGGGCTGCCTGGCTTTTGAGGGTGCTGGAGATACCTCTTAAAAAGACAAGAGGAAAATGTGATGATTCCCCAGCTGGGGCAACCCAGACCCTGCCATGCGGGTCTGTAGTTTATGGCACAGACAGAAACCAAGGCTGTTCCCTTTTACAGAATGCTCACATCAGCATAATCAATAGACGATATACACCCCACCCCGAGACATGCCACCCCTGAAATAGTGAAGATGTCCCACTAAAGTGAAGTGATTCTTACCCCGATTAAGGCTTGATCCAGCTGTGGCTTAGCAGGTCAGAGACTAGTAAACTTGCTTGAAATAACATCCTAAACATTCCAAACATTTTATTCCCACCCCACACACAGTCAAAAAGCCATCGCCTGAAGCCAACACGTCTGTGACGTGTCCAGGATGAAGGCAAGAAGTTTCTTGCTTAGAGTAATTTTTCTGGATAGAGATTAAAAAAAAATCAGTCTTGAGCTGCGAGTTAATATTTTTAACTTGAAAAGAAGAAAAAAAATCTTCATGTTTCACAGACAAACTGAGTTTTTTTTAAAGCAGGGCAAATTCCTCTCCATATCAAGTATCTGATAGTTTTTGTTAATTATTATTTTTTGCATATCTGCACAAGACAAATAGAAGGCTTTCCACGATGTTTCAAAGGCATCTTCGTAAGATACACTGAGATTAGGTAGCTTTGTTTGATATCCAATTACCAAAGGATCAGGGGAAAAAAAAGCAAACAACCCTCTTTACAATTAAAAAACACCGGTATTCCAACTAAGCTTCAGAGCTAGGAATGTTCACATTCCAAATCTTTCCACTCCTAGATGAGCTTTGGTGTCCAGAAGTTAACAGGATGCCTGCTTTCTCTTTTCTTTGGCCAATATTCTAACTCAGAAGTCTGTGAAACAGACATTTTCCATCCAATGACCTCAGTTTTAGGACTTCTTCCCCCTGCCTTTTGCAAAATTTCATTATTTTACTTGGCAGACAGCCAGAATTCCTTTCTTCTTATTTTCCCTTTTCTTCTGTTTCTGTCTCTATGTCTCTACCCTTCTTCACCTGTCTTCTATTTTTTTTTAAATCCAGTTAAGATTCTGAAGACCAGCTGGTTCTCAAGTCCACGTGGCGTCTGCAGGTTGTTAGAATCAGTGGGCGGAAACAGGAGGCCTCACAGAATTTGAATTTCATGTGCATGGACATCCAAACTATTGCAGAGAGAAGACACTAAAAATTATTCCTTGTTTATTGGAATTACAAATTTAACTGGATGTCATGTATTTTTTCTGGCAACCCTATCTGGAGGTTGAAAACAAGGATTTAAAAAAAAAATCCTACAAAGACGTCCATTTACATCTCCCAGGAGAACATTTCTGCTCTTTTGGATACTTTTAAAAGTATTTTATTTACTAATAAGAGAGAGCGAATGGTGAGGAGAGAGATATAGATAGATAGCTAGATAGTAGAAAGAAGTAGATAGTATTAGATTAGATAGTAGATAGACAGAGATAGAGCTAGATAAGATAGATGATGATGAAGATAGATGATAGATAGATAGATAGATAGATGATAGATAGGTCATATATAGACAGATAGATCGATAGAGATAGATAGGATAGACGATAGATAGATAGATAGATAGATGATAGATAGATAGATAGATATGATAGATGATGATGATCGCTGATGATAGTAGATAGTAGATAGATAGATGAAGATAGAGATGGCTAGAGATTAGATAGATAATATGTATGCCATTATGCCACTGCACAGTTTGAAAGAACAACTTTCAGAAGTCAGTTCTCTCCTCTGACCATGTTGGGTTCTGGGAATCGCACTCAGGGCTCCAGCTGTGCTAGCAGGAATCTTATCTTAAATGCTGAGCCACCTCGCTGGGCCTGAATGCTTTCTGTCTTCACGTAATGCTCTTCATAGCTTCCCTGTCGTTTATCTTCAACCGGTTGGGCTGTACTGCTAGTGCCCCAGTGAGTAGCATGCATCCTGACAGGAAAGAAGCCCAGCTCAGGGCTCAGGTCCCTGGGCATTACGGGCACTCAGCAGAACCCATGCCATCCAGCCTGAGCTTGAACTGAGTACTGTTCTTCAAAATTTGCATATCAAATTTTATTTTTTATAAAATACTTTGTTTTGGGTGCCTGCCCTCCATTGGCACTCCACATCTGGAGTCCTTGAGTTCTTTTCCAGCTCCATGACCCCATGAATTCCATGCCTGGAGTCCATGAGTTCCTCTCTTTCTCTCCTCTAATAAATTCTGCCTTAATGCTCAAAAAAACCCTTTTCTAATTTTTTGAGAGGTGGCACATACATGCTGTGGAACATGAAGTCAGAGTACACATTTTAATTTTATTTTTTATTTTTGAGTCTCTCTCTCTCTGTCTCTCTCTCAAGGTACCGTGTGTGCTTGTGCAGGTCTAAGAGTGACATTGGGAATCATCCTGGTTTGCTTCTACCTCCTCTTTGCTTTGCTCTGCAGATTCCCAAGGTTCGTGTTCTGTCTAGGTTGGAAGTGCAGGCTGCAGGCATTTCTACCTGGCATTTTTTACATGGATCCAGGATCCAAAGTCAGGACCTTCTGCTTGTGAGGCAGAGGCTTAACCTCATCTCTCCAGCTTCTCAAATTGTATTTTGAAGTACACTGAAACAGTTTTGTCTGCTCAGTTCTTTTTAGAGGCATTCACATTATTAATAACCGAGATTATTAAAAAACAAAAGAATTCCAGTGGACTTCAAAATGTTACAAAATAATCACGTCTTGGACATTCTGAAGGACCAGATAAAAGTTCTGATGTTTCAGACATTTGAAGATGAAGGTAATAATTATATTAATTATGAATTCAAGTGCAGTTTTGAATATGTAAATAAACGGGCTGACGCATAATTTAGAAATGCTGTCTTACTATTCAGAGACAGCGTAATATTCATCATATGGAAATATGTTGAAATCAAAGGCCAAAATGTAGGCTCTAAATGCCTCATTGAAAGCACAGATCCTGGTGTAGGTTCAAATTCTTGGTCTGACAGAACCAGGCACAGGATCCTAGCTAAAACACCTAGCCTCTCTGTGCATATTTACCTGAATATTAGACCCCTAGATCTTGAGAATAAAATGAAGAAAATGTTCAAGACTGCGCCAGTGGAATCAAAGAGTGTGTGTGTGTGTGTGTGTGTGTGTGTGTGTGTGTGTGTGTGTGTGCGCGTATGATGGAGGGACAACAGAGTCCTGTGATCCAGCCCAAACGGTCAAAAAGATCATGGAGTGCACAAACTCAGGAAACTTTCCATTTCACAAGTAGCTCATGAGAGAAATGATTTTGTGTTGTGGTCAAAAGGATGACCTTTTAAAAATTTTTTAAAAATTATTTATCATTTATTCAATTGTGCGTGTGTGCGCGAGTGTGATGTATGTGTGCATGTATGTGTGTATGTATGTGTGTGTGTAGAACCATGGACGAATTCGGGAACCACCATGGACGCCTCCACCTCCTCCTTGTTTACTCTGCCCCGGGATTCACAGGCTCCGCCCTACCAGGACCACAAACGCAGGCCACCCCTGCTTCCTGCCTGGTGTCTATACGTGGGGTCTAGGATCCAAACTCAGGACCTTCCGCCTGCAAGGCAGAGGCTTAACCCCTAAGCCATCTCTCCAGCTCCTGGATGACCTTTTTTTTAAAAAAAAAAAACTTAATATTTTAGGTATGTACTTATTTAAAAAAAATCTTTGTTTTCCAATCAGGGTATATATGTCTACTGAAACTGGGTCATGTTGATCTAAGAAGTGAATCTATGTGGAGGTCAGTTTAATCCAATTATTGGTCATTTTCTTCCTGTTTCCCTCTGCTTACTATTCTAACCCTTCCTGGAAACGCAAACAAAATGAAGCAAAAGAATATTCTTTTTTGAATTCCTTAAAGCTAATTAATCTGATGCCATCCTCTAACTTTTTGGTATAATTGATTCTTTTTTCTTTCTTTTTATTATATTTTTATATTGTATACATGAATAGTAACTTTATAATATTTTCAACCTTTAGTCCCAAATCTCATTCCCTCCTCCTTTTCCCCTTCATCTCCCTGCCAGACTCCCTCCTATATTCAAATCTTTTCACTGTGTGGCCCACTGTGTTTCATCTCATCTGTGATGATGTATGCTTGATCTGATTCATGCTCCAGCTGGCATCCTAGATCAGTGGATATACTATTGAGGAAAGCATCCTCCTTTACTTCCCATCAGCATTAGTCCTCATCAGTCTCAGAAAGGTGTGGAACGTCTTGAGATCTTTCTGATGTTATAGTTAGTGATAAGACAGTTTCGGTGTAATTCTTGTGTAAGTATACATACATGCCATGAAATCTTGTATATCACAACCATGTATGGCCTACCACATTCCTACTTTCAGGCTCTTACAATCTTGTCGCCCCCTCTTCTGCTATATATCATGGGCCTTGGGGTGGGTGTGGGTGAGACTTGTATGTCTTGTTTAGGGACAAGCAGTCCTGCAGACCCTTACTTTCTACATTTTGGCAAGTTGTGTTTTTCAATAATAAACACTTTTTGTTGTAGAAGAAGGCTTCTAGGTTGAGTGCTGAGTGCTCACTGGTGGTCACCTGTTGCCTTGGTGACTTTTGTTATAAATTGCAGATCTCACAGTCTTGATTATTTTTTTCCTGTAGCAGCTTCTACGGTATTCCTTGGTACTGTGTAAGCTATCCAGCAAGGAGGAAGCTCACACACAGTTCCAGTTGGTGCCTTTTGTCCATGTCCTGGGATCATCTTTAGTAATAGGGTCTTACTGTCAGATTTTTAGAGGACAACCAAGAGCAATGGTTTGGAGGGGGCCTTTGAGATCTCTTTGACCAACAACTTATCAGGAAATGTCATATTCCTGCTGTTTCTAGTGTAGTTTTAACTGTCACGGGGTTTTAAGTGGGTCAACTCAAGGCATTTTTTTTGTTTTGTTTTGCTTTGTTTTCCTCTCTCTGCGTTCCTCTGCATAGGTACTATTCATTCTTTTTCTTTAATCAATGTTTTTTGACATTAATAGTATAGGAGGTTTCTATGTCACTTTATCCCACAATCTTAGGGTTTTTCTTTAAGTGCCTTTGCTCCTCCTACATCCCATCATTTCACACCTCCATCGGTATTATTCTTTATCATTCCCTCCCTCACTCCACCTGTCATGGTGGTACAACTGATTTCTCACTGAAATAATCCCAAATGACTGGGTTTCCTGCCATATTGGTTCATTTTTTGTTGCTATAATGAAATAATTACGTTTGAGCAACTTCACAGAAAAAAAGTTGCTTGTTTGGCTAAAAGTTGTGGAGGGTCAATGTCATGACTTTGGCATCCACTCAGGTTTGGCAAGGCCCTCACGGCGAATGGCCATGTGACAGAAACACATGGAAGAAGAGCATATCACAAAGCTGGAATTTAGCAGAAATGAGGGGTTAGGATCAACCTTCTATAATGTTCAGAGGACCAGAATTTCCTTCCAAAGACATGACTCCAAAGAAAGCTCCAGCTAAGCTTTAATTTATAAATATTCCATCACTGTTGTATCATCACTCCAGAGACTAAACTTCCACTGCACAAACCCTTGGGGACAGACCCCATCCACATCACAGTGCAAGCCACATGGTCACTCGGACATCCCTCGTGCTTCAGTTACTCCGCTGTTGCTGGTATAAATACAGAATTAAACGATTTAGAGGGGAAAGGGGCTATTTTTGGCTTACAGTACCTGAGTATAACAGGACAGGACATACCAGCAATCAGGAGTCTAGAGAACTTTCTGTATTGGATCCATAGGAAGAGCTGAGGTGGCAAACTTTCCAACTTGCCATTCTGCCAACATGATGAGTCATTCTTCTCTTATCCACCTGCCCACTGTGGGCCTGGTATTCTCGTATCAATTAGATCATCTCCCACAGGCAGGCTTGCCTTAACTAAACAAATCTGCACAGATATGCCCGAAGGCCTAGCCCTCAATTATCCACTTGGTATCTGGAACTAACAGCGGCACCCGGCTCATCTGTATTCCAGTGCAGTTGAGTGTCTGTAGCCTGAGACTGCTTTTGACACAGATACGTCTGGGGTAAAACCCCGGCCTGGCCATTCTGCCTGTGTTCATGTGTTCTCGGCGCCTCAGTTTCTTCATCTACAAAATAGAAGATTTTATTATCTACCTTTCTGAGTTGCTGTAAGGATCAGACTTGATTGACCTACAGAGTGGTCATCTGTTTCGGTTTATATTTACTGTCCCTGTGAACTTCTCCTGTCTGTCTGTCTATCTATCTATCTATCTATCTATCTATCTATCTATCTATCTATCTATCTATCTATCTATCTATCATCTATCTATCTATCTAATGTATCTATCTACCTATGTATCTATATATGTATCTATATATGTATCTATCTATCGATCGCATGCACACACACATGTGAACATGTAAGTATTGAGTGTGTGTACTTGTGGAAGCCCAAAGGTGACATCAGGAATCATCCTGAATTACTCCACCGTCTTAATTGCTTTGCTTTGGGGTTTCCCAGAGTTTGCCTTACAGGTCTGAAATTACAGGCTACCACCATTTCTGCCCCACATTTCCCCATGGGATTGGGTATCTGAACTCAGGTCCTTTGGTTCTAACCATTGACTTATTTGGTTAAACCATTTGGTTTAACCATTAAGCCATGTCACCAGCCTTAATGTCCTAGTTTTTAATAACGTATCCCTTCTGTAGCAGGCCAATGTTTAGTATTTAGCACTAGGTACCAGTGGGTTATATGCACACTTGTATTATCCAAATAAGTGCTTGAAACTGCATGCAATCCTTATTTTTTAAAAGGCAATGGCTCATTTTGTTAACATTTTTAAAGGTTTGTGGCATAGGCACGTGCATCCTCCGCCCTTTTGATATTTTAGGGACTGAAGAAGTTAAAGGTGGAAGCATGGAATCTCTATGGCGGAGCTGCGGAGGGAGAGGCTGGCATATTTGAGATGCTTTGGCAGGACGGCATGGGCAGGCTCTACTGATCTACCCTTAGAAGGCCTGCTGAGGTGAGCCGGTGGGCTGAGGCTGGGAACTGTCACTTTTCTTCTGCCAGCTTCTGTGGACTGTCAGGTGAATTCCAGATTCCAGCCTGGCTGTTTCCGCTGTGGGGAGAACTAACACAGGCGCTGGTATCTGGAGCTGGGCTCCGCGGCCCTCTGCAAGCTTTTCTCTGTTACCGAGGGGGACGGCAGACTGTAAGAGCTTTCAGGCAGTGATCTAGCCTTTGTTTAGAAATGGGATTTCTCCCTTAAAAAGCCCTTCTCTCTTTCATAGGTCTTCTGTGCCAGACCACAAGACCTGGGGCAGTGCTTCCAAGTGGCTGTGGAGCCAGGCAACCAGCCAGCTTCTTGGCCCTGTTGTTACTGAATGTGAAACGTCTCGGTGAGCCAACTCGCTTCTCTGGGATCCCGTTTTTCTCTTCTGTAAGAAGAGATGTAACCGTGTAATCATGCACCTCCTGGGATTGTCGTGGGGATTAAATAAAACAATCAATCCAGTTGAGTGCCCAGCACAATATCGGTGTTTAACCCATGGGAAGTGTCTTAGGCACCAGGCAGGCACAATGAGAACCTGTGATTGGGGCACAATATACCGCTTCTACATTTGGCTATGTAGAGGAGAGAAAACATACTTAGCTAACTGCATTTCTAAATGAAGGTTCACAAAATTAATGCATTCCAAATATCCTTGGGTACTCTGCATCCATGCATCCATCACCCATGCATCCATGCATCCATGCATCCATCCATCCATCCATCCATCCATCCATCCATCCATCCATCCATCCATCGCAGTAGGTTGAACAGTACTATGTTCTAAATGCTAGGGAGGATCTGAACAGAGAGCAGAAAGAAACGTCAGGAAAGGCAATGCTGTGTTGGGAGAACACAACACCAGTCCATTATTGCCAGGCAGTATTTAACGATTACCCACAACAGTCAATAAATATAGTAACATGGTCTGGAGAGATGGCTCAGGGTTAAAGCTTTTGCCACACAACCAAAAACCACTTGTGAGTTCAGATCCCCAGACCTCATGTAGAAATGCTGGGCAGAAATGGTGGTGGTCTAACAATTTCTGGCCTTGGAAGGAGGGCCTGGAAAATCCCAGAGCAAAGCAATAAAGAGGGAGAGCAATCCAGAATGATACCTGATGTTGCCTTGGGCCTCCACAGGGACACACGCCCAGGTGA
Source organism: Typhlomys cinereus (assembly GCA_023101885.1). Lineage (NCBI taxonomy): Eukaryota > Metazoa > Chordata > Mammalia > Rodentia > Platacanthomyidae > Typhlomys > Typhlomys cinereus. The sequence continues at coordinate 761,657 of JALPQD010000566.1, read as the reverse complement.
CCACTTGCACATATAGCACATGTAGACAACCAAAAAACAAAAGAAGCCAACGTCCTAGTAGCGTTTGCCTTACAACCCTTAGCTCTAGTTTGCCATTTGCCTTAAAGAACACATTAAAATTCTAACAAGACTCTGATCAGCCTCAGAGATGGGGCAGTTTTCTAGCTTTGGAATTCGTAAATACTATTACAGTAGCTGTAACAATGATTTATCAAGTGCCAACTTGGTAATGGCCACTTTCCATATATTAACTTTTGGAAAATGGACATTTCACACATCACTGTAATTTAGACAGAGTTTATGATGATTTCCAGCTCTTACTGTACTATGTAGCCACCTAGATGGGCCATTTTTATGCTGCCTTATTTCGATGATTTTTTGTTCCCTTCTAAGAGTTTAACCCTTTGTGTTTAATCCTGCCTCTTTGATTTATACAGGTAATTAAAAACATCTTGTATAGCTTCACAGGGTCAACTGAGGGACATTTACAAATGTAGAAGGGTCATCCCTTGGGGTTTGTTTATACACAGGGGCCATCGACCTTCAACTTTGAAGAACACTTTTTAGTGGTAGGTAAGCAGCAAGAGCAGTGATTCTGCCAAACTAGGGCTTTCATGGGATTGTGGAAATATCCATTTGATTTAGCGAGTTTCTAGGGTGAATGACAGTCTAGAAATTGATCTGTTGTTCTAACCCTTCTTCAGGACCATGTCCATGGCTTGCTGCTCTCTGGAAACATGTATGGCTTTGAGGATGTCACAATGGGATAACAGCTAAGGACTTTGCTCTAAGGTTTGAATCCCGGCTTTGCTCCTACAAATAGTTTAAATGTAGGAACATTGATTAGCTTCTTTTGCTGGCCATATTAGGAGTATTACTGGATTGCTATGAGGGTTAAAGAGGAGAAAACCTGTCAAGTGCCATTAGGCAGAGAAGCTGTTACACAATTATAACTTTTTATGCTTTGTGTTTTTCTTATTTTTCAATGAATTTAAATTTTCTATTTAGTGACAAGCACAGATTTTCATTCACCGCCACGCCTGGTTTCTGCAGGGCCTCACGCATGGCAAGCAAGCATTTACGGAGTGAACAGCATCCTTAGCCAAATGCTAAGGTCTTAAACAGAAAATTCAGTCAGCTGGGATCGATGCATATCTTCCTGTTACACAGTCCAAGTTAACATGCAGAATCTTCCCTTACTCTAGAAGTCATATTCCAGTTAGCTTTCAACTCCTTATGGCGATTAATGGTACAAATTCTATCTCCATAGAGTTGCTTTGCTTGTTTTTTTTTTTTTTTTTTAAGTGTGTGTAAAACAAATCTTATGGACTACACATTTGTGTCCGGCTTCTGTCATTTTACACAATACTCTTATAACCCTGCCCTATTCAACTGGTATGAACTCTTTGTTGCTTTTGATTTCTGGAAGAATTCTTCTGTCCTTTCACCTGCTGATAGGTAATGGGGTGTTTCCAGCTTTTATATATTATAAGTAAAGTATCTATTTTGTATGCATTTTTTGAGATCATGTTTTCATTTTTCTTATACTAATGCTTGCAGATGTAAGCTGCTGAGTCATGCAAGAAATATGTTTGCTTGTGAATTTTAAAAAGTTGCCATTCCGCTCTACTTCAAGAATATAGGAGCGTTCCAGGAGAGTTCCAGATGCTCTGCATCGTGTCACATCACTGGTGCCGTCTGTCATTTTAATTTGCCTCATTTCGTGGGTCTTTGTAAATTAGTTTGAACTTGTAATGATTTCCATCTCTTATTGTACAATATCAGCAGCTAAAAGGACCATTTCTTCCTTTGCATTATTTTTTTTTTCTTCCTGGTAGTTTAACCCATTAGTTTTAAGTCTTAGCTCTTTGATTTATTGAAATCATTTAAAATTTTTGTTCATTCTTTCAGGCTTGTGTGTAGACTTAAAAAAAAACCCACAAACTTTATTGTGTGTGTGTGTATCAGAGGGCACCGTGTGTCCCTGTGGAGGACCAAGGGTGCCTTTGGGAACCACCCTGGATTGCTTCTACCTCCTTTTGTTTCACTCTGGGATTTCCCAAGCTCCGCTCACCAGAGTTGGAAGTACAGGCTGCAGCTGCCTTTTCTACAGGACCTGGGATCCGAACTCAGGCCATTATGTGTGAAAGGCAGAGTCTTAACCCCTGAGATATCTCTCCAGCTCCATATCCCAGTTTTTTTATATGGGTTCTGGGGATTTGAACTAAGGTTCTTATACTTGTAAAGCAAGTATGCTGCGAGATGTCCCCACTCTGGCAATCTCTATATTTACCTTTATTATAAATTATTTTTTATCTTGTTTTTTTGATTCTTGTTTCTAACTTCTAAATTTACTTTATTAATTTTCCAGCTAATATGAAAACTCATATTTCTCATTATATTCCACCTTCCTAATGTGGAAATGTAAATGACTAATGTTTAACTTTGTTCTTTTTCAATAAAAAGATGTAAAGCTACAAGTTTTCTATTGTATGTATTGTTCAAGTGAGTTCTGCAAATTTCCTTAAGCCATACTTTCATGATCATGCAGCTAAAATTACTATCTCATTTCCCTTGTGCCAATTCTTCAACACAAAGATCATTTAGAAAGGTGTCACTGAATTTCCAAATACTAGAGATCCTCTAAATATTTCCTTACTGTTGATTTAGAGTAATTAGCTATGACTCTAAAACATAGTCTGTGCAGTTTTCATGCTATGAAGCTTACTGATACTTTCTTTTCACTTGCTCACAATAAATTTACCTTGGTGAATGCTTCATGTCATGTGGAAATACATTTACATTACTTGAATATAGCATTGTTATCTATGCCAATTAAGTAAAAGTCCACTGCTGCTGTAATATCCTACTTACTTTTCTACCAGTTGCTGAAGAAATATGTGTTAATAAAATCCAGCCATGATATTAGTCAGTTTTTGTCATGCATGTTGACAGGCTGCAAGTAAATATGTATTTATGAATATTGTGTCTTCTTTATTGACTGACCTTCTTTGCATTTCCCCTTACAATTAGGACACCCTTTGTCTTACAGACCATTTGATAGTATTAATAGCTGCAAGACAACATGCAGTCTTGACTTTATAGCCACCTGGATGATGCTTTTTTTAATTGGAATTTTTAATCTGTTTCCACTCAATGCAGTCAATAAGGCTAGGGTTAGATTGACTGCATTCCTATTTGTTTTCTATTTATGTCTTTTGTTTTTTATCCCTTGTACCATCTATTGTGTTAATCTCATTTTTCTGGGTTTTTAATTTCTACACTTGCTTTTTGGTTCCGCTTTCATTCAGCATTCGCTTCCAGTGACTTCTCTGGGCCTACACAATGCATTTTTATCTTATTAGTAGTCTATGCAGACTTAATACTGTCCGACTTCACACAAATCACAAGAACCCTGCAGCTGTGGAATCCCGTTTGTCCTCCTTTATCCTTTTTGCTATTTTTGCCATGTATTTTACTCTGAATATATCAAAAAAATCCAAAAAGACATTTTACTTCTTACAGTAAGCAATTTTATACATGCATACATTTACCATTTCCTGTGACTATTTCCTCCTTGATGTGGAGCTTCTCTCTGATATTTCTTACTATTCAGCCTGATGCATTTTCTGTCACATATTACAGCACAAGTCTATTGAAAGCGAAGCCCTGCGGATTCTTCTACATCCAAAAATAACTTATTTTGCTTTCAGTTGTGGAGGCTATTTTTGCTTGATTTAAAATTCAGACTTGATGGTTCTGTCTTTAGCGTCCCTTTGTCTTTCTGTATCTTAAAGATGTTTTTATATTGTGCAGCAGAGTCTGTGTTGTGATGGCTTCTCTAGGTAATTACATTAGTATTCTCCTCTATGAAACAAGTCACTTTTTCTCTGACAACTTGCAGGAGTTTTCTCATTACCTTTTTTTTCCTACATTAGTCCAAGGGGGTGGCTTGTGACTTTATTTGGATATGGGAATCTTTACAGGAGTAACCAAGTCAAAACGAATTATCTGGGGGAATAAATGCATTAGGATAGGCTCCAACATTGCTGGTGCTATATAAAAGCTACACAGAAAGATGCGTGTAAAGAAAATATGATAAAAATGAACAGGGAGAAGATGACCGCGTGTATATGCAGCAGTGAGAACTGGCACATACAGCCCTCGTTTCCAACTCTCAGAGGGCACCAACCTGCCAACATGGTTTTCAAACCCCTTCATCCTGCCAGCCCAGCAGCCAGCATTCTGACTTGGTACCTCTAGTGTCCAGAACTGTATGAATATGAGCCTTTTTGCTCCAGGCACCTAGCTAGTGATATGTAATCCTAACTAGTATGTATATCGTTTAACCAAAAAATACTATTTTCTTTTAAAATATGATCTGGACTCATGCCTTGACTTCGTTATGGTATGGGATACAATTACACCATAATATAAACTTTAAGTGAAAGGTTGTTTTCAGTTTCCTAACTGCAATGTGGAGTATACAGTCCTTGTGCTCAGTAAAGCTCAAATGAAGCTCAAATGAAGTGTGTGTGTGTGTGTGTGTGTGTGTGCATGTGCGTGCGTGTGTTTCTACATATACACAAATATTGGATGGGTGGAAGGTACAGGAAGGACTGAGGGAGTAACAAATAACATTTAAGTTGCAAGATACAACTAGACAGAAACTTCCTATAAGTATATAACCCTCCCCCCAAATGAGCATGATCAGACATAACCCCTATACAGGGGAACACACAGCAAGGAAGATAGTACACAACAGAAAATGTCCTATGACGTTCCTATCAGAAGCCACAGGCAACTCAACAAAATTCCCAGAAACAAATATGTGACACCTCTTAATAAGTTGTTGGTCAGACTGGTCTCAAAGGCACCCCAAATAGAATTGGGTTTTGCCATTGCTCTCAAGTTGCTTTCCAAAAAGTGAGATCCTATTTCTGAAGACACTACACATGCTGATTCTAGGATACAGGAAAAGAAAAAAGGGCTGGAACTAGCCTGAAAGCCAGACCGCCTTTCAAACATTTATCATTATACCCATAGCACTCAACTTAGAAATGCTCCTCCCCTTTTTTAAAGAGAAAATGACAACTTGCCAAAGTGTAGAAAATAAGAGACTACAGACTGCTTGGCTCTAAATAGGACATCTAAACCGTGTCGCCTCCACCCCAAGGCTCAGAGAGTATCATGGAGGAGAAGGTAAAAGCCTGAGACAGGGTGGGCAAGAGAGTAGCCATCATTATCTACTGGACATAACCAAGCAGTTGCAGCCATGAATTCACTGAAGCCACGTGGACTTCTGAAAATCTTCACAGCCTTGGCCAGTTAAGATTTTACCCTGGAAGGGGAAAGATTTCAAAAGGCCCATGCCTCCTTGAGAAACTGTCGAGTTTTACTGGATTGAGGGAGGGGGGGAGGAAAGATGATTTAATCGATGCAACATCCACTGATAAAGGATCCATGCTCCATCCCGCAAGAGCCCAGGCAAATGACATCAAAGGCAAACCAGATGGAACTCAGGTCATGAAAATAAGAGGAAGACTGGTAAGGAAAAAGGGTTGTGACAGGAAAAGGGGGAGGGGGAGATGGGACAGGGGATTAAGATGTGCAAATACCATAATTCCTCTGTATTCATGCATGAAACCCTGAAAGGATTAAAAAGTAAATAAAAAGAATGTCAATGCTACAACTATCTAGACATGCTGGGGTTTAGGTGTTTCTCCTGTGTGCTGTTCTTGCCAAAGTGTAACAGAACAACGGTGAAATACCTCTAAGAGGTTTCAAGTTCATAGCTGTCTAACTTCAAGAGGAGAATCCTTGCCTCCTCCGGCTTCATTTCTGTTCTATTTCAAGAAGCAGGTGACGAAGGAGCTGCTCTGCCTGAGAGGCACGGATGTGGGAGGTTTTTCATATCTCTGGAGCAGATAGGGAAGTTCAAAGCGAGTCCCTTGCACGATTTATTTATTTTTACATGTGGTAAGAAATGAGGTACTGAGAAGTTGAAGCCAACTCTTTTTAGGCAGTTCACTTTTCAGAAATACACAAGGCAGGGAGGAAGGGATCTTTTAGAGACACGCGAGAGAAGCACGAAGGATAATTTCACGGCATGTTGAGCTGCATTGGCAAAACTCGGGTCTGTTCAATGTGACTTTCAAATATGTAAAACGAAATATCATATGCTGACAGCTTTCTAATATGTTTCCTATGCTCTTTTGTTTTGTGAAATAATTTGGTTAATGAGAATTTGGAAGACTTTTCTATCTATAATAGTGGTGTGATTACCTAACTGATAAAAATCCAACTTATACCTTACCTTGTACTTTAGTACATGTTTTATCTCTTCTAAATATTACTCAAAAGGACTCAACTTTTCAGTGCCTATCCTTTTCAGTTCTCTAGAATGCCTCCAGATGGCATTAAAACTCTTCTCCCATCATAGTCTCTATACCATCCATTTAAAATTACTAATGATCCAAGCATTTAAGACCAGCTACATTCATTATTCCATGACAAAACACAACACTGGAATTATTTAGAACTTTCAGGATTATACCTTTAGAAAGGCAAGCCTACAGTTGCATCTATTACAAAACATATAGCCACAGAAACTCTTTAGATTAACACACAGATCTTGACAAAATAAGACACTCAATTATATCATGAATTGTGATTTCTAATGAATAGCACTTTAAATGCTTAGCAATAGCAGTGCTGACCAATGTATATTCACATAGGAAAACATAATTCACTCCTTGACGGTGATAAAAAATAAACATCTTCATGGAGCATGTCTAGGACTGATACAAGTGAAGCTAAAACAAAGTCATTGTATAGCTTGTGGAATATCGTAGCTAAATACTGGCACACCTCCCTTACTTTCCTCTTTGAGGCAGTGTCTCTCGTTGGTGTGGAGCTCACCCAGTAGACTAGACAATCTCTTGAGAGCTTGAAGATATCCAAAGTTGCATTTGTCATGCATGTAGAGGGGAGGATGCAGATGGCTGGCTTTTTAAATGACTTGGGTATGTCACGGGTCTGCGGGACTGAACGTCCTCAGATATGTGTGTAAAAATTTCTGCAAATGGGCTTTTGGAGAAATGGATTAGTTGTTTAAAGATATTGCCTTATGTAGGATTTTAGGTCTCACATAAAAATGCCAATGACCTGAAATTCCACCTTTGGAAGGCGGAGCAAAGCAAGAAGGACTGAGAGCAATGCAGGCTGATCCCTGATGTCATTCTCGGGCCTCCACAGGCACACGCTCAGGTGCCCTCTTGTACCTACACACATGGGTGTGTGAAAAAAAAAGTTTGGCCAATGTTAAGACGGTGTTAAAAGTCTCTTCCCAAATTTAAAAGAGCTAGCTAGCCGCCATGCTCCCCCAGCCCTCAGACCTTGCTACCTTATAATGAAAAGCATTTGCCTTTTCAAGATTCCTTTCTTCGTGCTCAAACACATTTAAAAAGCCATCATCTGTAGAAAAGAGAACCGGGGATCTTTGCACACGGTTACAACTATTGCAAGACGCCTGCACTGTTCACATCATAAGGTCAGTAAAGAGCAGACATCGTCACGAGAAACACGAAACTTACGATGTATTCGATGTGCCGTTGTCTGGACTCCCTGGCTCCGCATCACCTTTCTCTTAAAAAGGAAACAGGAAAAAAATATCGACATGTGAGTCTTGCAGTCTTTAAAACTGAAGAGAGATTACATGCATTTCTAGGCTACTGTTAACAGTCTTTCAAAATGTGCAGCTGGAGACTTTTAAAACATCCTTTATTGTTTGAGAACTGAATGTAACTTCATCTCTGCAATGCAACTGCCCAGGCCAAGAGCCCTGAGAGGTACCAAGGAGCTATTTGCAAACAAGCAGAGTCTAGGAGTGGTGACTCGGCCAAAAGATGAGTATCTCACACATGGAATCAGTTTCTTTCCAACATGCTTGATAGAAAGTTTAAGGAAATAAACCCATTAGCACTGTACATCTAAGAGGCTCTGAACCTTGATCCCATCTCTATCTAACACAAGTAAATTGGGGTCAGGCTGAATCAGAATTTGCAGGAGAAAGTTTGACAGAACACTGAGGTGGTCGTCGTGAGAACTCCAAAAATTACACCCCATGGAAAACTACAATCTTTCCAGACTATCTAAACGCAAGTAAAAAATTACTTCTTTGGGATGTGGCTATTGGAGATTTACTAATGAACTTTAGTCAGGGAGCCTGCTAGTGGTCCACGTTTTCAGTGGTAAGGATGAATTCCTTCACATCAAGCATAAGGTAAGTCCAAACTCCGGGCCAACTGGTGACTTGAATCCTGCATCCTGGTTCTGTAAGGGTCATCGATGCGGCTTCTGGGTGTTCTGTGATGCTAACAGTTGGATGAGCCCCGACAGAAAGTTCAGATGCAAGCAATGGGGCGGTGGTAGCAGCTTCCTTGCACCTTCAAGTCAGCCCTTCCCCCTCCCGGGATGGTCTGCTACTGCACATCCCCTTTGGCCCAAGCCACTGCACCACGGTGCGTAGCTTCATTTGCCATCTGCTAGCATTGGCTTGTGCTGACCTCGTTTTAGGAACGAAATGGTGTTTCTAATTACATGGTTATACTCTGAAGATGTTTTCCACACTGAGCTCAAAAGGCTCACTTTATATTTTCTTCCAGGAAGTTAAACACTCTCAAGGAAAAGAAGATATGCTCATACGCATCTATGTCTGACGTAACTGTTGTGTGTGTCCATTTCACCAAAACACCCATGAGGGACAGTCACTCAGTCCAAAAGTCAGTTATTCAGGAGAAAACAGATAAACAAAAAAGTCAAACAAACAAACAAACAAATAAAAGCAACACCTTTACCCTGATAGCACAGTGACTCTTCTGAAATCATGCTCAAACAAACGGAACACATTAAAACACTTGTTCTAACATTTGTATTAGATTGGGTCTTCTGGATAGAGCTGTGGAATGTCTATTTAGGAGACAGCAGAATGCCAGACCAATGGCTTTTATACCAGAAGATGGTCTCATTTAGCCCAACCCTGAACAACCATCATTCTTGCCATAATCCCCAAACTGGGAACCGCAACACTTTCCTTGGGAATGACAAAGCCGAAGAGGGTTTAATTCTTCTCTCCTTCTCCCTCCTTTTCCTTTAGAGAAACTGGTTATGTTCCCCAGGGTACAGCTGCCAGCAGTTATACCATGAATATAAAACAGCAGTAGCAGGAGACAGTAAACACTTCCAAACCTTTTATACCAGAGAAGAGGAATCAATAAGATAAAGGAAGACCTTGTTTGGATGTCTGAAAAAATGTTTTTACCTTGACCAACAATGCTGTCAAACAGCCCGCAGGTCTGAGAGGCCCCGGCTGGATTGCACATGGGATGGGGGGCTGCGGGGCGGCATGGGCTGGCTTCGGGTGGCATGGGCTGGCTTCGGTGTGAGGACAAGACTGCAGCTGATTATCTCTGCTCTTAGCAGCACTTATGTTGTGGCAACAGGGAAAACAGAATAGGTTCTGCCAAATAGATGCCGTGGGGCCAAATGGGACATTTGTAGGAACAGTCTGAGAGAGGGAGTGTTCACAGCACAGTGCCAGTGCTGATAGCGAGTTAACCTTTCTGGGGAAGAGCAGGCTCAGGACTGAGACAGGGACTGCAATTTATTTTGTCTCTCAGGAAGAGAAAAGAACGCAGATGAAGCTCCAACATCTTGGAAATTTTAGGTGATGCAATTTCTGAAGCTCATTTGAAACGTTTACGAACAGGAGCGATGGAGAATCCCAGCCTCTTTATGAGACCCCCCAAGGGAAAGTGATGTATGCATGTATGAGATATGTATTTTCAGTTCAATACGCGTCTTCTGATTTTTGTCACTGTCATGTCATCCTTTCTCTTTTCCTTTCAACTCTAAGCAGCTCTGTCTTTCCTTTTACATCATTAAGGTTTCAAACTTCTGTATTCTGCTCGGCCATTATTAAAGGACCATCACTGTTAATATTCATTTAGTTATTTATTGGACTTGACTATTGGTCAATAAGAGAAATCATAAACCAACAATGAGCATTAACAGTTGCTAGGCCTCTCAAAATCGTTGAAATTGCACACATTTAATGCACAGAAAATCCATATTCACTTGAGCTGCAATACAGATGGTTCTAAAATGAACCAAGTCAGGAAATTAAAAACTGCCAAATAGTAATGTAGTGCCCTTCTGAGCTCCCCCGCGATGGCTTGCCTCTTTTACACCCACCTTTTTTTTACCAGCTAGCTAGTAAGAGAAATCTGTAAAACCTTCCCTTTTTGTACTTGATAGAATTTCTCTATCCTGTAAGTATTTCTTAGTTGTTGCTGTTTCTATACTTACATGATGGAGTTATACTGCGCACATTCTTAAGACTTCCTTCTAGGAACTCACATATGGCTTTGGGGTTTGGCCATCACAGTGCATGCAGCTTTGGATTTGTTTAGCCTTTTAGCAAAGCAGCATTCTCCTCTATAAACACACTATGAGATTTGAATATACACCACTCCTAGTGGGCATTCGGGTTTTATTTATATGAACAATACCAGTGCAAACATCCACACACACCCTTTCTCCTGGACACATTGGGAGTTTTAGACATCAGGGTTTTCCTGCATCCAGCTTTACCGGGGACTCCTGAACTGGTTTCCAAATTAACACTCTCAGGTAATAAAGAAGACCTCCCATGGATCACTTAAAAGAGAATTTAAACTCAAACTTTTAACATTTTTCTAACTTAATAACATAGAATGAAATGTCATCATGATGTCTGTAGTTCTTTCAGTACTAATGAGGTTCACATTTTTGTATTTGTTCTTTTGTGTCATTTCTTTAAAATGTTTTTATTCACTGAAGTGCCTTTCTGTCTCAATACAGATAGTAAATTGTTATCATCAAAAGCCTGAATAATAAAACGATCTCAGTGTTATAGCCTTTTAGTTTGTTCTTCCTAGAGTTGAACTATACATTTTTAATTTTAATGAATTTTAGCAAACTTATCAGAAAAATGTTCTATTACTGTCTTCTGCAAGTGCGTGGGGTTTTGCTGGTCTTTGAAAAGGCTCCCACCTGTTCTCCTTCGGGTGGGCATCAGCTGTTCTCTGTTTGCTCGCTCATATGAATTTGAGAACCAGCTTGCCAATTTCCATACATAAAAAGGTTAGGTTTTGATTGGAGCGGTGTCCAATCTACAGATGGGCCTGGAAGGAACCTGCATCTTTATGACTTTCTACTTCCTACTCCCTGTACCTGATATTAGTCGCCCCATGTGTTCAGGTCATTTTTAGTATCTCTGAATAGTTTGGAATTTTTCCCGTAGATATCTTAACATAATTTTGTCAGTAATTATTGCTCAGTAAGTTATATTTTTCATGGCACTGTCGATTTTTAGCTGTGATTTTCTATTTTTACACAAAAGTACTACTAATCATATATACAACTTTTTTTTACTAACTTTAATAATCATCTGTAGATGCTTTCGGTGTCTATATAGACGATTATGTGGTTTGGAAAAATGATTCTCACTTTTCCTTGAAAACACACATATACTTATACTACCTTGACCAAGGATTTCTAGTGTGGTAGATCAATCTTGACTTAGTTTTCTTACCTTGTCTTTAGGGGAAAGGTGTAAACGCTTACAGATTAAATAGTGTGTTTCCCAGAAAGATTCTTTTTACAGATACCATTATTATGTTAATGAAAATGGAGTGGTCTTCTATTCTTAACTTACTACTTTTCTTTGAATTATACAGTGAATTTCATCAAATATTATTCTCAATTAGTTGGACTATCCACGTTTGCATTTCTCATATTTGATAATAAACTATGCTAATATTTTTAAAGAACCCAATTTTGAATTATTAGAATAAATACAACTTTCAATGATTATTATTTTTTATATGTTGTACTTTGCTAGATTAAATTTACTAACATTTTCTTAGGATGTTTTCATATTAGTAATTAACAATGCAATTGATTAACAACTTTTTCTTGTATAGAAAATCTTGCCAAGTTTTGATTAAGAAAGGTCCTGCCTGTCTGGTAGACTTTTGGGAACTCCTAGCCTTTTTATTCTAAGTTTTAAAAGGGGGAGTTTGGCTAAGCTCATCTTTAAATGGAAGATTTTTCAGTTACACATGCAAAACAAAATTTTAAAACATTATTCAATTATAATTATTGCCTACATTTTAAAAAAAATTATTTATTCAATTGTGCGTGTGTGTATGTATGTGTAGAACCAAGGGTGAATTCAGGAATCATCCTGGATTGCTTCTACCTCCTCTTTGTTTTACTCTTCCCCAGGATTCACAGGCTCCACCAACCAGGACCAGAAGCACAGGCCGCCCAGCTTCCGCCTGGTGTCTATACTTGGGATCTAGGACCATCCCCGCCTACAAGGCAGAGGCTTAACCCCTGAGCCATCTCTCCAGTCCCCAACTATTGCCTAAATTATAATTGATTCATCAAATTTTGCCCTGAGTTAGCTCTTCCTTCCCTCCTTCCCTCCTTCTTTCCTTCCCTCCCTGCCTCTGTTCCTCCCTCCCTCTCCCTCCTTTCCTTCCTGGCTATGTGTAGTAAAGGACATTTGAATAAGTGTCCCTGTGGAGGCCCAAGGATGACTTTGGGAATCACCCTGGATGATTCTCCTTTTCACTTTGCTCTGGGTTTGTCAAGGGTCAGTCATCCAGGGCCAAAAGTGGAGGCCACCGCCATTTCTGCCTGACACCTTTTTCTGTGGGATCTGGGGATATGAATTCAGGTCCTGTTGCTTTCAAGCCATTTCTCTAGTTCCTCCTCCCCCTATTTTATGCCACCGTGTTCTCTAATCATTCTTTCACTTTTATTACTTCATACAACATAATCAATATTGTTCAAGATTCCCTCATCTGATTTTTTTTGGTGTTGTTACTTGCTCCTCATATTTCTTCTGAACTAAGTATAGCTCCTAGAATTTCTTTTTCTTAGGGTATATTGGTAGCAAGCTCTTTTCTAGTTTTTGTTTCAAATTGTTATACCTCACCAAGTTTTTTTACAAGATGCAGAATTTTCCTTCAGATAAACGTTATACTTTTACTGTGTTGGTGCCCACTGCTGCCGTTGCAAGGCCTGATAGAGTGTATTTTTCTTTGATTACATTAAAGATGTATTTTAACATTTTAATGATGTGGGAAGTGGGGAGGAGTGATCTAAGGCCTCACCTAGCTACAAACGCTGCAAGTTACAACTCTGTCAAGGAGAATCTAATAGGGCAACGATGGTATATAAGACTCATGGGGAATTAGTTATTCTCTGAATGGGTTTTCAATTCCCCTCCTCCTTATTGTCAGGGAACACAGCTGTTATTAACAGTGGAAGGAGAGAAAAGAGACACTAGACAGGAACAGAAGTCTTGGTGTTAACTATAAATACCTGATAGTAAACCGCCATCCAAACACTTATATCCTTAGATAAGAAAAGCGCTCAGCATTCCACTAAGAAGCAATGGAAGATGACTGAGGCAGAAAACCACAACTAACCAGAAGGTAGAATGTTCAGTCCTAATTTGGCCGCTAAGATCTCTCTCCATCCTAGGCTCAGGGAACATTACGGGAGAGGGGCGGAAAGAGTCTAAGAGCCTTCAGGTGGGGGCAGGCGTAGACTCCAGCCGCCATGGGGTGCGGCGCCCAGGTGCTCACTGCAAAGAGATCTGCTTCCACCAGATCTTCACAATGGCCGACACAGCCCCATTCTCCCATGGACCAGCGACGATCTCAGGAGAAACAACCACACTCAGAAAGAATCTCTGGGACAGGTGATGGATGAAGGAGGGCGGTCTCCCTACTTGTGAGGACCACTTAATACCACCACAGAGACTTGGTTCCTTACCACACAGGTGCCCCAAGGGAAGCCCTGTGACCCCCAGCAGAGGAGCAGGAGGACGGGAGGGAGGTGGCTGGACGGGTGGAGGGAGAAAAGGGTGGGAAAGCCTAGGAGTAAAGGGGGGTGGAGATGGGGCAGGTAAGGACATAGAACTCATTTTGTCTGTATATGAAAAATTCTCAATAAAAAAGAAAAAAATTTACCATCCTTTGCGCTCTACAGGAATGCATGCATATGGATTTCTTTTCATTTATCCTGTTTTAGTGTTCCTCGGGTTTTATTATCTTCAGGTTAGCATCTTGCCAATAGAAAATTCTCAGCTGTCATGTCTTTCCTTCACCATTCTCCTATTTTCCCATCTGTTCCCGAGCTTCTAGCAGATGTGTTTGGGTTTCCCAGCTTCACCCAATGCTTCTTCTTTTTACCCCATTCTTTTATTTTTTCTAATATTCCATACATAAGGGTATTCTTATCGTCTGTATTCCTGTTTTCCATTCTTGTTTCTTGAGACTGCATTCTGGACGCTCTGCATTATTTCTTGAGTTGAATTTTACAATTCATCCGCTTATTCTCTGCTATGTCTAATATGTTATTAAATCTGCCTAAGGAAGTTTTAATTTGTTATTTTTACCAACTCTACTCAGCACCTTTTAATATTTTCTGCTCTTTCCTATACTTTCCATCTTTACTTCTACTTCTCTAAGTTAAAGAAATAGATGCATTCTGATATCTGAATCCATTCATTTCTTCTTTACCTTGCACAGTCTCTTTTATATGGAGTGTTTAGGACTGTGAGTTGCTCATTTTCTTGGGGATACTATTTATCTGGATGATCACATTATAGCCATTCTGCCTGATTTTCCTGTGTACCATAACTCCCTTTTGTGTTTTCCATCTGTTTCAGAAAAAAAAAACTTTCAATTGTACATGCTAAATTTTAGATTTCAATTAATGCCCATTTATTTCATAAAATTCAATTATGTACTTTTTGTGCTTGTGTATGTGTATGTGTATGTGTGTTGTGTGTGTTGTGTGTGTGTGTGTACCAGAGGACACTTAAGTGTATGTGTGCCTGTGGAGGCCCAAGAGTAACATCGAAAATCATCCTGGATTGTTCTACCTCCTTACTGCATTGCTCTAGGGTTTCCAGGCTCTGCCTTTCAGGGTCAGAAGTGCACTGTTATTTTCACATAATATCTGGGGATTTGACCTCAGGTCCTTTTGTTTGCAAGGCAAAAAGCTTTAGCCCTTGAGCCATCTCCCTGGCCCACAATAATTTTTTTATCTCACTGTTCATGATTTTAATTCTCATGCTCAGTTATTCAGTAACCACTTGCTTTCTATGCTGATGTTTTTATTTTTAACACAATTTCAAATATTTCTGAAGATTGTAATTATGCCTACATCTTCCCTGCTTCCTTTGGGTCTTAAATTAGGGAGATTTCCTCTAGGCCCAGTCCTCCTTTTTAACAGTGTGTATATATATATATACATATATATGTGTATATATATATGTGTATATATATATGAATCTTCCATGTTTGAACGACCGACGGTTAACAGAGGTAAAGTGGACTTTTGTATTTGACTACTTATGGAGTTTTCTAGAGCACCTACGCTTTGTGCAGCAGGGTAGCCTTGCAACAAGCCAAACCATATTGGGTGGAATTTTACAAGTTAGGCCACAAGTCCAACACCTTCCTTTTTGTTTCTGCAACAAAAATGTGCAATACTTTACTGTAAGTATACAGAATTTCTGGTTTGTTTCCCATTGAGAAAAGCTGACCCTTCTTCCACAACCTATTTATATCACTTTTAAGATGTGGTATTATCTTTTTTTTTTAATTATTCAATTGTGCGTGTATACGTGTGCGCATGTGCATGTATGTGTGTGTGTGTAGAACCACGGGTGAATTCGGGAACCACCATGGACCACCCCCACATCCTCCTTGTTTACTCTGCCCTGGGACTCACAGACTCCACCCTACCAGGACCAGAAATGCAGGCTGTTCCCGCTTCTGCCTGGGACTATACATGGGGTCTAGGATCCGAACTCAGGACCTTCTGCCTGCAAGGCAGAGGCTTAACCCCTGAGCCATCTCTCCAGCCTCCGGATGTGCTATTATCTTAAGTTTCCCTAAGTGTCATAGTTAGATTTGAGTGTCAGTTTGACAGTGGAGGTTTTGAACTCTGGGCACATTTACAAAGAGTAACTGGTTGAATTACACCCAGCGCCTGCGGGTGTCTGATTACGATAGAGGCCCATCCCATGGTGTGTGGGATTAGTCCTTGGGCAGTGAATAAGATGGAGGATGCTGGCTGAGGAAGTTGGCAACCTTCGATTGTAACTTGGCCAGATGTTCTAGTCTGGCATATGAGGGTTGTCCCTCTCTCAGCTGTCCTGTGGATTTGGTGTAGCCAGTTCCCTCAGTCCTTGGTGTTGGTATGGGCTCTCCTGTCAAGTAGGACAAGAAACTGTAACTGGACAATGGTAAGACAGAGTAAAAACCTTCCTTCCTTTAAGTCTGGTGTCTTTAAGTTTGGTCATGAATTTATTGGCAACAATGCAGAGTAACTGCAACACTAGTCCTTCAAGTCGACTGTTCACCTTTGAAGCAAGTATCACTTTCTTTTGGGACTACTTTTTTTGGAGATGGTGACGGGGAGTTCTGGGAACCGAACTTAGGACCTTGTGCATGCACGGCAAGCTCTCTATCACTGAGCCCAATCCCTAGCCCTTTTTGGGCAGTCAGATGCAAAGCTCTGTGCAAACATCGAGCTCAGGACATGGGCTAATGGTATAGGAGAGCCCGGGCAGGCAACACGGCAGGCCAACTGCATGGGCACTGCCGAGCTGCGTGGAGTCCTAGAGCCTCTCTTGGCAATGACAAGGACACTTTCCTGACTACACTTATCCCTCTCTGATTCTTTTCTCTGAATCTGGCTTTCTCTACTCAGGACTATTTTTGCAGCAGGTATAGGGGTGGGATGGGGGAGGGCTATGTCCTTGGGGGAGGGCTATTACTTTCTGTTTCCCAGAGACCCAGTTAAACTCCTGGCTGGCTGATGATGCTCACACCCACTCTCAGTGCCACTGTGGACTTATTCCCATTTGCAGAGTTTCACAGTGGCTGGGTGGGGGATCCGAAAGAAAAGGAAGTGTTCAAATTCAGACCGCCAGCTGAACAGGTGTTCCTACAACTCTAAAAACATAGATATATACAATCCGTTCTAATATGTAAATATATCACGGTATGCTTAATACATTAATATTGTGAAACTTGTCATAGCAGAAGTCTTTCGAAGGCTCCTCATGGCGCCCGTGCTACTACCAGCAAGCTCCAATGCAGGGTGACTGAAGACCCCTGCCACATGCTGTGGAGCCCCGCCCTCCTTCATTGACCTTCCTCCACTTGTGGTCCTGGGGGCTTCCCAGCACATAGTGTGACCATCCCCAGCCCCGCAGCTCTCACGCTTCACCGATGACCAGGGGATGAGCCTCAGGGTGACTTTTGTCTTCACACAGCTGTGTGGAAGGGCTCTGAGCTCGCTCGCTGGCTGCAGCTCATGGAACCAACAAAGTCTGGTCTTTACCAGCGTGATTCTAGGACGTGACTGGGGGCAGCTCATGCATTTTTAATGCCCCACACCACATTAACACCAATTTGTAGTGCCAAAGAAGAGAATTAAAACACTACTTCATGGAGCGCTCCTCTCCTGGATGACGATGTGCATGTTTTGTTAGCCACTGACTCAATGAGGAAACTGCTTCCTATGTCAGGTGCTGGACAAAAGCAGGGTGTACTTAGCAAGGACGTTTCTGCAGAGTCTAAGGTATATTTAACTGTGAAGTCTTCTAGTTAGATTTCTTTCTATTTTTTTTTTTTTTTGCATGAGTGTAGATGCTAGTGCATCTGTAGGTACACATGTGTGTGTGTAGAAGGGGGAACTGTATGTGCCCAAGGGTGACTTCAAGAATTACTGCATCCCTCTGCGGTTTCCAGGCTCCACTTTGCAGAGCCAAAGCGCAAGTTGTTACCGTTTCCATCTGGCATTTTTATGAGGGATTTGAACTCAGGTCCTTCTGCTTGTGAGGCAAAGGCTTAACCCCTGAGCCGTCTCTCCAGCTCTTTTGATCAGATTTCTTTGCCTATTAATTTTTCTTTTAATTTAGACAACTCATGGCTTGCCTTTAAATTTTTCTCTTTTGTATATACTGTGGATCAACAAAACATGAGGTGGTTCTGCTGGGATCACTTTGAAATAAGCTGTGCCTTATTTCGGCGCCTTTCTTTCAAACCTCTTCCCCCTCCTCCTACACACAGAGCTTTAGAGAGAAGACGTTCTTACTTGGATTGTTGTGTCCAGAGGATACAAGTTGAGCATCCTGAAAAAAAGAAAACAAGAAACATCAATTAACTTGTCTGGTTTCTGACTTTTCAAACCCAGACCACAGATGAGGTACGTCACCCAACGTTCAGAACTCAGCTGGCCGCTCACGGTGCTATTGGCCACTGTCAGGAGAAACATTTACAAGAATGTGCTTGATAAATGCCTCTAGGAATATGGCAGACAATCGTATTATTTTCCATTGCCGAATTGCTGCTCCGTTTCACTGAGGGGCGAGTCGCATAATGCAAAATAATCATTCGGAAGTGAAAATTAACATGGCATTTAGTACATTCACAATGCTACACAAGTTGTAATCTGCTTCAGTTGGCGCCAAAAACTCTTTTCCATGAAGCTGCATCACCTCATGCTTTCCACCTACCCCACCCCCTATCCCTTCAGTCACTGGTAACCACCATTTTCCATCTATGTCTTCAAACTTTTCTATGGTGATGTTCAAGTGCAGAAAAGGGAGAACCAGCCTGGTCACTTTGACCAGCCACAGCTGGGAACTAATTTCACGACAATTGTTACGTTCTGAAGTCCTGAGACCCAAACTACCTTTTCGGTACCCTCGAGAATCCTGAAACGCCTTAAATGTGGTATTTAAGTGAGAAATCAAGTTCCTGTAAGTCATTCTGCTTAGGATGCATAAGTAACTATGCATGTGAGTAGATATCAAGACCACTCTTCAATGAAACATTATAATAAACATCATGCTTCATCAAATATAATATGCCCGCCAGGTCACGTGGAGACAGAATTATCTTAGATGGTGCTGTAATGGTTAATCTTACCAGCCTAATTGGATTGAAAAACACTAAGAGATCAGTAAAGTTTGTGGTTGTGAAGGCATTTTCAAAGATCAGACTAGGAGAGATCTGACCTAATATATGATAATTTTACTGGGAGGTGGTGGGATCTAGTGGGAAGAAACAGGCACTGGGGGCAGGTCATTCAGACGATGTCGGTCCCTCTCCTCCTTTTCCTCTGCTTCCTGTGCCTAAGATGCTCTACCCCGCCCGGCCCCATCCTTCTGCGATGGCCTGAATTCTCTGCAAAGAGAGACAAAATAAATGCTTGCCCTTCCCAGCTGGGAGTTCCCAGTACCGTGGTCACAGTGCAGAAGGCAGGACCTCATGCAACAGCATGGAAGGAAACCGTTCCCATTAGCCGTAAGATGTCATCAACTGCAAATAAGTGTCAATTTTAGGGCTCTCAAAAATACGAAAGCCATGAGCTGCAGATCAATGAAATACACCAGTGTTTTTCACAGCTGTGGTTCTGGTGGAAGGTAGCATTCACACTGGTTAGGAAATTTCTTAAAAATAATGGGTTTTTGGAACCATTTCTGGATTTCCTCCGCTCACTGGTTGATCAGTCCATCATCAGAATCACGAAGAAACATTTCAAAATTATAGCTGCCCATAGAAAGCTAATTACTGTAGGAAACATGGCCACCCAATTTTGGTGACAACCCAATTTTGGGCCAAGGAAGACCCGTAGTAGCTGCTAGTTTCTTTTCATTCTTAGTCAAAACAGCCGAAATAATGCAATTTATATTTAATAATCATTATTGTTGAGGTAATATGAAACATGAAGTTTTAGTGCAAATAGGCCCTTGTCAGTCTGAAGCATTCTAGCAACCAAAAGGGAGGCTTCTAACAAGCCGTTCAACTCCCAATTGCTTCCTCCTATGCTTGCTGGCTTTTATTCTCTTCCAGTGCATTAAGGGAGTTGTGTTCTCATTTCTGTAATGATGTTAGAATTCTTCTGTATAAGACTTTGAAAATACTCAGTGAGAATAGTTTCAGATGAGGTCCACTCCACCAGATTCAGCATTCGTGACCATAGGAAATGCTTGTGCAATGCCCTTGGGTTTGGACATATGCCCTCTTGAGAATGCAAAGCCTTCTATGCTTTTGATGGTTTTTTTTTTTTTATTTGCATTTCAAAACTTAGGAGATTGCTGCAAAATGAAAGGGAAAAGGGCAGAGCAAATTCAATTTCTTCTCCTGTGGCTGAAATACCTGGTAATGAATAGTGGCCAATTTAAAAGAATCTTGCATTGTTTTCTCTACTAAATCCAATTATTTTTGAGCTTTGAAGAAGAGGCAGAAATGCCTGGTAGTGTTTGTTTAGGGAACTGTGACTCCAAATCAAGTCTTCAGAGAACAGGGGGAGAAAAAAAAGAGCCCAGTTCATTATCAGTTGACTTCACTTTACTACGTATCTTTTAATACTCGAACAAATTGAAGAAATTCTCAGAAGTGCTTAGCTAATTAAATTAGTGGTACTGGAAAGTCAAAATGTGCAGTAAAATCGACTTTTCCTTTTGCAAGATCAAATGGCATCTTTAATCTTAATCAGGTCTTAATTTCATTACTTATAAGTTATTCTGAGGATTATTTTGCCTCTCAAATTCCATAAACAACCCGAGCTCAATAATCTAAACATTAATAGTCTAATTTATCAGCAGCATTGTCCAACTGTCAGCATATTAATTAGCTGAGATGAGGGTTAAGAGAGATTCACTCCAAGGCTTGGCACCTTAGCTGCTTAAGGGAGCACTTGCCTACCATGTGGGAGACTTGGGTTCCACCCTAACCCCAGGCACATGCAAAAGAAAATATCTATCATACAGGGCACAGAATTTCAGACATACATGAAAAAATTGTCTTATTTAGGATTATTCTGGGATTTGCATGGAACTATTGCCTCTAGTGTTTTTTTTTGCCCAAGTAGTGAGTGGAAATGCTTACGCTAAGTGAAATAAGTTAAGTGAAAATTAACAAGTGTCTCTGTAGCAGGCAGAATGCTGCCCCCCTAACCTGTGACTCTGCAGTGTGAAACAAGGAAACTAGTCAAGAGAAGCCCGATACGATTTCGAGGTCCCTGATGAGAGAGGCCCTCGCAAGAGAAGCAGCGTGACATGGGCCACGAGTCAGGAGGCCACGGGAAGCCCAGAAGGTAGAAACCCGAAGAGAGCACGGCCCTGCCACAGCCTGGCTGGGGATCAGTGAGTCGATCTCCAGCTCCCAACCTCCTGAGACAGCCGACGTGCGCTGTCCTCAGCATCCGGGTGTGCGCGGCAGGAACGGGCAACAAAGGCCGACCTTTCCCTTGTGTAGACAATACCCTGTATATACTTAAAAAAGGAGTTATTAAAATCATGCCACATTCCCAAACTTGCTCTCACTCACTTCTTTTATAACGGGCAACTCAAAAGCACTGGAAGTGGTAGGTCTATGCAAAGCCAGGAGTAATCTTAAGTGAGACATTTTTTATGTATGTTTGAAATTCTGTGCCCTGTATGATAAATTATTATATTTTTGAGAAATGAATGGAATTGTACCTTTAAACACAGAGAACTTGTAGCTAGAGTTGCAGCACTGTGCGTTAGATATCTGCTACTTACATTTATCTTGTAAAACTTACATTCTGTATCTTTAGACTAATGTTTCCATTCTTACTCTAGCCCTTGGAAACCACCATTTCAGTTTCTGCTTCTATGAGCTGTAGATTCTATGTATGTATGAGTAGAATCACAACAGGTGATCACTGTACTTGTCTTTCTGTTTTTGGTTTATTTCACTTAGTACAAGACACATACACACACACAATAGACCTTACTCGTGGATGAGATCTATTATCTATACATGTAGCTATACCATATGTATCATACATATGCATTGTTTTGGTTTCAAAGTCTCATTACTGCAATGAATGCATGATTACTTTTTTATTTCATTGTTATGATTCTCAAGGTTACAGTTCATCATAACAGCAGGGAGTTCATGTCAACATTAGCAGCCAAGGGAAATGGCCATATTATAGCCACAGGAAGAGCTGAGACAGGGTCATACATTTCCAACCTGCCAGTTTGCCAAAGTGTCAATCAGTTTTCTCTCCACCTTGTGCACTTGGCTAGAGAATGGTCTCACCCACTCACTACAGGTTTGCCATATGAGATACTCTTCTACCGACTTGCTCATAGGATTGACTTAACTAAATAATTCTTCATAATATATCTAAAGGCTTAGCTCTCAACTGTCAAATTGACATCTGTAGCTAACTGCCACATTTATAAATCAAAATAAAATTTCTGCATGAATTATTTAAAATCTGCCTTTTAAACTCAGTAGTTATGTCATTGCTCATGCTAAAGTATTTACATGAAACAAAACAGAGCGAGTTTGGGGAAAGTCAAAACAAAATATGCTTTGAGATGTTCCCAATAAATATATAGACTTCTATGTCAGATGCGTGCATTTAAAATGCTTATTTGATTATAGTATAATTACCATGATTTTTATCACATTTATGTACACAAAACTTCTCATTTTATTCTAATGTGGCAGGATGCTATTGGAAACACACCCAGAAAACTGGCTAAATTTGATTGCATTCAGAGCTAGAAGCCCTCACACTTCAGATGAATTGGATTTACAGCCCAACAGTTTCATGCCCCTTCCTTTAGTAGGTGTTGTAAGTGATGCCCGACTTCTTTACTGTCTGATCCTACCTATACTGCAAGGGTTGGGCTAACTTACACATACACTCTCTTTCTCTCGGTGTCTCTCGGTGTGTCTCTCTCTGTCTCTGTCTGTCTGTCTCTCTCTGTCTTTCTCTCTGGTTTTACTCTCATGTCCTTGCTGGTTTTAAACTTCTGAATTCGGGCTGGAGAGGTAGCTCAGGGGTTAAGCCTCCGCCTTGCAGGCAGAAGGTCCTGAGTTCGGATCCCAGACCCCACGTATAGACGCCGGGCAGAAATGGGGGTGACCTGCGCTTCTGGTCCTGGTAGGGCGGAGCCTGTGAATCCCTGGGCAGAAGGAGGTGGAGGCGTCCATGGTGGTTCACGAATTCGTCCTTGGTTCTACACATACACAGACACACACACTCACACACAGACACACACGCGCGTACATACACATGCACATGCGCACAGTTGAATAAATAATAATAATAATAATAATAATAATTAAAAAAAATAAATAAACTTCTGAAGTCAAGAGATTCTCTTGCCTCGACCTTAATAGCTAAGACTATAGGTGCCACTGTGCCAACTCAGTTGACCTCTGATTTAAGCATAACTATTAGCAGACTTTTAGATAAATATACTGAAAAATCAAGATACAGATCCTGAAATAAATCTGTGCATTTGTTGGAAGACAACTGTCAAATTAGGGGAGAAAACTGGGCTAGTACATTGACTATACTTTAATAATCTAATAATCATTGCAAACATAAAAGCAAGCATTGCAAGTCACACCATTTATGTCTTTTAAAGTTAAAAAATGAAAAATTAGAATAAAGTACAGACCACTGTTAGAATGTTAGCATAGGGAGGAGATTTTTTTCTTCTGACAGAATATTAAACACTTTTGCAGATAAAAGGCATATAAATAAAGTTACAAAATGATTTCATTATATACACTAGACAAATGAATAAGATATAAGAAGTTTCTACAAATCATTTTTATGAAGTGGCAATGGATATGAATGGGCAATTTGTAAAGGAAAAATAGTCACCACTCAAGCTTAGAAGTAATTGGGGAAATGCAAATTAAAACAATGAGATATCAACTTTTCATCTATCTTGCAGGCACAATGATAAAACCTCAGATAACATTAATCATTGGCTAAGACACACAGAAAGAGTTCCTGAAACACAGCCAAGTGTAAATGTGGTTTCTGATGGGTCTAGCACCATGATTTCTGTTCTGGGTGTCCTTCCTGGAGACCAGTGATGGCAGGCATACGAGTGAAATTGACAAAATGTATGTGTGGTATCAGTGTTTGCAATAACAGATCATAAACAGTCTGTGTCCACCGAAAGGAGCTGGTAGATGAATCAAGGCAAATCCACTCTATCCAATATCATGCTGCTAATTAGAAGGAAGAAGAAAATCTCCACAAGTGAACTTGAAAGACCTCCAGCTACACTTTCCTCAAGGTTTGATTGTGGACTGTGCCCTCGAGGCATATGTATTTAACATGTGGCCTTCAGCTGGTGGCCTGAGAAGGATGTAGAACCTTAGGAGGTAGAGGCTTGCAGGAGGATGTCTGTTTCTTAGTGGACAGACTTTAAAGTTCCACAACTCTGTTTCCCAATGGGCACAATCTGCTGCTTCTCTCCCTTCTGAATACAGCTGCAATGCAACAGCCCTCCTCCGGCTTTTGTCGCCTCAGCTTCCCTGTCTGCCACTTATGTGTCCCCTGCCATGATGGAATCTATGGTTGCTTGGGTCAGCGTATTTTATGACAGCAATGGAGAGGAACCGGAACAGTTTTGCTAAGAGTAACAAAAATCAGCTCTGAGGGTTGGAAATATGATTCTGTGGGAGCATGTATGGCTAGTATGTTAGA
The DNA here is from genome assembly GCA_023101885.1 of Typhlomys cinereus. NCBI lineage: Eukaryota > Metazoa > Chordata > Mammalia > Rodentia > Platacanthomyidae > Typhlomys > Typhlomys cinereus. Next base: position 737,012 of record JALPQD010000566.1, on the reverse strand, counting down.
GGCCGTGGGCTTGATTCTTCACACTACAAAACACACCCCTAACACTTTGACTGGAAGTTACCACTTGTGATAACAGAAATGAAGAATTACTTCAGTAATTCACTCTAGGTTTTGATATTGATATTCAACACTGACATTTATGTAGAAAATAGACTTGCTGGGGATTCTGGTTTTTACATTTTCCTTTCCATTGGAATAATCTGCTCACAGATAATGTGTATATAGCTACATGTCAATTACATGTCTCTGAAAATAAAAGAAAGCTCACTAGACTCAGGTATAATGTAAGTACATCTTGGGACTGAGTTCCTTCAGAAAATATAGAAATCTGTTATTACAGACTGGCTTTATGCTTCAAAAATATCCCAAAGAAGTTAAATAACTCATGCTTACAATTCTAAGATGTTCATTTTAAGATTATTAGCAACAGGTTTTTTAATAACAGCTTTTCCGAATAAAACCAGGATACACAACCCCACTGAATGTATGAAATGATTGTAAAATGCATTTCAAACTCACAGATGTTTAGATAAAATGACAATTATAATCAGCATCACAATTGGCAGGATACAGTAGTGTAAAGACAATCATAAACTCTCATTGCCTTCCCTTTGATGAATAAATAAGTGCTCGGAGATTGTAGATGGCCAGATTTGTTTGCAGGAGTATGTGTAGGGAAAAGATGAGGGGTAAACCCACTGCTCGCTACAAGTATCTACAGGGACACCGTATATTTCCCCTAGAAATATGAGAGCTCACCTTATTTGGAAATGGAAATTTGCTCGCTTCTACTTTGGCAGGAGCTTGAATAGCAGAAAGTGGAGGAAGCCAAGTCATTTCCTAAAGACAGAATAAAAATATTTTTTAATAAAAAATCTTCACAATATTTATTTATTTTAATCATGTGTTAATTGTACATATGAAGGCAGTCCAGTGTGATATTTCCATATGGCATATGCTCATCTAATTCAGCCTCCTTCTTCCACCCTGCTCTGAATGTCTAGTAATCACTAGAATAACAACATTCTGAAACAGAATAATCAAAGTCAGCAGAACACATGGGTTCCTCCACAGGGTATGAAGATGATGGAATAAATAAGAGATAAAGGAGAGAAGTTTTAAAAATAATATGAAATCCACTTTCACGATTTGTTTTCCTAATGTAACTAACTCTTAGTTCCAAGGCCAGCCCCGGATCTCCTTCATGCCTTCAAAAAGGCTGTCCCCATTTTGGTTTCATTAAAGTCCCTGAATCAAGAGGCATCCACTCATACAAGTTCTGTGGAAAATGTTTTAAAAAGAGGGTTTGAATTTATTCCATTTCTGAAGGAGGGCATAAGGTGCTTCCATTTTGAGGAATCCTTATTACCGAATATGATACCATTAGAAACAAAGAATAAACTCCCAATGAGTTCCATACATGACTGTGGTCTTCACAAGAAACGAAGAAAGAAAAACCGACCACAAGAGACATAAAGAGACTTGGTGTTAACTTGATAAGCTGGTGTCAAAGGCAAAACTGTAGTTTCAAGTGGGCAGCCTGTCAACACTCTTTGACAGACACTGTTCTTAAACGAAGCCAAGAGAGAGGGAGAGGAGGTGCTTTCGTTGCTACTCGTATTCTTCAACTTCATCTCCTGGAAGATGGCTGCTGCGCACAATGGATTATAGGACTGATTTGATCTCTGGTGACCAGCTAGTCAGCAGTTACTTGCCAAACTGGATTGGAATCCTGTGTTTTTTTGGAATGAAACCATAGTTGATTCTTTCTTAAGAAAAGAGATGTTTCCAACACCTTCTCAACAAGAAGATAAACATGGTCTCATGCCTTCTTCTCTCTTAGTAAATCTTCTTCCTAGAACCTTGGATGGGTCAGAATTCATACAGCAGCCAAGGGAACATTCAGGTTCAAAGCCACCCCAAAACTTTCTACCTCTGTTGTCTCTCCCCCATGACACACATGCCACAGGGAACAGCGAGGTTCAGTATATAAGCTTTCCAAGAGTCCCCTCTCCAGTCTGCAGTCACTAAGCTGCCCGTTGGGAAGCAAGAAAGAACCCAGTGATCCTGTATGTCCTTCTTGCTTCCCACCACTTGCTCTCCAAGTAGCTACCAGTGTCTTGCTGTGTCTTTTGAGGAATTCTATAAGCAATACTGCCAGATTTGTATTCAAAGGCGCACCCAGCTTTGTCCCTGGAATGAAGATGTGAATCATCATTCTCTGACAAGTGGTCATTTTAGAAGAGGTCAGATCTCACCTTGTGTGTGTGCTGTTCTCCAAGTAAGAAAGCTCTGAAGCTTTCTCCAGTTCCCCTGACTTTTGCTTGGCATGTCTGCAGTGCCCTCTTTCCTTTTTCCTCCAAGAGGGTTCTGGGTTGTTTTTCATTTAAATTCTCGACTGTGTGTGTAGTATATTGAGTGTCTCAAATCTTTTGTAAAGGAAGTTAGTCACCAATCACAAATACTTGACCTATTTTTCGTTTTCTCCCTTATGAACTGTCCCATGTGTCTGTGAGGCTACTTAGCAGCTTCCCTTGTAATCAATCTTTGGCTTACATAATTTATACTGTGTGATAAGGGCCCACATTGATAAATATAAACTAATTACTTAAAATAGATATCAGACTTTCATATACCCTAATATGTCCATGTTAATTTTTCCCACAAATTATTTTCATATCGGCATGCCATGTTTCCTTTTCTGGTGTGTGGGTGTGTGTGTACACATGCATAGGTGCACATATGTGTATTTAGTGATTGACTCATAAAAATCCCAAAAGGTGAACTACTGTATACTCACACACAAATAAAATACATACAAAGTTAATGAACTATGAATGGAACTTCTTTCTAAAGGCACCTCTGAGACAAACGGTTTAGAACTGAAACATTCAGAATTGAATTTGGTATAATTTGATATGCAGTTTATCCATGAAAAACCACTCAAACTTCAAAGAGTGATTAAACTCTGCTCTTGAGTGTAGAAATGGTGTTCTTCTGATTTCTGGATCTTAATTAGGGTCCATCCCTGACCATCTTCTCACTCCCTAAAGAACATTTACCAAACACATCCCATTTTCTGTGATATACTGCACCATCTACTGAATTTGAAAGGTAGTGTATCAGTTTTGGTAACATGCATTCTCAATATATCTTCTATGCCTCAGTTACATTGTGATCTTTCTCTTTGTTCAATCCTTATGCACCTCCAGACCCTATATGACCATCTACCTGTTTTACATTAGTTTCCATCAGTGTTTCAAGTCGACTGTCACAGGAAGCAGATCCTGCATCTTCCTGGCTTACTGTCCCTGTACACATTGTCTTTCTCCTTTGAGGCTGTGGCCATGTAGTCTTGAGCCCTCAACATCTTTCTTCAATTATAGAAAGCTGCATCCTTCTCTCTGATGCCCTCTCCACCATTTTTTTCTCTACTTATATGAGATTCTCCTACGAGCTTTTAAGAACAATCTGGTAGGCATTTCACACTGAATTTATAGGTCCATCTCTACTCTGCCTCAAAATTTTGGTTTTAGAGTCGCAACTTTAACTCTGACCCTCAGACTTTCTTTAAGCTGACGCAGAGTAGCCCAGTTTTCTCCCACTTAAAAGTTAGTACACTAGGAACTCAAACCTGGTACTGTAAACCCTTGTAAGGACCTGTGGAAGGGGAGACATAAGCCCTAAAGGAGAACACACTACTATTCTTTAGCTCTGTGGAAATGGCATCAAACTGCCTTCTAAACACTTATCCTTAGACCCCCAAGATAAGCAGAGCTCTCAGCCTCTGACTGAGAAACTTCTTTCTGTGACAGAAGTTGTTTAATGCAGTCACAACTGGCCAAAGTATAAAGAAAAAAGCAACCGTGGAGTATTAAGCTGTAAACAGGACATTTATATCACTTGCTGCACCCAAGACTCAGGGAACGTCATGCAGAAGGAAGAGTGGAAGGAATGCAAGAGTGGAGGGTGTGAAGAAATGTCTCCTTGAATGATGGGATTGTTGCCCTTGTGAACTCACTGCAGTTGTGTTACCTCAGAACTGTACAAGATGGGGCTTGTCAACACTGCATCATGGAAGGGGAATGACTTACGAAGCACAGTCCTCTCTGAGGGACTCTTGATGGCTAACGCCATCGTGAGAAGATAAATCGCGTTCTACAGTGGTGGACCCACTGATACATGACCAACATTGCAGCTAGCGGCACGTGTGAATGCAGTCAACCCTGATGGAAGTCACTGGAACACGCACTAGACCTGCTGTGCTTGAGTGCCCATCCCCTCAGCCTTCTAGATTTCTCACCAGCCATTATAACGCCTCCTATCTGCTATGTACATTTTTCCTATGAAAATGTCATAAAAATGTCTATTCGATTCCCATAGGAAACTGATGATAGATCAAAGTATACACAATTAACCATACATGCTGAGGTCTACCTTTGGGAACCAACAGGTTTATTGGGGTTACTTACAAGCATGTGAATAGAGGTTATTTACGGCCCGTATGGGTGACCCTAAATCTGCCAGACTGGAAAACCTCATCCCAAACGCGTATGATAGCGTCCCTATAACTGTACCGATGAAGTCCCCTTGCCAATTAACCTTCCTCAGTTTAAATACTTCAGATCGCTAGGCCATGTGCTTAGGGAAAATTGCATATAAGGGAGGTGCTTGAGGGAGCAGCTAGAATCCCAGGGTTCAATGATCCTCTCCACACCCCTCCTTTCTGAGGGAACTCAACAGTCTACAGTTCTGACATTGATTATCTTTATCAAGTAATAACACCTGCTTTGATTGGAGGGCAGATTCGACATAAGGTATACATGCCTTCAGGCCTGTGTTGATTTCCCTTTTATTCCAATATGATGTGAAGGTTCTCCTCCCTTCCCCCTTCCAAACACTTACCTTTTCCTTTGTCATAGTAATTCTCTGGCTCTGTTTTGTGGCCAACTATGTCCACACCCAACTATGCCTCCCTCTTCTGTTACCTTTCCTCTATGAGGTGATCTAATTTTTTTTAAAGAACATTAAGTTTTTCTGTTCAACGTAATTTCTAAAAGGGGATCTTAAATTTTTTAGGTATTCGGATTTGCTAAACATATTTCTTAAAGAAGGCTTATAAGCAAATTGTTCCAAGAATCAAAGTATCTACTTATCATTGTGTAGACTAGCATATTTTTTATGTAGTAAATGCTCAATATAAAATCAATAATGAGCTGGAGACTCATATGTCAATGTGCTTGCTAATGTTGATTAATTATAAGGAAGTATTTGTATGGTTTTTCATCCAATAAATCCTATTAAAAACATGAATGAATAATAAAGATGAACCTCCAAGGTTGTAAGAATTTCCTAAAGATTATTTTTGTTGAATATTTTAATAAGTTTACGATGCACTGCAGACATGAGACAAGCCATGTAGTTGTAACATGCAATGGCTGCATGTGCAAATTATTTAGTAATTAAAATTCTTGGCTAGTGTTCCACAGGAAACTCGGAGCAAACAGATATCATTTCCTCTTCTGTCACTTACTAACTCAGCAAGCTTAGGCAAGTCACACACTTAGGATGTTACACTGATCTCATGTTTTGGAGTTTGGAATACATTAGATCTCACCTTGCAGTGCAGAAGAAATGGGAACATGATTCTGTCGTTCAGTGGTAGAGATGAAGTTAGACCACATGTAAGAGAGTAAGGACAACATAGTTCCCTTCACACTGACACATCCATCAAAGACAGCACTGAGGGGTTAGGGAGATGGTCAATGGATAGAGCCTTTTTGCCTTCTAAGTAAAACGATCCATGTTCAGATCCCCAGATTCTTTGTTAAAAAAAAAAAAGCCAGGTGGATATGGCAACCTGAACTCAGAGCCGTGGGGGAATCCCAGAGCAAAGCAATAAGGTGGAGGAAGAGCAATCCGGGGTGATTCTGATGTCACCCTTCAGCCTCCACAGGCACACACAGTGCCTTTCTCTCTGTCTGTCTGTCTGTCTGTCTGTCTCCCTCCCTGTAAGCCTCCTAACTACCGAGGTGTCTTCCTTGAGCCAATGTGAACCTTTCCTTCTATAAAGTTTCTTTGTCAAGCAATTTGTCACAGCAGTAAGAAAGGAACTAGATATACTAGATGACCACGGTGCTGATTAGTTCTCCTGTAGCCACTTACTGTTTCGCAAACAAGACAGGAAGGAGACACACTATTTAAAGCTGCTTTCTCTAACATCAGCTTTAACTTCCCTGCCCCTTCTTCGGTCTCTCCACCTTTCTTCCTTTGATCTCCACCCTTAGATTAAAGGTCACGCTTCAGTCTCCAGAATCACTTTAGTTTTAAGTCAATAATCCTCAGCAATTTGTTCCTCAAACTGATAGAGTTAAGAATCAGTGTAACACACCTCATCAGTCCAGCTTTCTAAGCAAACATCTACTTAGCACAGGGCCCTGTTTCGTGGTGAGTTACCCATCAGATAAGATCTTCAAATGTCTTCTCTTTACAATAATGTAATCCCTTTCCCCCAAATCAAAGACAGATGCTAAATGGTAAGCTGAAACCACTGCATTTTTTTTTTTAAGTGTCCAACGTTTGCCTGTCGTCCTCATGCGACTTGAGGCTGGGGGACACATGGGCTGGCTACTATTTCAAGTCTACTATGGAGAAGATGCCATTCTTTTCAAGAACACAGAGTCTGATGGCCACATGCTGATTTTTCCAAACCTCCCTTTTCCCTTTCTAGTTCTTATGTTAGAATGTTCAGGGCATCCTTTTGCTGAGCAGTGAGACTCTTCCATGAAAGGAGAGAAAAAACAAAAATTAAACCAAGAATGAATTCCCATTGGAGACTGTGAAATGAATGCATGGCTGGGGTGATCTGCAAAGTATAGTCAGCTTGCAAAGAGATGAATGCAAAGCACTTTCGTGACAAAGGGTTTCTTTGGTCTTTTGCTTACAATTACTTTCCAGATTCTTCTGGTCCGCTGGTCCAAGACGCTGAGGCCAGGTGTCAACGAGGCGATGGCTTCTCTGTACAGACTTCCTTTGAGCAGATGTGGCTGCCTTACCCTCTGCCTCATCCTCCACCTCCCCCTTTCCTATAACTCCAGTGTTACTCACCTCTCCATTATTCCCATCCTGGCCTCCCTGGCTTTTCACCAAGTTCGCTCCCCTGCTCTGGCCACTGGGAACATATAAATTACAACTGCTTTGAGATTTCACCTTACCAGCATCAGAATGGCTAAAATCAAGAGCACAACTAACCACGCTTGCTGGTGAGGATGTGGGCAAAGGGGAGCCCTTATTCACTGGTGGAGAAAGTGTCAAATGATGTAGAAATTTTGGAAGACAGTGTGGACTCTCCCCAACAAGCGAAAAATGGAGTTACCATATGCTCCAGCTATCCCACCACCAAGGAACATTCCCAGAGACTGTGTACCTTTCTACAGAAATGCCTGCAGAACTATGTTCAGTGTGTCTCAATTCACGAGAGCAAGAAAATACAGCCAGTGTAGATGGCCATCCGCAGATGAATGGATAATGAAAATGTGTACCTGTAACCAATAGAATAAACTGATCTATCAAGAAAAATGAGATTATTAAATTTTCAGATAAATGAATGTAACTGGAAAAGATTATACTGAGGTCACCTAGACACAGAATGCCAAATGGCAAATGTTTTCTGATGTGCGGATAATAGTATTGAACCTTTTGATTTGTGTACTTAAGTAAGAACACCTCTAACTGCCAGAAAACTTAGAAAGAGACAATGGGGGAGGGCGAGAAGGGGTGAAGGGCCTAAAGGAGGAAGGTAGAAGAATCCAGGTAGTATGAAGATAGAAAGGAGAAAAAAGAGGAAGGAAGATGAGATGATAGGATATGGCAAGGGATGTATGGTGGGAAATAAATGACAAAGCTAGACAGAAACCATCTACATTACATGTTCCTTCTACCCATGTGCCACTTGTGCCATTTGCTTAGGAATGCATGCCACCCACTGTCGTGATTTTCTTTACATGGCCTATCACAATCCCATTATAATTGCTTAAAATCCTACCAGATTATAATTTCAAGTGAAGGGAACATGTAATTCGCCAAAAGCCTAGCACAATAAAAACAAGTGATAAGAATTCATTTAGTCTCTGCACAATTCTTTTCTCACCTGTAAAGAATAGCAAAGAATACATCTTACTCACCCTCCCATTCATGCGGACTGTCGCCACACAGAGATAGACTGTGACTTCCTGCTCTCTCAGCCAAGTCCCAACCTCCTCTGCCAACCTGGCGTATGTTGGCAAGGAAAGGGCACCTTTACTAGACCAGCAAATTGCCACAGTTCACTCTGAAATGCTTTGTGTTCACAAATACATCCTTTCCTAATCAATACATTCTTCACTAAGTAAGACAATGGATGAATCATGCCACAGGAGAATACAAATAAGAAAAGTCAAGCTGCTGCTGCTGCTGTTGCTCTGTGTGTGTGTGTGTGTGTGTGTGTGTGTGTGTGAGCATGTGTGTGTGCATGCACACGCATGTGCAGGATTTCATTTCAGTTTCCAAACAGAATAAGTCACACAGCTTTTCAGGTCTTTCACAAGTGCAATGATACCCTATGGAGCTAGTGCCCCCATCAAGCAGACATGGTAATTTCCTAGCCTTGGGGCAGGGAAAGCGGAAAGATGGGGCAGCCTTTGTGGGAAACTATCCCAACCTCCAGTCACCTGCTACATCTGTAGGGAAAGACCCACACTGGGCTGTGCACATTCTCTCTCTCTCTCTCTCTCTCTCTCTCTCTCTCTCTCTCTCTCTTTCTCTCTCACTCTGGGGCCAGCCAGAAGGCTTGACAGCTTTGCTTAAAACAAGGAACTCATAGCCAGGAACAGCAATTTAAAACCCATCTTAATCCAGGCCCTCCAGTAGAGTAACCCAGAGTCTGGCAAGCAGTAAGCATTGTGTAGCACTAGAGTTTTGGAAGTTACCAGAGCCTTTGCCTTCAGCAAGGTCAGTAAGCCATGGGGGGGGGGAGAGAGGAGTAAAATACAGCAGAGGAGTGAAATCAACTTAAGAAGCAAAATCTAGTTCAGGTTTTGCAGACTGACAGATACAAAAAAAGAAAAGCCATTATTTTGATGGAAACAAAACTCATGGAAAGTTTTTGAGAAAATAATTTGTGTTGGGGGGGGGGCTTTCTAGAAATATTTCAACAGTTCTACAGTGTCAGCTGCAAAAATGCCAGAAGTCAAAAGTACAACTGGGTTGAGCATGAACACACACAGGCAAGTACTTTAAAGTGGGATTAGCAAGGAGCATAATGAATTCTTATTTCTTTAATCTGAAAACCAGGAATAGGGTCAATGAGAATTAAAATTCGCTTGAGAAGAGGATTCCCAGGGGCTGCATGATCCCCCTCCAGTGCCCACAGGGAATGACTCCAGGAACCCAATAGATACAGAGATCTGTGGATGCCTGATTTTTAACATAAAAGACATTGGATGCAAGCGAAGTGGTTTGGTGTATAAAGGTGCTTGCTGCTACAGCTTGAGGACCAGACTTCAATCCTTGGAACCTTCCCAGTGAAAGAAGAAAACCAATACCAGGAAGTTGTCTTCTGACCTCTACACATAGGACCCAGCTCACACACACACACACACACACACACACACACACACACACACACACACGAGATCATTACATGTTTAAAATGTCATAGTATTTGTACAGCACTTATGCACATCTCATCTACTTTAATTATCTACAGATGAATTATAGTCCCTTAATGCTATGTTCATGCTATGTGAGTAGCTGCTCCACAGACTTATTGAAGAGCTGGTGACAAAGAAAGAATCTGACACACTCAGCACAGATGTAGTCTTTTATCTGAATTTTTTTGGTTGATGGGTAGTGGGATCCCTAGTTACGGAACCCACTGATATGGCTAACCCTCTGTTTCTCTGTTTCTTGGTCTCATCAGGACTCCCTGGGTGGGAAGAGATTCAGAATGGGATACCAACTCACCTAATTCACTGTAATGCCAGGGCTTCTTTCTGCCCTTAATGATGAGATTCCTCAAGAGGTAAAGCACAGTGAGATCAATGGAACGGCTTGCAGAAGCAGCATGCCACCTAAGTTTCACAGGTGGCATGCAAAACGCAGAAAGCCTCAAAACAGGAGACACTGGGGGACTCTTAGATGTGCACAGCATGTCCTGCATCTTAGTTTGCTGAGATTCCACTTATTAAAAAGCTGAGACCCCAAGGCATGCAGCTTGTATTTACATAGTACTGTTAAAAGTGTTCCTCATGGTAAGGAAATCGACCTGGACTGCTGGAGACCCAGCTCCCTACCTCTTTGACATGGGCTGGAAACCCAGGGCTCTCCACAGAGGACATGAATACTGAAGAAAGCCAAATTACTTTGACAATTTTGGTTCAATGCGCAGACATGGGGGCGGGGCTCCTCTTAACTCGCTTGTCCCCCTGTGTGAAGCGCAAGTTTGTTCTACTGACCTGGAGCCTTTTGGGACAACAACAAAATTCCTAAAATTTATTGTTAGGTTTACCTGGCTGTCTATGCCATTTTAGTTCTCACGTTTAAGACATACTCTTAAGTCTTATTCTGTAGCCTGGCGGATGTTTTTGGAATTCACGATGCCTTCAAATGTTAAAGTTGCAGAATTCAAATTGAGTTCTCAGAATTTAAAGCAGCTGTGGTCTGAACGACTCCTGTTAAACCCAGATCACCAGAGCTCCACCCCGGGGCGCTGACTGAAATCACCACACCTGCTAGTTTCCTATTCTGTGCACCTGATGAGACATGATAATTGGCCTAATTTTAACTGTAACTGTAAAAATTTTTATTCATTTAAAGCATTTGAGGGTTGTTGGGGAGGCTGTCTCAGATTCTGAGTTTGCAGTTGTTCTGGGAATAAGATTTTGGGAATAAGCTGTGTTAACTCTATGCTGGTAAGAAGTGTTATTGAGTACCGCTAAGTACCTTATTTCTGAATCATGTGACACCTACTGGTGGAAGCATAAACACCCACAAGCACAGAGACTAGCACAAGCACAGAGACTGTAATTCATCTTTTAATTACTATGGTTTGCAATCATCGGCTTGCTCTTTCAGACATAACTAAAGGAAGTATGAAAGAACAGACAGGAAGACCACAGAAGCTTGAGTGGAAGAGACAGAAGAGGAAGAGATTGAAGACAATCACATCCTTGGCCAAATTTTCTACGTAGCAAATTCCTTCCCACAGACAATCTGGAAAGATGCATTTGACGAAACCTGTGTCAATCACCAACAGAGAAGCTGGGATACGAACAGAGTTCTGGGGCTGAGGTCTGAGGAGCCTCATTCAATACTGACATTGACTCAGACCAAAAGAACGCCCTGGCGTGAGTAGAGATTTCCAGTAATTATTTAGTGACTTCATCTATACATCGATATTAATAACCACATTCTGAACGATTAATAGATTCGTGACAAATAGGCAAAATATCTAGAATGTCTGGCACACGGTACGTTCTCAGTACAAAAGAATTATTGCTATAATTCTCACTTTATCATTACTGTTGGCAGCTTTCGGCTTGGGCCTGGAGAAGGGAGAGGATAAATATAGCAGACATTTATGAGTTTGTTTTTTAATCTACTTTACTCAGTTAATTATTTAATATTTAACTGGTTAATTATTCATAGTCAAATAAAAGGCATAATAAAAGCATGCTTATTAAACAATAATTTGCTTCCCTACTCTCTTTGCCACTGAAGTCCTGTGTGCACAAAGGGAAGGGAGAACTCGGCCTCCATGTCGTTCTTAAAAGGGACAATTAGGATTAAGAAAAAAGGGTCCATTGTCTTTCCCGGTCTTCTCCCATTGTCTCTCTGTCTGGGGATGACACTCAGGGCACCAGACAGAGCTGAACTGGCTCAAGACATCCTCAGGTGACCAAAGGGGCAAAGAGGCAGGCTCTGACAATGGAGGTAGAATACTATTCTGCCACAGTGACTATATATTCATTCATTCATTTATAAGCCAAAAGCTAGGGGGGAAATGAGGAAACAATAGGACGGCGCACAGCAGTGCGCCACGCGACCTTGCCACGGCCAGCGCTTTGCTCCCAAAAGCAGAGCAAGAGGCACCGGCACCCTGTCCTTTGAGCATTTGCGGCTTCTCATTTTGTGGGAGCCACACGGAGGGCTTCTGATTTAACGGTTTTGTATCTGTCTCTTTCCCTGACTTGATGATGTCTTTAACTTAATACCTGGTTGGCTGGGAGTACCTGATTTCATTTTAATTTTTAATTTCATTGAAATAGCATCTTCGCGATATTTTTCTGCTTAAATAATTTATGCATCTTATTAAAAAGCTTAAAAAATTAAAAAAATTACTATGTAGATGAAAATGAAACCGTAGTCTATGATGTCAACACCTTTATAGACAACGTCCACCGTGCACAGTATCAAACATTGGTTACAGGTCCAATGTTCATATGCATACACTAGCATGGGGGAATTATGCATGTATTTTTAATGTGGTCATGCTGCTTGGTGAAATACTATTTCACTGAACATCTTTCTCAGTCTAACAAATAAGTGTGATCTTCCTTTTAAAGGCTGAAAAGGCCAGCTCGCTGCCTAGAGGCGCCAAAGCTCAATCAAGTAACTCAGTTAGTTGTGCTGTTGAAATTTTTTCCTTACTACAGATGCTATTGACAAAAAAAAAAAAAAAAAAAAAAAAAAAAAATCCTGGTATCTTTATCTACTAGTGGTTCTCTATTTAGTCAGCAAGATTAATTCCTTGAATAAAAGTTCTGGATGAAAAGGCATGAATATTTAAAATTTTAATATGTTATCAAGCTATCTCCAGGCCTATCAGTTTGTATCTCCACTAACAGTAGGCATTTCCTCAAAAGCCCCTGTTTCTAAGCGTCCTTACTCATGCTCTTTCAGAGACATTTATGTTATCATTATAAATCATATAGGAAAAAGTAATGTAACTGCTGTTTTGATTGTATCTAATTAATTTATCAGATAACAATTTATTGACACCACTTTTTATTTGTGAAATATTTTCGCCTATCTTTTAACCATTTCGATATTGGAATGTATATTTTCTATAGTGTTGTTTGAAGAATGCTTTGGTAGGCTGGAGAGGGGCTCAGGAGTTCAAATCTTTGCCTCACAAGCAAAAGGACACAAGACTCCGTGTAAAACTATCAGTGGCCTACGCTTCTAACTCTAGAAGGCAGAGCCTAGGAAACCCCAGAGCAAAGCAACAAGGAGGTAGAACCACACAGGATGATTCCTAAGTTACCCGTCATTCTCCACAGTCATACGGGTGCCCTCTTCTGCATACATGTACACACCCACACTTGCTAAACTAACTAACTAAATAAATAAGAAGGCTGTGGGTGATTAGAGCACAGGCAGCCTGTCTTACCAGCTGGGTCACTGTACACTTCTGACTTCACATTTATGCTGAAAGAACTGCTAATGTAAAAATGAACAAGAAATTAAAAAAAATGGTTGCAAAGAAAAAGCAAGAGATACAATTGTGCAGTGGAAAGGTGTATATATTGAGTATCTTTCTCTGTTGAACAGTCAGGAAAGTATTTGCAGGTATGTTTTATTACCTAGAGGCAACTTTTCTTTTTTTTTTAATTTTTTTTATTATTATTTATTCAACCGTGTGTATGTGTGTGCGCGCGCGCGTGTGTGTGTGTGTGTGTGTGTGTGTGTGTGTGTGTGTGTAGAACCACGGACGAATTCGCGAACCACCATGGACGCCTCCACCTCCTTCTGCCCCGGGATTCACAGGCTCCGCCCTACCAGGACCAGAAACGCAGGCCGCCCCCGCTCCCGCCTGGCGTCTATACGTGGGATCTGGGATCCGAACTCGGGACCTTCCGCGTGCAAGGCGGAGGCTTAACCCCTGAGCCACCTCTCCAGCCCCTAGAGGCAACTTTTCTTACTGACTTCTACATACATTCTTTGCAATAAAAGTCTACATAGGTCACCCCACTGAACCCTTAGAAATTTCAACATGGAGGCTTCCCAAGGACTCACCGGGGTGTCGGCCAGCAAATGAGATCAAGAGGCAACCAAAGATCGTTGTCTCATATGACTCACAGAAAACAAAACAGAACAAACCCCACACAGATACACCATGTGGAGGATTTCGCTGAAGTGACAACAAGGTCTAAGGTTCCACATTGGTGACAGCGTCATGACCGTTGATTTCCTAAACCGACTACCTATGACTGAGTCACCCAGGTGAAATGGGTTAGTATTTTGGGACACGCATGCTTTCTCTGTAAATGTGGAGTAAAATGCATGCCACACCTGAAGCAGGTCTGAGTAAAATAGTGGGTGAGGAGATGAATCTTTAGTACCTAATCTTTCAAGCTTGGTCAAGAAGGAGAGATCACAAAATACAACCGCTCCATGTCCACCCTCCTCCTCTGCCTCCTAGGAAGGAGGGGAGGACTGCAGCAGAGGCCAGCTGCAGCCTATCGTGGGGGCACGAGTGACTGGAGGTCTCCCTGCCCCGCCTTTGACTTGGGGGTACCCTTGGCTTGGGGAGAGTCTACTTTCTCTTTCATGAATTCCATGGAGAGACTGCAGGCGTGCAAGTGCCTATGGGAAAAAGGAGAAGGAGACGAGCAGCTTCTCAGTGACAGGAATTGTCTACTCTGGAAACTTCCACCCACATCCCGAAGGCCCTTGTGTTTGCGGGTTGCCACTTGGCCTCGTCCTGCCTTTGGCTCTTGCTCTACTTCCTCCGTTTCCTCAGGTTTGGTGTTGATTAACAAAATTACTTTCACACACCTGAAGGGATGTGGTGAAGTATCTGAAATTCTTCCTTTGTCTCAGGAAGTTAGGGTCTCAGCCTCCAATTCCTTCTACAACCATATGTTCTTAACTGGAGTTGCACACAGGGGCTTGGGGGGGGAGGGGCTGCAGCGAAGGGAGAGCTCATGAATCCCAGTGTAGATTAATCTTTGCCAACCACCTTTCCCATCTAGCTCCCGCAACCCCAAATCTGTGTAACTTGTGGGGGTCTCTGGCTGCATATCAGGTGGATCAAAGGGTCCAAGTGCTGAGCTTGGGGTGTTTCTACTGCTCCCCACTTCAGCCCACCTGAAGGAGGCACTGTCACTGACTAGTTTTGCTTGGGTGTGCCCAGCTGCCCTTCGTTCACGTCCTAGCCTTCCACACCGTTGTACTTCAAGGAGGAACCAGACTGTCTCTTTTTCTCAACCTCACTTTTTCTCCCATCCAAGTACGAACCAGGACCAACCCTACACGCCTGTGAAGGTCAGATGAGATCAGGCATGTTCAGGATATGATGGCCTTAGACTCAGTGAGTGCACAGCAGTTGTGACACTCTGAATCTTATACCATCTACTGTATTTTCATGTAATTTCCTGCCATTTCAAAGCAGTCACTTAGGCATGGGGATGATCTAGTCCGGCAGTGCCTGGCCAGCTCACGATGTTTCTGAGACTCTTTAGAAACTGAGGTATGTCCCGGGGAAGGGTGGCGTGACAGTGGTCAGAGTGAATATGAACTCACAGACTTCAAAGACCCCTCTAAGTAAGTAAAGCGGCCGGTGAAGCGAAGGTGTCGAGGAGTGAAACCCAGCAGAGTGTTAGGTTTTCAATGCTCATCCTCCTCACTCTGAAGAGCAAACTAGCTTCAGGATGCCTAGTGTTTGAGCTGGAGAGATGGCTCAGGGGTTAAGACTCTACCTCGCAAGCAGAAGGTCCTGAGTTCAGGTTCCAGGTCCCAGATAATAAACGCCAGGCAGAAATGGCAAAGGCCTGCACTTCTGGCCCTGGTGGGCAGAGCCTGGGAAATCCCAGAGCAAAGCAAGAAGGAGGCAGAAGCAATCCAGGATGATTCCCAAAGTCACCCTTGGTCCTTCACAGGGACATATAGTGCCTTCTGACACATAACTGACACACACATTAAAAAGTAAATGAAATATTAAAAAAGGATGCCTAGTTTTCAAAAAACAAGACATCACTAGAATAGTCTGCTTCTTGAGATGACTATTTCTAAGACCATAAAGTGATTCTTTGAATGCATTAAAATACTCCAAATGAATATTTTTCTAAAATGAATCTGTCAACTAACCCACGGATGCACAATTTTATTTACAAGGGACGACTGAAAGCTAGTTTTTTTGTTCCATGAAAATATAAACTTCAAAGCAAATTGGGTCCTTTAGAAATACCGAGCTTCCCTCATGGGACAGCAGAATAATTTAGCAGGAGGCAGGAGAAAAAGCCTGACTCTCAGGAGGAAGGAAGGAGTGGGGAACGTTGGAAATACAATTCTCAGAGGGGTTTCAAATAACATGGGGAGAAAAAGGAACACACTGCAGGTTGCTAGATTTCCTTCTAATTGTTCACTTTGGCACCAAACAATGCACCAGTAGAGTCAGGATTATTTTGGGCAAATTTCAAGAAATTTAAAACAAAAGTTTTATTTTTTTTTTCCTACAAAATGAATAGGGGTCAGTCTATTTATCTAGTACAGACAGATGGTTGTGTTTATGTAGTCAGAGGAACCATGCAGAAAGAATTGCAAAGTTTCAGAAAAGGCACCTTTGCCAAGAAAATACTTCAGGTTGGCAGAAGGTAGAAACCCTGTATTGGGTAAATATTTAGCAACATGGAGGAATTCTTAACGCTAATATCTCATTTGCAGTGAAGTATGCTTTATGGTCTGAAGTCTCTTTCCCTGTTCTGTTTTACAAGTGATGATAAAAATCAAAACATAATCACCTGTCGAGGATGAAACCTGCACCTGTACTTCAAACTGACTCCATAATGACAACGAAAACTGGGGTGAGGATGAGACTTCTTCCAATCATTCCCATACTGGGCTCTGGGCTCACTGACAAAGGCCATTGGCATAACGGCTTTAAAAAAAAAAACTGCTACAATCATCTTTTATTATTCCAGTCTGCCTGAGGAACAGTTCCAGCTGGACCTCAGAAGTCGCCTGCAGCCAAAATGTGAGGAGCTCAGCTCTGAGGCAGGTGATGGCACGCCCGCCTGGGGGGGGGGGGTCACCACCAGCACCAGGGTCACCTTCTGGAGGAGCCCAGGAACATCTGGCTTCCTTCAGAACCCTGGGCTAGACGTGTTAAGGCGCAGGAAGTACAAATGATTCTCTGCATGGGTTGGTGGTGTGCAGGTGAGGAGACAGGAGTCTACAAATGCGCGTGTGTACCACAATCCCTTGGTCATGAGCCAAGTCTACTTACACACAATGTTCCACAGTGAGTGATGTCAGCGATCTGTGTGAGCAGCAGCAGTCAGGAATACATGAAGGAAGCAGGGTGCGAACATGCATCGAGGTTCTGTGCTAAGTCCTTGTGTGGCGGCGGGGGGCGGGGGGGATCCTCTTTTTACCTGCCTGTCTCTCAGGAACACCCCCAGAATGTCAGCAGGGGTCACCAGCACTTGCTGCACCAGAGAGAAGCTTTCATCTCTTCAAAAGTGTGCTCTTCTGCCTATCCCAGGCTTAACACCCAAGACTTTTCCCTGTGGGCTTCAAACCTGCTGGCAGTGCACAGTGTTCCCAAGGGCGGCTGTTCAGAAGCCCAAACCCCACGCCGTGGGCATCTACAGATTGTACCATGTAGTCCTGGGGCTTGGAAGTCGAAACTTAGGAGGTGAGTGGTCTCCAGGCTCTTATTCAAAGAGGACAGCTACTGTCCCAATGCCCACATTGCTGAGCTGCCCTGCTGTGGTCAGCACTTCCATCTGCCTGGCACGGGGCGTCTCTCTACCTGACACTTCATTCATAACTTTCCTCAGTTACTCTACACATTCAACAGCGGGCAGGTTTTCCCCTCAGTTCCTCTGCTTTCAGAATCTCTAAAAAGGCTCTGAAGAGCAGGTGTTGGCCAGGTGACTTCCCTGCAGGACTCAACTAGACGCAAACGGGCGTGTCGGTCACTTGTACCAGTTCAGGTGGCTGCACAGGGCGGACATCCTGCAGGTTGCGTCCCACAAAGTCTGGCCCTGAAATGCGGACTCTGCTTTAACACATCGCAGAAGCAAGCTTTGGGTCTTTTCTCTCTCTCTTTTTTTTTTAATGCGAAAACCAATAAACTAGGGAATTTGTTTTCAGCACTTCTGGCTTGAGTACATGCAAATCCATCTGGCTGGCCACCTGCTGGTCAGACTGGCTTTGGTGGATCTGTTTGCAGCTCAAGAGTCCAGAGGCCCTGAGGAGACACTGAATTGCTCCTGGCCTCGTCTGTGGGCCTTGCCTGCAGCTCCCCGCGTGCCTCCTCCTCTGCTGCTCCGTTTCTCTCACCCTGCATGTCCCCTGCAGGTCTGTGACCACTGCCAGCACCTTGCATAGTCACCAGCACGGAGTGAAGCTCAATAAAGGTTTCCTTAAAGAAAAAAGTGAAGGCAAAGTACAACTGGTCTGAGGACAGGATGATGTAGTGGAACCATAGAAAAGAAATGACTGGGGCTGGGGAGATGGCTCAGGGGTGAAAGCCTTTGCCTTGCAAACAAAAGGACCTGGGTTCAGATTCCCAGATCCCACATAAAAATTCTGGGTGGAAATGGAAATGGCCTGCACTTGTGGTCATAGAAGTCCCAGAGCAAAACATTGAGGAGATAGAGCAATCCAGGATGATTCCTTTTGTCAGTCACACGCTCACACAGTGTCATCTTCTACAATACTCCCCCTCCACACACATACCCAAACATACACAAAAATAGAGAGGTGGAAAGCAATTTGAAAAGACCTGTGAGGCTGATCCAGCCTCCACGTATGCACACAGGCATGCACATACATACACATGCATACTACATACACAAACACACACACACACACATACACACACACACACATACACAAAATAGGCTCTTTTTCGACATCTACTGGGATTTACATATATAATCAATTTTTAATTATCTAATTCCATATCAAATTATGAATTAAAAATTATCATTATAATTTTAATTATACAACTTCATGGGATCCAGTATGATATTTAAACACGTGAATATGGTATTTACTGAGTCAGTATGTGCTGGCATATGGTATAGATACATTGAATTATCACACTGTAACTCATCATTAGATATAGTCATTATTTTTCAATCTAAAATTAAAAAAAAAACAACTACTCAAGAGACAGAGAGGGTCAAATAGTCTACGATAATGGGAAGACGTGCACTGTACTAACATCACCCACCAGTGTTGGGGAATTTTCACAAGTATATTTCCGAGAATCTTTGCAGACAAAATACCCTAAGACAATACGCACTGTTACCATTATTAATTGTCATTCATAGAGGTGCAGACAGGAAGCCCAGGAAGCTGCACTAAGATACACCATTGAGAAAGGGTGTGAGCTCAGAGCCAGATTCGGCTCTTTCTATCTCCAATCTGTGAACTCCGCCACGCACACATAGAAACTTTCCTTTGGTCGTACTGAGATGATAACCCCAGACATCACCCCGAGATCTCATCAAAGCTAGACTCCCCTCTGCAGCCCGACAGAGTCACCGAAGCATATGATGGACATCTGTTCTTCATCTCTTTCCACGGTTCGTTTTCGTCTCTAGAGGAGCAGCAGGATGTATCCCCCACCTCCACACACCTTCCTCTGACAGCAGACATCAGCAACCGTCCCATTTCCCCTTCCTGTTGATGGCCCAGCTGCTCCGAAGGGCTGTCCACGCTGCCTGTCTTCACTTTCTCTCCTGGAGACTGTTAGTGTGCAGAGCGGGCATATTCTGCCCTCTTGGTCTCTGTCACTCTCAGACTCCGCACTGAACATTCGACCCTGGTGACTGTCTCAGACACAAATCACTCTGTGCTTGGAGTTCTTTCTCAGCGACTGCTTCCTCCCATTTTGCCTTTGAAAGAGCTTTCTGATTTCAAATGACTTTGCAAGATCCTGCTCAGCTCTACAACTCGGTCTCTCAAATGTACCTATGCGCTTGGTGTTCTCATCCTAGCCAAATTCCTGTTAATGGACACCTTTTCGGTGCATCCCAAACTTGTCTATTTATCTGTGCCCAGCTCCTCACATTTACTACATTTACAACTGAACTTCAGATTTCTCCACAAAACCTTTTTTTCTATAAAGTTTTTCATTTTAGCTAATGGCACCGCCTTCCTTCTTCCAAACGTTGGGAGCTCATGCCTGGGCTCATTTGACCTTTCTCATCCTTCTGCTCTGTACATGTAGTCTACTCATGAACCCAGTCCTGTCACGGCAACCTTCAAACTGATCCTGATTCCAATCACTTCTGACCTCCACTGCCAACACCCTAGAATGAGTCCCCACATTCCTCATTTGAACCCTAAGGGTACTCTTTGGCTTCCTTCTTGTTCCCTCCAGTCTCTTCTCCCTAAAGGGGCCGTCTGAAAGCAAAAAGGAGCAACACAGAGGCCTGTGCCATCCTATGGGATCTGGCCTCTGGTACCCTCACTGGCTCAGTTCCCATCACCCTCTGACTACTTGTTGTGCTCTAGGTAGGATACCGTCCTAGAAGTTTCTCCAAACAATGTAAACAGGTTGTTCCCTCGGGAGCTTTGGGTTTGCTCTTCCCTTAGCACGTCTGCTCCGCTGCACAATCCTGACACCACCCTTCACTTCTGAAGTCTCTGCTCATCCACTACTTCAGCAAAGAGGCCTTCTCGACTCTGTCTTAATGTCCTAGGCCTGCTTTGTTTTCCTTCTCAGTATGTATCACCGGCTGGAATTAGTGTATTTATTGGCTTATTTTTTTCCTCATCTCCCTCCACTAATATGAAAATAGGAGACTGACCATCTTTGTTATGTTCATTGCTATAGCCTAATGGAAGACTTGACAAACAAGGGCCTTCACACTACACTGAACTGCTACTGTGTTTAGTTTTTTTAAAATTTTTTTAATCATGTACTTTGATCTTTTTCATCCATGTCATCACTTGGTCCCATTCGTCTCTCTAATCGTGTCCTTTCTGCTTTCAAGTTGTCAGAGACTCATCTCTCCCCTTTATCTCTCCTTTACTTCTTCCTTTCTCATTAAAGTCTAGATTTTGCACACGAAGAAAAAAAATGATATACGAGTCTTTTTGAATTTGGCTTATTCTGTTTCCAGTTCCATTCTCTCCTGCAGCTGACATAATTTTGTTCTCTGTACGGCTGAATAAAATTCTGTTATGTATATATACATTTTCCTTATTCACCCATCAGTTGATAGACTTCTAGGATGATTCCATATCTCGGCTACTGTAACTAGTGGTGTAATCAACAGGACTATGTAAATATCTTTGTGATATGCTGGCTTAAGCTTCCTTCAGGTATATATATACCCAGCAGCAGCAGAGCAGTTCTATAAAAAAAGATGTTTACTGCATATGGCTACACTACCATATCTGCCCATTATTGCTATCTGCCGTGCTTCTAGGGTACAAAAGCAGAACCAAACGGTCACTGACTGGGGACTGTGTAGTCTTCGTGGTCTAAAATATTTATCATCTGGTTTTCGACAGATGAAGTCTGATAACTTCTTGACTTCTTTCTGAGGCTTACAAGACAGTGAGGCCTATTAATGAATGAAGAAACAGAAGAAACAAGTGGGGTTAAGAAATACATTGAAAGGACTTTGTACTATTGCCAGATTAACCAAGCATTGTACAATATTAATAGAAAAAATGATCTGAACTTAATACAAATCCAGATATAGAGGAAAGATGTATTTCTTCTCTCGCTTCCTTTGATGCGATGCGAGAGGAATGCAGAGCTATACAGCCTGGGCCTGAGTGTCAGTCACGCTTGTGTGGGGCTTGGTTGCCTGGGGAACTGCAGCCCAACGGACAAGCACGTACACACCGAAGCGCGGTGCTGCTGCGGAAGCTGCAAGGTCGCTTTTCTTTTTCTTCTTTAAATTATTTATGCCAGGGCTTCAGTTTTCCACCTTCCCTTGTCCTTTCAGAGTGGGCTCCTCACACCGCTGACAGTCACGGGGTATTGGTGGGCCTTCCCGTGGACACTAGCAAAAGGCCCGCAGCCCATGTGACCGTGGAGGTTGCACAATAGAATTGTTTTACGATATTTTTAAATTCTAGAGAGAGACCTGTGTGTGTATAAGAGAGACACACAAGCAGAGAGAGAGAGAAAGAGAGAGAGACAGAGAGAGAGCGAGAGAGAGAGAGAGAGAGAGAGAGAGAGAGAGAGAGAGAGAGAGAGAGAGAGAGAAAGGGGCCTCTGATAACTCTGATTTCAAGAGCTGCCGATCAGAACCATCCACTCCTGTGCCTTCTTTTTAGTGTGACATCAAAGGTGCAGGCCTGTAGCAGTATTTTGACATTTCAACTCATAACTGGGTTTGCAGACAAATACTGCACCCCACACATGCACATACAGAGCATTTTACAGAGCATTCAGACACAGGTATTTTAAAGATATGGTTGGTATTTTCCAGAGCTCTGTGAAACTTAAACATTAAAAGAACGAGAATCAAAAAGGGAAAAAAGAATCCACAAATGCTTTTTTTTGTCCCATGAACACTTAGAGGATCTATTTTCCAACTCCAAAAAGTCTGTCTTGCCATGCTGCTTGGAGAAATTTCTGGAGGTTCGGAGAGATGAACAGGGAACGAGATGGAGAATGACTGGACTTGGGCCCAGGCCCAAGGAGCAGAGACTAAAAGGAGAAAGTCTGGCTGGTCAGCCAACTTCAAAATAGCAACCCAGACACTGCTCTGTGCATTGCGCCATCAGCCGTCACCTCCTGGGCCCTCTACAACAGACTCCGCTCCACCTAGGGGAGCAGAAATCCATCCATCCTTCCTTCTGACAGTGGAGACTGGAGCTCTTGCGTACCTTCTTCTCTGAAGCATTACGAAGACGGTGCGCAGGGGAAGGCACAGCAGTAAATTCTGCAGTTCTGAGCCTCAAGCTGTCTTGCAGTGTAAGAAAACTCACCTCCTCTTAGGCATGTAAGTCGGGCCTCCTCCTGAACAGCACTGAACCCTACTCACCAAGCGCAAAGGATTCCACGACACGAGAGCGCTCCCTTCAGGCTCAGAGTCAATTCTCATCACTGATTTCTATGTGTGCTCAATTAGTCAACCAACATCGCTGTTCAACCCATCTGTCTTTCGAGAAGGCAGGTGTAAGTTATGATGCCGGGCTGTCCTTTATATAAATTTCTAGGAAAGGGAAGAGTGATCGAGAGATCACCCTGTATGCCTACATCCAACCTTTTCTTTGAACCTCTGTTCTTGCTCTGGTAGATACGCGACAAGATGCTTACAGAAACAGAAAGTGATTCCTGAGGATTTCCTAGGCCTGGCCCGGCAGGACACTCAGTTTTGAGCACCTACTATGTGGTAAGTACATTTCTTCCTCAGTCAGGCACCATCCACTGCAAACAGCTCTGGAAAACATACTCTCTTGCTTGAATTTATAGATGACCATCGACAATACTCCAAGAAAATACCTAGGTAACCACTGAAGATTCCTTGCCAAGAGGACTGTCGGTCTCACCAGCTACTTTGGCCTGGAGGATTATTTCAGCCCCAAGACCCTTCGGGAGCCCAGACACAGTATCTGTCAATCAGAACCAAGGTCACATGACCCGTGATCGCAGGGCTTTATCTCCTTACCCAGACATCTCCCACCTAGAAATGAGACCATGCTGCCACCTCAGCCTTGCAGGTTCCAGTACCTTTAGGATGACTGGGTGTGCCTGAGTATAATTCAGTATAGCAAATAATCCGTCAAGACTATGCAAGCTCCAAATGTGGTAGAACACAGGAGGTCACATGAAGGATCAGTGGAAGTCCCAGCGGTGAAAGCAGATGACAGGTGTAGGTCTAGGGATTCACCCCAGGGGAGCCAGAAACAGTCTGGAGAGAGGGTGACCTGAAGGTAAATGAGCTGGCACACTGAACTGCACGTGCCAGTTAAATCACATCATTATATACTGCATATTAGCATGACAACGACAGCGGAAGCTTGTAAAGTAGGAATCCCTGTCTCAGCTTTAAAATCTCAAGCCATCAGCAAACGTGGGGAACAAGTTCTACAAGGATCTCAACACGGGAGCAATTTTCTTTCATTAAATAATGCGAGCTTTTTGCTTGGGGAATCTGAGATAAAAAAGAACACACCAAAGGTAACTGCAAGACCCTAATTGATGGTTTTTAAGTTTCTTTTTTCACAGACTGTTTCTTGTTTTAAGTATATTCCGATGTATCAGAGCCTAAACATTTGCAATGAGGTCCTACAGGGGTGGGTTATTAGCTTTCTTTGCAAATATGGTCTTGCCACTTTCTTTGGTGCATTTCCCCATTCCTCAACCCAGCTCTGCAGGTGTCTGATAATCTGCATCTTTTTGGGCACATGTGTATGTGGGGTGGGAGGGGGGTGCACGTGTACGCGTGTATCAGATACTTGAATAGGGACCCAAGGGATTCGCCATGTTCTGCTGTCCAGTGCAGTCTACCTCCCTATTTGCCTGGCAGAGTTGGGGAGACCCCAGGTTTTTCACATGGTATCTAGATTCTGAATTCAGGTCCTTCTGCTTGTGAGGCGGAGAGAGGCTTTAACCCCTGAGCCATCTTGCCTGCATCTTACCAAGTGTTTACGTACAGAGGGGACACTGGGACCCTCTGAGGTTTCAGTCTCTTATTCTCATGTTTGTGCCCTAGTGGCTGATAAGATTGTTACATACCCTTTGTCTTGGTATGTAAATCCACGGAAAGAGCGATACATCATCCACATACATGAAAAGGGCCGATGTGAGAGACCGGGTGATTGATTGCAGGGGCCCTGAGTGGGGTTGTTGGTCTCCGAAAACTCTGACTGCAGCACTCCCACTAACCGATGGAGATCCGTACTTAAAGCCAGAGTAATAGCAAATGCAGTCTGCCAATAATGGGACTACACATGGCTACGCTAATGCTACATTCACATTAATGGCCAGTTCTAAATGTAAAATAACAGCACCAAAGTGAGCTCGGCCTGCCTTTGATTACAGTCACATTTCTAAAAGTCATCTGGAAAGGTTACCAGTGGTAAGGCAAGAAGGGTAACTTAGGGTACAATTTTAGTCTCTCCTTATTTCTCTCCCTTTTACAATAGAAACTTATCAGAATTTCCACAGGGCAATACAAACGGGATACTTCTGTCTCTTTTCAGGTTTCCAGCTGGTATTTAAAAGCCAAAAAAAAAAAAAAAAAAGTGTAGATGGAAAACTTTTCTCCTATCTCTTCTTCCACTGGACCTAAGGAAGACTTATAACTTTATAGGCAATTTCCAAGGCTTTCTTGGAGAATAAGCCTTTTTAGACTTTCGGTTAAACCTCAGGCTTTAGAACAATACACCCCATTTGCGTAGCCTCTGCACAACATCCCGCAGGTATCCCTTGAGGCCCTCCCTTCCAACATTCCACTCAACGGAGCAACGCTAGGTGTGTTGTGGCAGAGAAAGGCAGGAGATGGAGCCTGAGCTCTTTAACCAAACTGCTGTCATTTTGGCGGTGCCTCTGGGGAAGTCATTGCACCTGAAGCTCAGTTTCCTCCTATGTGGGGACTGATACTAGAGCATTACAGTAGTAGGTACACTCGTGCCTGTAATGGACTATACTTGGCATGTGTATGTATACTTTATCTGTTTCTTACGGGACTGAGTGACGCTCCCGTAGGATGTCAGCTCTAAAGCTGATGAGCAGGCCAGCACAATATTCGGTAGTGCCTTCCCACTTACTTATGATTTCAGTTACCACAATAAATGGCAGTCTAAAAATATCAATTAGAAAATTGCAGAAATAAGCAATGCTTAAGTTCTACATATGTTTTATGGTAGCATATCACTTTAAATGCTCTATTTTATCATGCGCGTGCATGTGGGTGTGTGTGTAAAAGAGTGCACTCGAGTATGTGTGCTTGTGGAGACCCAAGGGTGATATCAGAAATCATCCTGGATTGCTCGACTTTCCTACTGCTCTGCTCTAGGGATTTCTAGGCTCTGCCTTCCAGGGCGAGAACTGCAGGCCACTGCCGTATCCATTTGGCATTTTTATGTGGATGTTGGGGTCTCAACTCAGGGCCTTTTGCTTGGGAGACAAAGGCTTTAACTTCTGAGCCATCCCTCTAGTCCTTATCATGCATAACTTATAATTTACAATTTATCGCAGGTATCTATCTATGTCCAAGTGTGTGTGGGGTACCCTGCATACTCAGGGTTGAGTACTATCCAGCGCTTCAAGTCTCTAGAAAAAAACCTTAGAACTAACTTCCTGTGGATATGGGGGAAATAATACACTTCCTTAAAATGCTACCTCTAACTACTAAAAAGATTACCGATTGATAAAATTATATAGAAAGATAGAATACTTTCTATTCAGATAAAATATCATTTTACTTTCAAAGTGATAGAAATTGTTTTAAACATCATGATCTTCCACTTCCTCCTTTTGGTCCCGTTCGACAAAGAAGCGATCACACTGGAGCCTGCGCTGACTATTCAAGCAGGCCAGCCTTTCGGGTAATGGTGATTCTGCCCAGATGCCAATAGGAGGGGGTTAGAGTTGGGCCACTAGGCAGAACAGATGATAAAAAAAAATAAGCTATAATTTCAAATCAATCCTTTTATGCCAACCACTGTAAAATATTTAGAGGATCCACGCTGGCTTTAGGGTCGGACTCAACCTGCCAGAGAGTTCTGCAGAACTTGAGGGCGATGGCCGGGCTCCCACAACCATCTGTTCCTGACACTTGGTCTCATTAGTACGACTACTTTTATTGATACACACAGTAATGCTTCTCATCCCATCTTAGCGAGGCATTATTTATTGTTCCTCATATACAACAATATTAACATAGTCAAGCACTGGGATGGGTACTTGAGGGCACCATTAAAATCATCCAGTGTTCAGCACGAGATTTAATGATGGATGTAATAGTATTAAATGGGAGAAAATGCCCTTGGCCTTTCCATTCTCATTTAAAAACATATAAAAGAGCAGTAATTCAAGTCGTTACACTCCTCTCAAAGATTTTGCCCTAAATCACAGATGGCAAGGAGGGGCCATGGCCATGTGCTGGTTTGTACCCAGACTTCGCTCTGGTCGAAGCCAGGGGGGCCTCATTGGGTCATAATTAGCAAAATGTTTGCAAACTCAACTCTTGAAATCCGAGACGAACGAGTGCCAGGCCTGAAGCACAGAGGGAAGAAAGCAAGCGAACCGGACGACTGGTGGATGGCGGTGGATGACGGTGGTGGTGTTGGCTTGAGGCTGCTTTGCCCAGAACAGCACGCTCCGGCCCAGCGGCGGACACCACGCCACAGCTGGGCTGGCTGCGGGGAGGCGGCGCTCGCCCGGCTCCTGGCTCAGCTCTTGGGCTTCGGGCCACGGGTTTCGCCTACACAGCTCCTGCTGTCCCCTGCTGCCCAGGTCGTAAGTTTCTGTTCCAGATACACATCAGTTAGCCACCTAATTAGCAATTCTCTACAACGTGCAGCCTGCTCAGTGCCAAGCAGGGTCTGGAAGTCTAACCATTTCTGACTGGAGACCACTGGGCTGGGTTTCAGAGCTGGACACGGACCGTTTCTGGCAGAGAAGAAAAACTGAGCAGCCGTGGAGTTCACTGGGAGGAAGAGTCGGTCGTTTGCCCTGGAAGAGATCAGCCCTGGCCGGCTCTGGCTCTCTCCTGAATCCAACCTCTCACCTGTAAGCTGCCTCCTACACTTGCTGTAGCACTTCTCATGATTAGAAAACATAACAAAACTAGATTCCACGTACGAATTGTACAAAGCTCGCCCTTCATAATTTTAGGAGTTGGTGATGACTCGGGCGGCTCACCCTTGCTTTTTTTTCCCTGGAGACATAGAAATCATGCAAATGTAACCACAGTGACATGGTAGTGGTCCTCTCCCAGAATTACAACTAGCATACTCCTGCGGAAGCTTGCATGTATGGCAGTCCAGCCTTTCTCCTTCCTCTGGCGTCGGGAGAGACTTTTACTTTGGAAATGTGACTGCCTGGCCTGGATCAGGTCAGGGAAACTGCTAGATACAAGCTGCGGCTGCCCTCGGGAAGTGACGGTGCTAATGGAGCTCTTCCCATACTTGCTTGAGTCTTATCAGGGAAAAGTAAACAGCCATGGCAGAAGCACACGCTCTGCAAACTAAAAGCGAGCTACAAAATGATGTTCTGGGCATTTTAAAGCAGATTACAGTATCTTTCAACTAATTCCAACAATGAAAGGCATGTGGATCCAGTGAAAATTATACACGCATGGACTCTGGTGACGGTACTGCAAAATTAGACTACGGATGGCAGTTCCTGCGAAAATAAATGCAAAGTGATTGCTCATCAGAAAACACACACGCTCCCATGTGAAGCTCTCCTGCCTGTGATAAATTCTTCCATCAAAATGACTACTCAAGCATTTACCAACCTGTCTGAGAAAATATTGCAAGCTAATGTCTCTTGTCCAAAAACTGTGTACACAGCACAGATAAGGGAAGAAATACAACGGCACCATTAGAGTCCTGAACTGTCCAAAACGCTTACAGGATAAAGGCAGCGCCATAAGAACTTGTAAGACACGACCAAGAACCAGATGAACACCACCAATAATTCATTAACAAAGCTGCTGAGTGCCTGTCAATACTTCGCCCAAGAACCTGGTGCTTCAGAGTGTTTGAGTGAAATGTACTAAACAGCATCTCTGTGAATGAGCGAGAAATCTGATTTCCTGCTCCCTGATAAAGGAATTCTAAGAACTATCCATATATCTGAGGAGACACTGTTTTCCTTATGGAGCCAAGTTTGCTTTTGTAATTTGCATAACGACATCCACTCAGTGGCTACCGCATTCAACAGTGGTTTGCAACCATTCCTGAAACATTTTCAGTTTCCGCAATTAAAGAGACACTAATGACAGATAATGAGGAGAGACTGAGGATGTCATTTCAATCCTACAGTGCCTGGAACTATCCTCACAACGAGAAAGTACCAGACTGAAAATGACAACAGTTGTTAAGGTCAAGACACCCTGATGTATATTAACCTGAGACGCAGGGCAACATATCAGCATGAAGACGCGACAGTAACTTTGCTTATTATCATGGTTTGAAATGTGACTTGTCCTCCACAGGCTTATGTGTTTGGATCTTTAGTTGTCTGGGAAAGTCATGGCATCTTTAGGAAGTGTGGGACCTGAACATATTCTGTACTTGTTCACTTGTCCTCCCCATGAAACATCGGACGTGACAGATGCTATGATTCAACTGCGTATGTTGCACATACACTGTTTGACCCAATTGTGTATGTGACTATAACCATGACCAGTCAGCTCCAAATCAGGAAATACTCAACGTTCCGGGAGCCCCCCTAAACTGGAAGAGCAGTCATTACAGTAACATTTGGTCTTTGCATAAGCAATTGCCTCACCAACTTTGTCAAGGACAGAATTGTGGTCAGAGTAGGTGGAACTATCCAATCAGAAGCCAGTCACTACCTGCTCAAGGAATTCCAAGGGCCATGAGTAATGTAGGGGGTACTAGAAACTGTTTATGGGGTACTTAATCATGTATCTGCTGGGTTAGAGCCCTTTCCCTAGAAGGAGCCACTATAAAAAACCTTGCTGCATGAAGATTCGGGGCTCTCGTTCCTGATCTGCTGTGTCAGTGATGGCGAAAGCCCGGGTTCAAGCTTGAATAAAGGCCTTCAAGAGATTGTATCGGTGTCGGCTCCATGGTGGTCTCTTGGGATTCCGAGATCTGGGCACAACAGGAAGTGGAGCCTAACTGGAGGAAGTCATGTGACAGGGGAGGCCTTGAAGCAGGTTAGCCCTGAACAGCTACAGTTACTTAGTTCGCATCTGAATTTGAGGTTTTGCAGCTCTCAGCTTCCGTGATGGATGTAACTCCAGCCGCCTCCAGCCTCTGCCAGCCAGCCATGCCTTTTTCCATCATAAAGGACTGTTATTTTCCCTCTGGAACCATAAGCTAATAAATATCCTTTTTTCCCTTACGTTGTTGGACTTTGAGTGGTGTCTCACGGCAACAGAGAAGAGTAACCACTACACTTATCATAGCACCTAACCAGAGACTCAAAATATCCATTGATCAGTGAATAACAGAAAAACCTATCAGGATAAACTCTTGTCAGCGGAAGATTTCTCAGCGAGAAAAAGAATGACTGGAGATGCACGAAACATGGACAGACCTCAAAGACAGGTGGATAAGTGAAAGGAAAAAGGCATGATAGCCACATCTTGTTTGAACCCTGACCTCCAGGATTGACTATGCAGAACCAGCCTCCCCTGACCTATCACACAACAGTGACCACGCCGATCTGCAGATGGACAATAAAACATGGCAACCAGGAGCTTCTAGCTTTGTTTTCTAGAACCATCCACCCTCCTCCACTTCCCCCTATTCTTATCCTAATGAGTTTTGCTTTCCTTTTGTACCCAGTTTGGCTTTCATTTGTTCTTCATAGTCTTATTTTGTTGTTCATAGACTTTGGGAGGAGGCCCAGGAAACTGGCTTTTGATCTTTCTTCTTTTCCACTACGAACAATTCAAAGTTATCCACTCTCCTCCAAGCACTGCTTTAACTGTACCTCACAGTGAGCTCAACGTAGGTTCCAATTAATTTTGTGATTTCCTTTTTGACCCTTAGATCACATAGAAACATGCTGCTAAAATTTCCAGGATATCTTGGAGCTTTCCAACTATCTTTTTATTCTTGACTTCTAGATTAATTTCATTTTGACCAGCAAAATCTATTAATCTATTGAGATTTGCTTTATAGTCATAACATAGACAATTTTGCCAGTTGTTCCATGTTGAAAAACATCAGGAGTACACAGCTGTGAGTTAGAGCACAATAATGTTAAGCAAGGAGATTACTGACATTGCTAATCATCCTAGTGCCGATCAGGTAAACCTGGTTGACAGAGTTTTAATCTTATTAAATTTGTTCAATTTTTCTCTCAAATAATAACTTCAATTAAGTTGCAAATTTATATATTTCTCCTAGTATTTGCATAGGACATTATTTCATGCAACAAAAAGTCCTTTTGATTAATGCATGCATAGTAAAGTAATTTAATGATTTGCTATGTTACTTATTATTTTAAACCACACCTCTACATTCTACCTTTATATTAATGAAGACTCTCACTATTTTTAGATAAATGTTTGCATGTCTTTAAAATTTTTTATTTGCATGTATTTTAAAATGCTATTATTATATATATTATTTTAAAGTTTTTCTCCTCCACTTTTGGTTTATATTCAGGGCAGATGGTCAGCATATAGATGTTTTTTTTCATTAGCATATCAATTTCAATAATCTTAGCATTCTGTTCAGTATTTAGACCATTTTCACTTAATTAAAAATTATTATTAGCTTTAGGTTGAAGTTCACCATGTTTTATAATTGTTTTCTATTTGTCCTGTTCATCCTTTATTCTTTTTCACCTTTTCTTCTTGTTCTTTTCTTTTTGATTAATCAAATCAAATCTTTCCTATAACTTCCTCCACTGTTGGCTGATTATCTACACCTCTGTTCATGTTTTACCCAGATGTTGTTCTGTATATAATCTACATCTTTAAATAACCATATTCTATCACCAAGTAAAACATCGACCCACTGAGACAAGAGCTTTGTAACTTCTCTATTCCTCTCAAGTCCTTTGTACTACTATGCAATCACTTTAATTCTATGTATGTTATAAACCCTTCAATGAGTATTGTTTTTTCTTATTTAGGCTTTCAGTTATTTTAAGATAAAATGGAAACCAGGAAAAAATTATATTCTCTGTTTCAGCTTCTTGTCACACTGCTGATAAATGCACGACGAAACAACTTAGGAGAATAACGGTTTTGTTCTTGCTTATGATATTTGTTACAGTTGATAGTCCAGCTCGGCAGGGGACGTTATACCAACATCATGAACTGAGGGAATGGCCACGCCACATCTGCAGAAAGCTGGGAGAGTGACATACTTTCTCTCTTGCCAGAATGCCTGCATGCCAACATGCCAAATGCCAAGCGAGTCACCCAGCTCTCTCCATCTTATCCTTGCCCGGGTCACGGACCGCTTGCCACTGCCTGAGTCTCCCCACATCAATTAGATTATTTCCCACAGGCGTGCGCAGGACTTGTCTTAACACATGTGCTTAGAGTTCAGCCTGCAATTGTCGAGTTGACACCTGTATCTAATGGGACAGTCTGTATGCCTGGAGCTCTTTGCTGGCTTACATAGTTTCACGTTTGCATTTGTCACTGTTTTTTTTGGGGGGGAGGGTAAGTCTGAGATCTTTCTTTAACATTTTAGTTCAATTTTTTTCTATCAATTCTCTCGTTTTGTTTACATAGATGAGTATTTTTGCATTCACTGCTGAAAGGTATTTTGGCTAGAAACAGATGTCTAGGTTGATGGGCTTTCCTTGCTACACCCTAAACAGACACTGCACTGTGCCATTATTAGTATCATTCCTAACACGAGATGCTGTAAAGTCCTGTGTTCCCTTCACTATAGGGATGAATTTTCCCCCCTGTAAATTTTCAATATTTATTTTCGGCATTTTGAATATGGGGCAGTTGGCTTAATGTTCTTTGTTGAAACCTTAGCTCTGAGTTTTCTGGCTATGTAGGCTTGTAGTTTACATCAACTACAGAAGACTTCGTTTCTTCATAACAGTTTTGCTTCTTCCTCTTTTGCTCTCCTGGGAATGCCATTACCCATTTGACCTCTACATCTTGAGGCTGTGACACAAGTCACTGAAGTTGTTATTTTCCCCCCGGTCTTTTTTTCTTTCATTCATTTTAAATTTTCACCTTAAACTAAAACTTCAAAGTAATAGTAATAATGATAGTATTACATGCAAATAAAATACTTAAAGACACGCAAATGTTTATCTAAAAATAGTGCAAGTCTTCATTAATATAAAAGTAGAATTTAAAACAAGTATTTTTAGAATATAGAGGTGTGGCTTAAAATAATAAGTTACATAGTAAATCACTGAAATTACATAACATTTATTATGCATACATTTAATCAAAAGACTTTTCATTGCATGAAATAAAATCCTATGCAAGTGTTAAGAGAAGTATACAAATCTATGATTCAGTTTGGAAAACTTTTATGTCTATTTCCTCATTCTCATTGGCTTTTACTGTTTTATGAAGAATTGATTTATTCATAAGTCTGTATTGTGCATCTGGAGTATCAATTATTACACACACACACACACACACACACACACACACAAGCACACACATATATGGTTTATTGTCTGTATTTTCAATTTCTTTTCTTATTTGGTCCATCTTCAAGGTTTGAATGTGAATTGTCTGCCACAGGCTCTTGTGTCTGGATACCTGGTCTCCAGCTGGTGGCACTGTTGTAGAGGACCCTGGAGCGTTTAGGAGGTGGAGTCCTGGGGAAGGAGGCCCATCGCTGGGCGTGGCCTGGAGTCTTGGTAGCTCCGCCCCCTTTCCCCACCTCCTCTCTGCCTTCTAATGGCTACTGTACTGTAAACAGGCTTCCTGCTCCTGCTCTTGCACAGGCCACCATGAACTGCCCACCCTTATGGTCTCTTTTTCCTTCTGAAGCCATAAGTCAAATAATAAACTG
Source organism: Typhlomys cinereus (assembly GCA_023101885.1). Lineage (NCBI taxonomy): Eukaryota > Metazoa > Chordata > Mammalia > Rodentia > Platacanthomyidae > Typhlomys > Typhlomys cinereus. The sequence goes on along the minus strand of JALPQD010000566.1, from coordinate 703,379 downwards.
CTTGAATCAGAATATTTTATCACTGCAACAGATGAGTAACTGTAACAGAATTTGGTCCTGAGAAGTGAGGTGTTCTTGTGAGTTAAGAGACTAACTATTCCTTTAAATCTTTCTAAAGATACCCTAGCCATTGGAAAACCTTTAATTTTTTTATTTCTTTTTTCCCCATTATTTTGAAACTGTTTTATTGGCTGGTTTTTCTTTCACTCAGGGTCACATTGACCAAAATTTGGGGGGGGGGGTCCTCCTGGAGGCTTACTATTTTTTTGAATAATTATTAAAATTATGAATGCTCTATTGGCAAGTGCTTTAGCACTTCTTGTTTCTTACAAGATTGACGAAGTCTGTTCTGTTAGAGAATTAGCTTACTTGTGGAGCAGATTGTTTTGTTAAAAATTTTTTTTTCTTAATTTTTTAAGACAACCTAAAATAATGGGCTCTATTTTGACATTTTTCATAACAGAGATCCCAAGGGATTCGTTGAAAGCTTAATTTCAGTTGGAGGGAGCAATCTCTTCATGCTAGGACATTTCAGCTTTATTACAAAGGCATTACTCTTCTGGGGTCTCAGTGCTTGAGGATTTTAATAAGGTCTTTCCTTTACGGCTTGTGAGAATTTAAACGCACCTCTGCTGTATTTGAGTACTGGGAACTGCTCAGCTCATAGCTGCACGGCAGTGCTCATGTTTATGGCCTATGGAGTTTTACATTATGCACGCAAAATTACACTCAGCCAAAGACACCAGGGACCCCTAAATAGGTTTGGGGACTCTTTTTGTGAAAACCTGTACTTTTGAATTCTGCCTTATCAAGTCCAGCTACCCAGGTCACTCCAAAGTCTGTTCAACTTTCCTTCGAGTCAGCCAGACTCCTAGGTTCTGCTCCAAGCACCCCCAACTCAGTTGTGTCTCTTCACAGGACCTTGATTCTGGTTTTTTTTTTTTTCTAAAAATAGAAACCAGTATTGAGAGAGAGAGAAAGAGAGAGAGAGAGTGTGTGTGTGTGTGTGTGTCAGAGGGCAATGCGTATGCCTGTGCAGGCCCAAGGTATATACTTCAGGAATCGTCATGAATTGCTTTCACCTCCTTTTTGCTTAGCTCAGGGATTTCCCCGGTTCTGTCTTCCAGGATTGGAAGTACAGGCCATGGCCAAATCTGCCTGGCATTTTCACGTGGGACCTGAAATCCAAATTCAGGCCCTTCTGCTTACAAGGCACAGTCTTAAACCTTAAGCCACTGCTCCAGCCCCAAGTAATTCCAAGTTTTAATGGTCTCCCAGTACTTGATGGCAGGAGGGTAAGTTCTACACTATGTATTACTTCTCCAGAGAAGCAGGAATTGTCACTCAACAGACTGGAGTTAATGACGTTATTTCTCAGCTTAAAATCCATCCAAGATGGTTACTTATTTCACTGTATGTACTGAGACTCGTTTCTCAGAAATAGGGGTGCTGGGTAAGCAACCCCCTCTCCTCTCTTCCCAGGTGTTGTTATTTGAAAGGACAGTAGGGTAGGGAAAGCAGGCAGGGGGCAAGGAAGGAACTAAGCGCGGTGACTACAGCAAAGGACACCGCATACCTGAAAGTACTCATCTGTATGCACCTCTAGACTATGCACCATAAATACACACCAATATAAGAAAAAAACTAAAGACGTATCCTCCTTCAGCAGCAGACAATAATTAGGCTGAGATTAAATTAGCCCTCTTCCCCACAAGATTCAAAAGGATGAGATCATTTCCACATAATGTGACTGCATCCCAGCCATGTCTTAAGATTTGTAGAAATAGGAAAATGCAAAGTTCTATGGGGCATCCAACTGAAGATTATCAGACATGTAAAAAAGCAAATGCAGGCCATGATGCACTTGAAGCGTACCAAGAGCTGACACGGGTCAGCACACGCAGGTGTGAGTGTGAAGCAGCTATTCCAGTGAGACAGACATGTCTAAAAAAGTTAAGTAGAGACATCAAAGACACAATGTACACATCAAGCTCCTGGAGGTAAAAACAGCGCAGGAGACAACAATAAACGATGAAATGATATTGATGGCAGCATGAGGACGACATAAGAAAAGGGCTCAGGAATCTGAAGATGTAGCCACAGAAACCATGTCAAGTGAAACAGAGAAAGGTACAAAAAGGTTACCTGGAAGCTGCAGAATGAATCTATGCCTATGATCTAAAGTCCATGAAAGCTGGACTTTGGAAAGAGGTGGAAGGTGGGCATATAAAAGAAGGAACCGTTTTTAATTCAGTGAAAATCGTAGACCCACAGGGGCATGGAACTCAAGTTCTAAGCATACAAACGATGGAAAAAGCTACATGAGGACACAGTAAAATGAAGTGACTCAAAGCGATAAGGGAAGATACTAAAAACCGACAGAGGAATGTTAAGTGAAGACAAGGATTACCGCGGATTCTTGCTGCAAGTGCAGACACAACGAGGCAATGTCTACTTTTTGGAAATATAAACTGTGCAAGGTAACAGGTTTCGCTGTGACATTTTTGTACTTTCACATGATATTCTACGGTCATATTTCTCCTCTCTAGTATCTTTGAAGAACAGACACAAGGTAAATATCAACCCAGAAATACATCGTCAGGAAAAATAGGTCTGTACGAACTGAAAGTAAAATATAGACATTTTCAAACATGTAAAGGCTGAGAGAATTCACAACCACGAAAGAAAATGATAACATGGATGCTAAAGAGATGGCAATAAGTAATTAAGAGCAATCAAGAATGACTCCTATCACTCTTGAGCCTACACAGGCACACACACTCAAATTTCCTCTTGTACACACACACACACACACACACAAAAAAGAAAATACCATGGAAATGCAGAGTTACATAAAGGAACTGAGAAATTGGTAAACATATTAAAATAGCTTCATGACTTAAATATCCTTAAAACACAGCTGGCAGTGAGGTGGTTACACACTGTAACACGGAGATGGAAGCATGAGAGTTGCAAGTTCAAAGCCAGCCTAGGATATAGTGAAACCCTCATCTCGAATGAATGAATGAATGAACAAAATAAAAACAGGGGTTAGGGATATTGTTAAATGGTTTCTACCTAATAAACACAAGGCACCACCAGTGCAAAAACAGCTTGTTTGGAGTTGCTTATTCCTATCAACACAATGAAAGGCAACTAATGAAAATGACTGTGAAGGAAAGAAATGGAAACATTGTAACGATCTTATATAATGTATTAAAGGGTAAAGGTACTTGAAAGCAAGCTAAAGCTGTCTACAACATACCGGAATCACTAAGATAACAGGAGTTCTACCTAATAAAACAACAAATGGACAAAAATGAAACAAAATCCCAGTTAAAAGACTTATTAACCATCCATCAGCCATCAAAGTAGCTCAGCAGGTAAAGGCACTTGCCACCAAGTCAGAAGGCAAGTTCGATTCCCAGAGCTCATTTAAAAAAGAAAGTCTTCCACAAATTGTCCTCTAACCTAAAACATGCACTCTTGTTTTGACACCTGAGTGCTCTCTCTCTCTCTCTCTCTCCCCCTACTTGTTTCTCTCTCACACACAATAAAATAAATGCAATAAAAATTTTAAAAAGACTTTGAGGGCTACAGTTGCCTAAAAAATTGAGGCCCACCTACATGTTTTATGAGAAATACTTTATAATTATAAATGAAACTAAGATAGGAAAAGATGACTGAAATACATATTGCATGCTATATTAATCAAATGAAAGATGGACTTAACTGTATAAAGTAGTAAAACAGATTTCACTGCAGCTAAGGATACAGATGATTATATCATGATGTTGAAGGGGGAAACTAATTAGATAGAAATACGCAAATGGTCATTTCTATTATCTGAGCTTCTAAATGGGTTAAACAAAATCTGACTCAACTACCAAGAAAAATAAGTAAGCATGTATATCTCAGTATGATATCTTGGTATCAGAACTTAACAGACCAAGTAAGAAGACAATCAGAAGACTGTATTATTGAAAATACATACTGCACAATGCGATGCTTTCTGTGGAACTGGTAGAGCTTACCAGGAAAGCCTGCTGAAATGAATGTCAGTGCCCCAGAGCCGCAGGACACATGATCAATAACTATAATACATATGTGTTAGAAATCAATATTTAAAATACATGTGTGCATGATAGGATTAAAATATAAAGTATTTAGGTATAAACGTGACAGAAGATGTTCACACATTCTACACATTTGAAAGCTATAAAGTGTTATTACAAAGTGAAATTAAAGTTATCCAGATGAATGGAAAGATATCCTATGTATACAGCTTAGAATATTAATATCATCATGTTGATTCTCCCAAGTTCACCTATAGCTTTGATGCAAAATAAACCCCCAAAATCCTAGCAAGTGTTTTTTTTTCCTTGTAGAAACTGACGTTGAAATCTGGTATTGAAATCAACAAAGAGATGGGTAGGTGTAAAACATAGCCGTAATATCATGAATGCACCAGTCTCATCATAGCCCAAATAAATATTTAGAAGAAATGAAAAAGTATAAAAATAACAAATAAACTTTGAAAAACAAGAACCAGTTCGGAAGAATAACTATTTAACAGAAAAATCTTATCACATAATGAACGTATACAAAATCTTAACATATACACAATGGTATTGGTGTAAAAACTAATAGACATTAGCTAGAGAATGTAGAAATAGAACACACATATGTGGATAACTGGATAATAAAAGGTCAAAATAAATTTCAAGGAGAAAGGGCAGTTGTATCAATAAACAATGTAGTAAGAAGAAATATTTATATGCAGAATATAATCATGAAGCATGCAGAGACTGGCATGTGATTATATTATATACACACATTATCTACATACATTATATATACACAATATATTGCATACATATATAATATACATATACACATATATACATGTAACATGCACATATATATTATATATACACAAACATATAATTTTTACAGAAACTAATAAAACAGGCCAAGATTTTAGGACACATTACCAAAAAGATGGACAGAATATGAGTGTGTGCAAAGACGTTCAATATAGGTTATTACAGAGGCCATACATATGAGTTCACAAAGAAAGCCACTGCACTCTGATTAGAAATGTTTAGGGTGAAAAGATCAGAGTTGGCAAAACTGTGGAGAAAGGGGAATCTTCTTTTGCTGCCAGTAGAAGTATAAAATGGTTGAAGTACTTTGCATAACTGCTTAGCAGAGTGTTAAGCAGGTTGAGTCTACCCCTACTCATTAGATCCTGTCACTCCAGCTCTAGATACATGCCACAGGAAAAAAAAATAGAAAAATAGAAGCCCACAAAGACTTTGCACACTGTAAACATGTTTTCACATTTTTAAATGCTTTATTTGTAACAATTTTCAAATGGAAACAATCCAAATGTCCTTGCATAGGTGTATAGATTAAAAAAATTGCAGTATAACCTACAATGTAATAAAGCTTGGGGATAAAAAGCAGTGACAACTGATACATGTAGCAATCTGAATGAATATAAAAATTGGGTGCAAAAGAAACCAAGCAGAAAAGGAGTGTGTGTACTTTATTGTTCCATATTCATGAAGATCTAGAAGAATCCGAGCAGAAAAGCAGAAAGCAGATCACTGGACATGTAGAAAATCAACCAAAAGGTAACTCTGAAGAAATAAGTCTGAAGAAATAAGTTGAGAATGACGAATATGTCCATTATGTTTTTGTGTAATTTTCCTGGGAAAATTATATACCAAAGATGCTATACCAAAGAACATATATTCTATCAATATATATCACTTATGCACCAATAAAGAAAGGCAAACATGTTTCCTCCTATTTCTAAGGAACTCAGGCTTCCTACATGCAATACTTCCTGTAAATAACCAGCAATTGTCTTTCACGAAGCATCAGTCGTATAATTTTGAGACCGTACAAGGTCAATGGTTGGCTATGAACGGAGAAGAAACCAACGAATGGGTTCTGATGAGCAATGTGGGAAGAGTGGAGAAAAAAATCTAGCTGCGTTCCTACAGGGGAACCTACTAGATTCTAATAAATAGTCCCAAGCTCCGGATCACACAAAAGGTCCTGGCTAAACAAAAGAAAAGGGCATAAATATGAGAAAAGAGAGGAAGACTTGTAGAGAAGGGGGCTAGCTGGGAGGGGAGAGGGCAAAAAGGAGAGGAGGAACCCAATTTTTTAAACATATGTATGACATTGTTGAAGAGCAAAAAAATCTATCAATAAAGAGGAAAAATAAAATAAAAATTTAAAATTCAAAAAGCAAAAAACTTCAAAGTATGCCAACTTTAGGTTCTTACTGTAGTCGTTGATTTTTTTTTTCCCGCTGTCCTTCATTGAAATGTGCGCTCAGTATTTTCTTCTGTTCCTAGTAAGTTGGTTACTTCACATTTCTGTGAGTAAGTACATTTATGGAATGAAGACAATTGTACTGCTAATTTCACAGGTGGGACCAGCCAAAAGACTGTCCTGTGCAGACACGCCCTGTTCTCAGGGGTGACAAGTCCTGGTCTCTGAAGGACCTGGACCCCCATTTTCTCCATGACACCCTGGCTGCAGAAGCCTACAGTTCTCCCCAGCTGTGTCTCTAGTTCCACATCTGGGAGCCGCAGCCCCAGCTCTCAGGCCGTCATGTACCTCTGGCCAAAAAAGTGGAAATGGCGACCCCAGTACCACAGACTGAGCTCTTGCACTTAATTGCACAGGGGGTCTTCATATCAGTCTCAGTCATTAATTGGCTCAGTTCCTTTACTCTCTCTGAGTCAATCCCTTTGCTACCCTTCCCATAACCAGGGCATTCAGAACTATTTCCTTTGTTACACACACGAGTATGCGCGTTTTTACACGTGTATTATGTACCAATTATCATATAATTATATAATTACTGTAATCGGATTTAACGGCGTAATTAGAATGCGTAATTACATAATTAAAACATGTAATTACCAAGTTTAAAAAGTTATGGAAATTATTTCTTAAATGAATAATGCATGTATGAATAGACAACTTTTAAAGTTCACTATTCAGGCCTTGGGAAAATTATGCGAAGTGGGAAAACAAATTTTAAAAAATGCAGCAAGTGTGCTGTTTCACCTGGTGTACTGAACACTTTCAAGATGCTAGTGGGTTGTAACCTGGCTTGAATATCAGAAACCGCAGGAGCAGTGTCTGAAGCAGGCGCAGAAAAGCAGCTCTTGTCGAGTTCACACAAGGTAGTCTGCGTTATTAAACTATTTTCGTATATATTAACAGCTTCCTCAATGGCACAGACTTCAAATGATGAGTGGTGATGTCTGGTGCAAGTGTCGTTGGCCAGATGGTGTTTTGGTTAATTCAGGAAGTAAAGTGTCCAATTCTGCTTCTCAAAGTCTATGCTTGGTCTCCCAGACATAATGTTACTTTAAAAAATAAATATTGCCTACATATTAACTCCACAGCAAAACAAAACAAAGCTAAATAATTTTAAAAAATGCCTTGGTTCACTTAATTGAAAGGATGAAAACTTTTTAGAACAGAAGTGTATTTACTGCGTCATGGTAAATTTCGTTGTGCTTGAAGATGGAGATTTGAAAAAGAGTGAGATGTGTTCTCTGGCTTAAGTTATTAGCTCAAGTCAGGCACAAAGAGTAAGAAAGAGAACACAGGACATTCGCAGCAATGGCTTTTGAAAACTTCTTTGAAAATGTCATGGCTTACTACTATCAGGTGGTGCACAAGGAAAGAATCTGCATCATCTAAGTCAGCAATCAATAATTGATTTTCCTGACCACAGTCATCGCTAGGGTTGACTGCTGTCGCCGCGTGAAGATCTCGTCTCTCCAGGCCCACCTGGAACACTTGGAGCATACTTATTACTAGAGCCCTTATCCCATTATCTCATAATTATGCTCAAGCCTGCTTCTTCCGAATGCGAGTGCCAGGAGGGCAAACGCTCAGTGCAGAAAATGTTTGCTCACCTGTGCTGCTGAGAGTCTACAGGAGTAGGAATACACACACACACACACACGCACGCACGCACGCACGCACGCACGCGTGTGCATGCACATACACATGTACAGCGAATCTTTCAAACTTTCGTAGTTCATCTTGCAATCCATCAAGGTTATTCTCAAAACAGCAATGCCATTGGACAAAGGAAGAAATGCACAATATTTTTTTAAAAAAACATCCGATACCAGAGATTACAGCACAGAGCAGAAAACAGCAGAATCCAGCCTCTACATGAGCACACGAACAAGAGCAGCAGTGGACGCGCTCGGCTCAGCTCTGTGATGGGGACGTGTGTCCAGATGCTAGGGACAGGGAGGATGGCGACCACCTGGCCAATCCAAAGCGCGGAGCTAGGGATCTGGCTTCTGGTTTGTTCTAGTAGATGGACAGACTGGACAGAGGAAAGCCTGGTGAACTTCAAGTGATAGAGCAAGTGGCTGTGCAGAACCCTCAAGTGTCAGAGGCCGCTGCAGAACATCTCTTGGTGCAGGAGTCTAATAAAAGAGTTCTTTGGAATTACTCACTTCCAACACCATTCTGTGCGATAATCTGACATATGAACACAATGTATAATGATGAAGTTGGAGGGATTATCACTTCTATCCCCTCCAATGGTTATCATTTCTTTGGGAATGTGCATAATCCTCTCTTCTAGCGACTTATGCCAACCATCATCACCCTAGTACACCACAAAACTCTGCGACTTACTCTTTGACTAGATTTTGCTCTTTCCCTGAGTCTCTACTGGAGGACTCGTGGGCATTGCCCAGAGACCTTTTTGGGCTCCCCTTTAGTATAGGAACGCTATTATGACTGTTAATCCCTTGCCTTTAAGGGTCCTATTGCCTGTGATCCATGTTGGACTTGGGGGGGGTCATTGACATGTCAATCAATGTGCAGGTCAGACCAATTTTTCTATATAGATATAAGGGAGATAATGTAGTACTTGTCTTTGTGTGCTTGGTGTACTTTGGTTAATGTGATGGCCTCCATGTTGACCTATACTGTGACAAAAAAACAAGATTTATTTCAGTGGCTGGAAAAAATATCTATCAACTATTTATAATCTATTAGCTACCTACCAATTATCTATGATCTACCTACATATCATCTATCTTCTCTCTACCTACCTACCTACCATCTATCTATCTTTCTGTCTCACATTTTCTATTATCCCTTTATCGCTTAACACTTACTTGTTCCTTAACTTAGTTGTGAACAGAGCTGGAAATAAACAGACATATCTTACACTCACTGATTTAATTTCTTTTGAAAATATACTCAATCGTGGGACTGCTATGCCATAGAGAAGTTCTATTTGTTAGTTTCCTGAGGAATTGCCACAGTGTTTTCCACAATGGTTGCACTGACATTCCCACCTCTATAGCTAGTGTTGTCAACTTGATGATTTCTAGGATCTCCTGTACAATGGGTCTTTGGGGGATTATCTTGATCAACTTAATTGAGGTGAGAAGACCCACCCACTGTGGGTGACTATGGGTGACAGATAGGGGTCCTACAGTGTATACATGGGGAAAGGGACCTAAGCAGTAGCTCTTTGCTTCTTGACTGGATGCATTTGACCAGCTGCCCCAGGCTCCTGCTGCTCTGACTTCCCAGCCATATGGACTGTACCTCGACGTGTGAATACACTCTTATCCCTAAATTGCTTTTGTTGGAGTATTTTATCACAGCAGCAGGAAAAGTAACCAAGACATGTATCGAACGTATATGAATTACCCTTTCATTGAACCCTTGCCAACATTTATTATCTGTCTGCCAACAGTCAGCGCTCTTCTAGTCCGTAATGCATCCTTGCTGGGACACAAGCCGGTGGGTGTAGTTCAGCGCACCGTCTTGTACGCAGGAAACACTTTATGCTGAATGCTAAATCCTCTGTGAGCATCGCTTACAATCCACGGCATTGCACTGCTAAGTGTTTGATGCCCCCCACCAATAAATCACCATCATCTCTGAAGAAAGAAAATTACTATTTATAATGGAATTGATCATTTAAAGATGCTTTAAAGGGTGGAGAGGTTAACTGAGGCCTGGAGAAGCTGCAGAGAGGCATAAATCTTAGTTTACCTCCCTGACAGTTCCTGCTCTGTGAGGTGTTAATGCAACACCAGAGATCAACTTTGCATCTGTCCATAAATATTGATGTGTTTGCATGTGCTCAATTAAATCCCTGATGAATAAAAATTCACTTAATTTACATACTACTTGTCTGCTTTCTTTGAGGCAGGGTCTCTCACTGCCTGAAGCTCAACAAACGACTGACGGCCAGTGAGTGGCCTGGAATCTGCTTGTTTTTGCCTCTGGGATTACAAACTACATCTTTCATGTGGGTTCTGGAAATCGAACGCAGGTCTCTGTGTTGGTACAACAAGCCCCTCACTGACAGACCCGTCTCCCTAGCCCCGTTTCAGTTCTTGATGTGTCTTTTACATTTCTGGAAACTCATCTACGGGTGGAACTCTGGATTACCTGCGGCTCTGATGCACAAAATCCCACCAGCACACCCAGTACTGAGATGCTCCTGGGATGGAGAACTCTTATGTCCCCAAGGGGATCATCCTTGATTCAGGTAACTCAGTAGGTGCGGTGGCCTTCTACCAGGCAGCAGAACGCCAAACTCTAACTTCTTTATTTTATTCTTTCTGAGGTCAAAAGAGCACAGTGAACATTCTGGAGACGTCCTATAAATGAGGAGTCCACCTCAGGGACGGCCTTGATTCTGGCGAAACCACAAGCTCTCACTCCTGCATGCCTCTGCGGTTCATGGGCTGAGTCACGTGTCAAGGGGCCAGACACAAGTCCTGCTTTAAAGATCAGCGGACCACATCCTGCTGTGGAAGTAGAAGTCACCCGACTCTCCTTGCTAACTAACTAGCCTGCCTCCCTGGGATTCTCCTTGCTAACTAACTAGCCTCTTCCCTGGGACTCTCCTTGCTAACTAACTAGCCTCCTCCCTGGGACTCTCCTTGCTAACTAACTAGCCTCCTCCCTGGGACTCTCCTTGCTAACTAACTAGCCTCCTCCCTGGGACTCTCCTTGCTAACTAACTAGCCTCCTCCCTGGGACTCTCCTTGCTAACTAACTAGCCTCCTCCCTGGGACTCTCCTTGCTAACTAACTAGCCTCCTCCCTGGGACTCTCCTTGCTAACTAACTAGCCTCTTCCCTGGGACTCTCCTTGCTAACTAACTAGCCTCCTCCCTGGGACTCTCCTTGCTAACTAACTAGCCTCCTCCCTGGGACTCTCCTTGCTAACTAACTAGCCTCCTCCCTGGGCAGGGACAGGCTGACTGTTCTGGAATGCTGCCCCCGCGTGGCCCTGCGCGTTCCATCCCCAGCCATGTCAGTCAAGGAGACTCAGAAGCTGCTCTTGAGCGTCCTGGGTCAGTGCTGGGAGCTCAAGCATCGCTGCTGTCCTATGATGCGAACCCCTCCCTTACTGCCAGGGTGAGCAGGAAGGAACCAAAGCAGCCTTTCATTGGAGGGAGGCCTGGGAGAGCTTAGTGCCTGGGGGTCGCCCTCACCGGAAGACTCTCTCCCCCTCTGCCAAATGCCTGTGGGAATGAAGGGATGGATGGTCACGCCACGGCAGGAAACAAGGATGATGGGCAGGCAGAAGCAGAAGAGAAACACTTCAGAACAAAGAAAACAAGGAGCTACCTGGGGGTGGGGTGACGGTGGGGATCAAGACCACTGATGATAGGAAGCTCATTCTAGAAAACAGGCCAAATTCATCCGATTCACCAGCAGGATCGGATGGTGTCTTATTCTAGGTTTATTTTGGATATCGTGTGGCAAGGTCCCAGGACCCTACTTGTCTCTGTGTGAAAACAAAGGCAGACGAACAAGAGAACTAATGATTAGCACTAATGCATGTGATCTGCTTACAAATGCAAACTGCCCCTCCCCTGAGCTAATGGAGGAACCTCAATCGATACATGCAGGAAAGACCACAGAATCAATAACAAGGGTAATTTAACAGAATTAAGAAGTGGCTTTAGATTAGAGAGAGAGAGGGAGTGAGAGAGAGAGAGAGAGACAGAGGAGGAGGAGACAAAATTGTAATAGCTACATTTTTACGTGTTGCTTAGCAACAAGATATGAAGATGATATATGATGTCAGGAACTTAGTTCACAAATAGGAACGGTGCTCTGTCTCAGCAGTGCTGTGATGCACTTTTTCCCAACTGGGGCTCCACAGAGACTATTAGTGCTACCATTTTCTATAATACACCGTTAAACAATCATGTGCTTCTGTAGCGCATTAAAACACAGAATTTACTTAACCACTACGCAGTGATATAATAGCTACAGAAAGGGAGGAGGGTTTTCTTTTTCTGTTTCCTTTTGAAGCTCACAGGTTCATTCCCTTGGCAAGAAAACCCAACAGAGGATGTGAATCAAGCACTGGAGATCACAATGTCAGGGGAGAAGACCGAAGAAAATGTGCTTCTCTCTCTCTTTCTCTCTGTCTCTCTAGATTTTGAGGAGGAACAGAAGATGGAATGGAAATGTTGTTGTTCTGCAAAGATTTTTAATTGTTTTGAATAGGACAGAAGTTTTTAGAGCGCTGAGTAGACCGGACAATGGGAAATGGAGATGGAGACATGGTGAGAAGCTCGTGGGCCAGCCTGCCTGGAGTTTGCAGGGGAAAAGAGCCACAGTCTAGATGGTGGAAGGAGAGACCTGAATCCCCACAGCTGTCATCGGACCGCCATGCATAAGCCCTGCGACATGCATACTGGCACTCACACATATAAAGGCACAAATTAAATAAATACACAAAACAATATACAGACAAACATTTTAAAAGAGAAGTTTCTAGATGGGAGAAAGCCTTCTGTAGAAAGCAGAACAGCAGCACACGGTTTCACAGGGGATGCAGAGTAGATCAAGAGGCAGCTGTTGAAGTGTGAAGTTCCCTGTGGCCAAAGGGCAAGACCCCAGTGGAAGAGACCCCTGCTGCTAAGACAGGCTGTATCTCCAGCAGAGTGCAGGTGAATGGAGAGCTGGGTCTTTACATACATGACCTCTTTCACCCTACGACTTTAAACCCATTCACCCAAAGAACATAAACTCAGCGAGACTAAGTGTACAGAGACACCCAACCAGTAGACTGCAAAACTGCAACTCAAAACCTGCAGCTGTTCAAAGCCACCACATGCTTTTGCCTCAGGTGGCTGTTAAGAGTTCAGCTGTGCAGGGATATTATGGGGTGGCTGTCACGCAATGCTCAAGGAACAGCAATAAGAGGGAAAACCTAATTCCTCAAAGGCAGCAAGCAAATAAAAAAAAAATTCTTCCCCACTAAGTCCTGTGGAGTTCATGAAGAAGACATTTAGCATATACACTTCCATGAATTTTGTAAGTTACCTATTTGCTGTTATGTGGAATCATTCATTCCTTTTGGACAGGACCATATATTATATTGTTAGAATGTTTCCCTGCTGAATAGAGCATTTACTTAAGAGATCTCTGGTAACTTCTGATGGGTGACTTATGGGTAGGATGAAGGTCAGTTTGCTTCACAAAATTCCTGGCAAGAAGAATCTGTTTCATCCACAGTGATGGATGAGATAACTTCGACGTCTGTGATGCAGTGTAGCATATGTTTGCCTACACCCGCTTACACATTCAGGCATCCAAAGTCATCCTAATACACAGACTGACCTGTGACTCTGGTTGAGATCTTGAGATCTGGATCAATACCAGTACCTGGAAGACGGCCTAACAAGGTGATAAAAAGCCAGATTTACTATCCCCGGATGCTAATCTGAAGTGTACCATTGTGGTTCAGGGGAAAGAATGGACGATTAGAAGCAAAGATATCTCCAAGGCAGCTGAGCATCATCCTGGCTGCTATGCAACCCAAGAAGACCCTCATCTTCTTCAGATTCTCTAAACCCAGCACACTGTTCTTTCATCTAGGAAATCATTTCAACACTCACACTATAGGTCAATAGGTATTTATGGATACCCACAGGGCACAAAGCATTAACTTATTGCTCACTTAAGTCAGGCAGAGGATTAGCCTTAATATGTGGGGCAAACCTGGCATGAGTAGGGACATTAGGTTATTAAATCCTTGGAGTGAGACAGACTTGGCTTTGGAGCATTTTTAAAAAGAGCACTTGAAAACCTGTGCCCGTTTGCTTCAGGCAAATGGTGTGTGCATACATGCTGGATCTCCTCCCTGCTGAAATAAACCACCTCCAATCTAGTGGGCTAAGCAGCATGCCTTGTGACTTCACAGCTTGGAGGCGTAAAACAAATGAGTATTTAGGTAATGGCAGGGTCACCTCCTGTCCTGGAAGCTATAGGGGAGTGTCTGCTTCTAGGTCAGACCCGTTTCTAGAGGACACGCACACTCCTGGACGTGTGGACGCTTCTCAGCTTCAAAGCCGCACCTGTTTTTTCATGCTCCCTCCTTTGATTCTCTCTCTCTTTTTTTTCACTCCCATCTACTTCCATGGATCTTTGTGTTAAGCTGAATTCAGGAGATAATTCAGGATAATCTCTTGCCTCAAGGTAAATGAATTAACAATCTCAATTCAACTCCTCTGTACTGCCTAACCTGACATAGTCAAATGCTTTGGCGAACAGGACATGCAGGGGATAATTATCACTCTCTATGTCCCTATGTATGTACTGAGATTAATGGTAGATCATGGATTTTATGAGTGGGGCCAGGAACCAGGGTAAGACTGTCTATTTCCTGGTGAACTTTACGTTTTTTTGAGGAAGGCCATAAATATGGAAAATATTGACTGTGACCAAAAAACGTTCTTGGCATGATTTACATTTCACAAACCACTTTGACATCTGTATTTACTTTGTAAGGCAGGTAAGGAAAGTATTATCAGCTCTGACTTACAGACAAGAACACTGAGATAAAGAGGTCTTAAGGTCAACGAACACCAACAGATTCTAACTTAGGGGATGCGGACTTGTGGTCTGGTGCTCTTTCTACTTCTCAAGCTGCAAAGACTTCATCGCATAGATCCCACCAAAACACGCACTGTCCAAAGCAGAGACTCCGCTTTCGTTCAATGAAGGGGGGGTTGTGTGAGGGTGTTTAGAAACTTAACACACATAGCGTGTGCTTCTCCAAGAGCCGGGAAGAGGCACCAGGTTCTCTTCAATAGGTCAAGCCTCTGCCAGATCCACGTTGTGCAGTGAGAATAACGGTGAAAAGTCAGAAGGGCTGTTCCTGTGGGCAGGGCCACTTCACGGGCCACGAGGCCACAGCCTTTCTGACACTTTGCACCTGTCAACATACACCTTTGCTGCGGGTTTTTGCTGTGATTGCGTTCATAAGCAAGGGATGATGAACGGGTGACTGGCCTTGCGTGCACAATGCTAATCATGCAACCACTACTGATGGACTTAAAAGCAGTTGCGTTTGCTAAAATATCTCACTTCACCACTGAGAGTTATTTTAGACTCCCACTAGCCGCATGTTTTAAATGGAGATGTGTTCATTCTAAGGCTGACCTTTCAGACCAGTCTCTCTGTCTTCCCTTCAAAAGGGGGCGGGGATAGGGTGGAGGGGAGCAGGAGATGATTCTTTTGAGCAATGCTATGGAGGCCCTAGTGATTAGCTGGGACAAGAGCCATGGGCGAGGGATCGGGAACTGTGCACCTTCTTCTCCTGGTTTCTTTCCTTTGTAAAGATGAGCAACGTCAGAGGCCTCCGCGGAGAAGAAGTCACTTCTGAAGGACGATATTGCTGTTTTCCTTCCCCTGGCGCCAGAATGCGCCACAAGGGTAGAAACTGAAAAGCCAAAGGGACCCGCAGGTCATGTCTAACGCAGCCACAGGAAGACACAGTAGCTGAGCATCATCAGGCCCCAGCATCCTCTCAAAAC